>JAUCMS010000055.1:2372224-2384534 GCA_032357445.1 Enteromius radiatus | reverse complement strand
TATATATATTAATATTAATATTATATACAGAGAACACCTACTAATATTATGCAAATAAAAACTTATTTTGGATGCGAATAATAATTTAAAATCATTAATTAAAATAGAAAAAGAGTTATTTTTCCCACACACCTTTACACTTTAGGTCCACGCAGAGCGAGAGAGGGTGGCGTCTCAGCATCTCTTTGCGCTTGTCATCCAGTTGAACGCCTACAGTCGCTCGCCGGCGCTTCTGAACAGAGAGCGATCGTAAATACAGTACATTAGCACACAAACCACAAGAAGATAAATCAGAACTGGAGAAAAGATAAAAGTCGAGTCTGACCGTGTTCTGCTGCTCTTCTTCAGCGTCTGAATCACTTTCATCATCTGAGACAGAAACATGAAATATAAGAGACCCGACTGATCACACACACCTCCAACTCATAAAGCAGACACACAGAGGTACCTTGCGAGTCCTCCGGCGGTCTGGAGAGAGCTTTGGCCTCATCCACGTCTCCGCTGATGTTCACAGATAAGGTTTTGTCTGAAACGCATAATTGCATGATCTCATAAAGCAGGAATCATCAGAAGCATAGGGTCTTAGAGGCGCGGCTGAGAATGAATGCGAGTCTTACCGCAAGCCTGTCCGTACGCAGCAGCCTGGACCAACAACACATATAGAGGGGCCGGCAGGTGACGGGCCACTTCTGCCTGCTTCTGCATCTGCTCGAACGGCATCGACAGATACTCCTGCACTGGGAGAGACGCCTATGAGAAAGAGAAAGAAAAAAAATCAGTCAGTCAGTCTCTTCCTGTCCAACAGGGCTGTGAAATGTGACACATACTACAGGTCAAAAGATTGTAATAATATAGTAATTAAACATTTTTAAATAAGTATTTTCTTCATTATTTCTACAAATACATGTCAATGTATTAAATCTCCTAATTGAGCTATGATAATTGAAGTCCTGTCTATGAAACCGGACCCTAATGTTAAAATTTAATTGGTAGTGTATCATGGCTTCCACGAAAATATTAAGCAGCACAATTATTTTCAAAACGAGTAACATATTTCTTGAGCAGCAAATCAGCATATCAGAATGATTTCTGAAGGATCATGTGACACTGAAGACTGGAGTAATGATGTTGAAAATTCAGCTTTGCATCACAGGAATAAATTACATATCATTACATATTTAAATAGAAAACAGTTATTTTAAACAGCAATAATATTTAAAAATATTACTGTTTTTACAGCCTTGGTGAGCATTAGAGACTTCCAAAAAAAAAAAAAAAAAAAGTGTAATAAATGAGTAAAATATGTATGTTTCACCTGCATGATGTTTTGCAGTTCAGGTTGAAGGCTGCTGAGATATTCTCTCTTCTGCTCAATGGCTTTCTGGATCTTCTCCTTCCTAGCCAGAGACATCTTATACTGCTCCGCCAACCTGCATCATGGGACAGCATCATCTTATCAGCCGGTCAGGGTTTAGAGGTACTAGAGGTTTACAGAGGGTCGTGTGTTACCTTTTCCTCTGCTCCAGTTCCCAGTCCAGGCGGGCGAGCGTGAGCTGGTGGTGGTCATCACGAGTGACGTGGGGGCGTGAAATCTCAGCCGGAGCCTCCTGAAAAAACTCCTCTTCACTGACCAACTCAATCTCCTCATGCTGAGACCTGAAACAAAGAACAATAATGATGCAATAGTATTCTAGCAGATTAAATAAGGTTTTTTTTAATTTAAAATAAACTAATAAATTAATATTTGGATAGATAAATTCATAAATGTTTATAAAATAAATTATTTAATGCATTATGGATACAAAAATTTTATTAAATATATTAATAAAAATTTTACACATTTTTAGAGCTGAGCCTGATTAGAAAAATATTTATTCACTCTAGAAATGTTAATTTCTATGATATTTCAAGGCTTGGAAATGCACTGTAAAACTCACTTGAACTCGAGGCATTTGCTGATCTCTTTCTGCAGGTGCATGACCTCATACAACAGATTCTGCAGCTGCAAATGAAGAACATCCACTCGCTGCTTCGCCTGCACACAGAGGATTATTCTTTGTTAAAACAATAACTTACCAAGCATGTTCAAAATAATATTGACAAATTAAAATAAATCTAGGCATTGCATGCATAAGGCATGGAATACAAATTTCCATATGAAAAATGGTCAAGTGTTATTGTTAACTAGTAAACCAAACTTTTTAAATAATTTTTAACTTAATTGTTGCCTGAAATAAAAATCTAATTATTATAAGGAGAAAAAAAAACATGTTAAAGTATTAAAATTACAACAACTCATTGAAATACAAAAAATATTAATAAATAAAATATATTTAAAAAAAACTAATACAAATCTAATTTAAAAAAAGAATAATAATTTAGACATGCAGTATAAAATGGTTTTCTAAAACAAAAAAAATGTAATTAAATATTTTTAAAGCCAAGCATAATGCGAAAAATACCATGTAGCATACTAATGTATTAAATGTTAATTGTTGCATATCGCTTTATGTAGTATGTTAAAAAGCATGCAGACTGGAGTAAGAAGTACACTAGTGCTCCATTCAGAACTTGTGCGTTTACCTCGTGTGTCTGATCTCTGCCTTTCTTCAGTCTCATGTGCGCCAGGCGGTTGAGTTTCTTCAGGGTGATGAAATGAACGCTGCACTGTCTGCGTCTCTCCTCGATCTCTACACTCTAGGATACATAAAGCAAATGTCCGCTTCATTCATTTAGGTCCATTTTTATTTTGACACATGGCAAATGTGGAACTCACTCCGACTTTGGCACCACCGGATTTCAGCTCCTGTATTTCTGCCATCAGTTTGGCCAGAGCAGCACACGTGTCCTTATACAGCATGTAGTCCTGCTGCGGGTCCTTGCCCTCCAACTCCACCTCCTCATTATACACACGGACATCCTGAGGAACACACACACACACACTGAGTGACCAGACAACACGCATACAACACACCACCCTGCCTAACAGCTGTGAGCTAACAACCCAATAACAATACCTTCTTATGGGATGAGACTACAAAACGGTGAGATGTGACCCTCCTCAACCAAAAGTGCAACAGAAAGGTGTCGACAGCTGAGCAGGAAATTCAAAATTGTATTTATTAATGATTTAACGGGATCCAAACTTTGATGCTTAATTACAAGGTCTCTGGATTTTTAGATTGTGATTTGGCAAATATGTTAAACAATAATTACTACTATTATTATTCTATAAATTAATGAATATTATACCATTTAAAACACATATAATAATAATTATCATTGCCATTATTAGCAATAACAATAATAATATTATTATTATTTGTTACTACACTAAACAACACATTGACTTTTGACCATTTTTAAATTTGGTATAATTTTTTTTTATATTAACTTATATTATATTAATATAAAGTTATATTACAAATTACAACTTATATAAAGATTATAAATCAATATTACACATTTAAACAAGTATATCCTATTTTGTTAAAATGATGCTCAAATAGTACAAAGTATAACAATGGCAATTATGTTCAATAGTTACAAGTTTTTTTTACAATTTTTATTCATATCGCTTGCGTGATAAGTGTTCGTTTTGAACTCCTCAGCTGTCAGAGAGATAGAAAGAGAGAAAGAGAGATCTCACAGGAACCTGATTCTTTGCTGTAATCAGCTTCCTCTGTCCGATAAGATGAGGTCCAGCTGGATACGTGACCTATGTACACACGCCACATGAGTCTCACATCAACATATCTGCTCACTGAAACTCATCTGAACACAGCTCATGAAAGAAACACATCTGAAGCCTAAATGAGTGGAACATGCTGGATGGTACCTGCACCTGCCTCAACCTGACCTTCCTGAGCTTGACATGTGAACTGACTGCGCTCAGCTGCACACGGACATCAGAGTTATTAGAGAAGAAGAACGACTGAGGGTTAATGGACCGCTTTGCTACAATCGCATCAAAAACACACTCTTTGGTGTGTTTTAGGTCAGAGCTGCTCACCTGATCGCCTTCTGCTCGCCCTCGCTTGGTCTCAGGAGTTCCTGCTTCATTTCTGATGACCTTCGGCTTTCTCTTCTTCACAGCGTCGGAAGACATTACTGAAATATGAAAGAAACCAGAAGGATCAAATCACAACAAGTCTCCAGTCGCCCCCAAACTGAAACCTTTCTCTCCTGGAATTTTTTTTTTTTATATATTACTACCATAATGATTTCATCTCTCTCCTTTGAACTTATTTTAGGCATTATGTTATTTGTATTTAAACAATATTTTTATATTATAAGTTCACTGTTTTAATAAATATAATTTAAAGCTATATAGAAATGTTTAAAAATCTAATAAAAACGTCAAAACATAGATTACTATCATTATCTTATGAACAAGAAAGGAAAATTAGGAATTCGTTTCTAAATTACGCATTATAAATAAGCAGGCTATTTTTATTAAATAATATAATTTAAAGCTAAATAGATTTGTTTTTATAAAAACTTAAAAGCTAAAACTTAATTAAAGGGTAATTCAGCATATTAAACAGCATGCAAGCATATTAACAATACTAAAAATAGCACTTATCTGCCTTGAGTAAGAAGTCAAATATGTCTTAAATATAAAATACAGACTGTACGTTTCATAATTAAATATTAGTTTAGTAAATTATGTACTCAGAGTTCAGTAAACTGTGCTATCAGGTTAGCTTCTCGCTATAGTAACGGTAGATTCATTTAAATACGCGATATGCATCATGTTGTGTTTAAACAAGACGCCCCGATACACATATAAGCATAAAATCTCACCTTTCAACAGCTTTTATCCAATTTAAGTATATGAATATGAATTTAATCATTAGAATGTCTCATTCAAACAGCAGGAGTGAGCACGGACGGCACTACAGGAGGAAACAAGAGACAGCACTTCCGCTTTCTGCTTTACACAATAAAAGATCTCTCGATACGACATGAAGCTTCTACCGAAACAATTAAAAATCAGTAGCAGAAACTCAGAACAAATTTATTATTTAATTTAAACAGCCAATTAAAGACTATTTCCTTTCTATAACAATGTTATAGGCTACAAATGTAACAGTTAAAACAAACGTATAAAGCATTAACACCGCTTAAATTACATTCTTTAAGATAAATTGCACAAAAAACAGAGTTTATCTTGTTTTAATTAAATTCGAACATTTTAGATTTTAAATGTGTGCGTCTTCGCCACCGGACTTTTATTTTGGAATTAAAGCGGTCTTGAAGGAAACCCACCTGTGAGGAAGTTGCTTGCGTTGCATTCTGTCAGTGTTTACATGACAAACTAAATTTCAGCCTGGTCATTAAATGAACGTAATTAAAGGTAAGTAACGTTAATGGGATCAACTTTATAATATGATGGATTGTACAATCTAGGCATGAATTAGTCTGAACTGTTCATACTTTTAGAACGTGTCTCAATAACATGCTCACATACTACTTGTATTACTGTTTACAGTATGTAGCACGGTAAGCACAAATGTGGGCGAGCAAGAAAAAACAGGATAGAAATAGATGCATTCTACACACTACATATGCTAAAATGCATGCAGTACATAATAAATGGGACTATATCCCATAATGCAAAGCGCTTGATTTTACTTTACATTTAAAATGAATAATTTCTAATTAATGCTTAGTCAGGCAGCTAAAATACGTGGGAGAAAAACAAAATAAAGGCATTCCATATTTGGCATAATTTAATGTTCACAGGTGGTGTCTTCAATCCTGGTGCATTATGGGTCAGTGGAGGCCTGTGTCTAACCTGAGAGATCAGGTATCTCGACACCCTCCTGTAGTTGTGTTCTTCCTCAGTCTTCTAATCCTCTCCATAACTTTCGTCTGCACTGGACTTTACTCTCAGAATCACGACATCAGGAACCCTGACATAAGCGTAGTGAGTATGATGATCACTGCTATAATTCGTGGATTATGTATAGACTAACTCATATGCTTGTTTGCTAGGACTGGAACCGGGTTCTGGGTTCTATCGCTGATTTTAAGTTCTGCACACATCTGAACGATACAGATGCACCGCTGGAGGAAGGCTCTCCCCGAATGGTGGAGCATTCAGATAAGATGAATATTTCCACGAGCAGTGCTCATGTTTCTTTACTGGTGCCTCTAGCGTTTATAGGCAACGTCCCAGATAATACTGCCATAAGTGCCACTATGTTGGGCAGCCAGATGGGCATGAAAGGTTTGTGCATGAGACTGTTATTTTAGTATTTATTTATTATTCAGTTTTCATTATACATTTACACTAATGGCAGCATAATCTGTCACAGGGGCTGCAGCGAAAGCATCCATCAATATATCTCTGCTCCTGCACACTGATATTACCCACAGTCCAACACCTGCTGCGACGCAGAGCAGTCGACCCCTGACCTGTCTTCATTTCACTGCCCTGACCCACGTTTTCCCTCAAACGCCGTGAGAAGCTTACATACACAACCCATTTCTAAGAGAACTACACATCCTGCACAGCTAATTCACCGATATTTCAGGTCACCTCCTGAATGCCCAGTCGCGAAGAACCAAGACATGAGCGCTTCGCCTGTCAGGGCTGTTGCTGTAGAAGCATACAAGCACAATTCTCTACACTGCTTCAGTCTGAAGTTCACACCAGATCCTCGCTTGACAGTCCTGCTCACTAAGGTACAAACACACCATGCATTCATTCAGATAGAGTCAGCTTTTTGAACCTGTAAAGGGCAGGGGATTCAAATTCGGATTACATATCTTTGGAGCTCAAGATACATTCATTTATATAGGGATTTATACAATACACTCTTAAAAAATAAAGCTGTTTTGTTGGAATTAATGGTTCCAAAAATAAAGATTCCAAGTATGGGTTGCCGTAGAGGAATCATTTTGGGTTCCTCAAAGAACCTCTCAGTGAAAATATCCATTTTTTCCAAGCGTGAAGAACATTTTAAACTCTTTTGTGAAACAGAAAGGTCCTTTGGGTATTAAAGGTCCTTCCACAGACACCATACTTTTTTAGGAGTTTATTGCTCAGAATTTTAAACGCTAAGAAAACCAAAAAATGGTTCTTCTATGGAATACCCAACAGGAATAAACAACAGATTTAATGTTGTACAAATTCATTCAGCACATTAAACTGTAGAGCAAACAATAGCATCATTTAAGTTCAATTGTGTATGAGCAACATCTCCGCTTCTTGTATTGCTTGACTAGGAGGAAAAAGCCTTGTGCAGGTATCACCTGTTGCTGGTTAGTGTTGCGCTGCTGGTTATCTGCATCCTCATGAGTCTCTGTGGAACGTTTTCTTCACGTTCACCACGTTCTTTCCAGGGCCTTGACCTTCAGAAGGTAGTACTATGGACTATGGAGCTCTTTAATATTTGATATAAAACACAGCATTTGTTCTTGAGAATGCGTACAAGTTTGTGTGAATTAGCATGTTTTTAAGTTGTATCATATAGTGTTTAAAAAACATTTCATAGGAATCACTGCTGAGCCAATGACAAGCATCTGCAGGACATCCACATTTTTGAGAGTCAACGGCACTTCATAACATCAGACCGCAAGAAGACATCTGCTACTGAAAGAAATGAGCATTTGGGTATTTGTATAGTGCAGCTGAGAAATTGCAACCAGTAATGCACGCCGCATGCAATTCATTCACAACAGATTTTCATGTATTTCATGTTTGGTTGCAGCACTATGCTGTGATATCTAAGTGTTAACAATCACAATATAACCTGAGATTGGTGGTTATAATATGACTATACTCTGAGAGTAAGTTAGATGATTGAATGTTTTGTCTTGACGTTTTGACAAATATGAATTTGATACATCCATTCTACAGAATCTTTCTAAAAAACAAACTGTATTAAAATATTCTTTTGTGCCATTTGGCAATGAACAGAGTAAAGTTGTGTGTTTTTCCGGTAAAAAAACCTCCACACAAAACATACTTACCTTTTCACAAAAACTTTTTATCACAACGGCCATCAGCAGCCAGGAATTAATGGATAGGTCTTAAAGCTAATTCCAAGAAAGACAGCATAGACAATCTTTAAATCATTTTGGACTAACAATTTACCTAAATATTAAATGTATTAAATTGGCCTTGTGGTTTTAAGTTAATATTTTTATTAGGCCTATTAAATGTTTAAAAGTACACATTTAAATGACATGGTTACCAAATTTTTTTTACTAAAAATAATTTTAATAGATATAGTATAATATTATTATTACTGAATAAAACTAACCCCCATTTTATCAACACATATTATTCAAACCCCGCCCACCAGAGAAACATCAGCCAATCCGAACATTTAAAAAGCAGACAGTGTTTTCTTATTGGTTAAAAAGTGCGGGCCGCTGCATCAACACTTTTTTTCTTTCAAAGCCTAGTCACACAAACAGGTGTGATTTCACACCTATTTCTGTGGTAGTGCAAAAACATTACAACATTTCGAAATCAGTGAATAGTATCAGTTTGAAGAGACCCAACAGCTTTTATGTTCAGAGGATACGGCAGACATTTTGTCCCCTTCGTCCATTACACACAGCTTTCATCGTCATGCACTTTTTTTTTTTACCAGAAGTGAGTTGCTAAAACGCTTACAGTCTGCACAGTTTAAGCCATAAAATTATATGTATTGGTAAATCAACTTATCTGACGGAACACGATTTCATATTACATAAATATTGTATCATTGTTACCTTTTACGTGATTTTAAAAACCAACAGCGGCAGGTCAGCTTATCGATTAGTCTTGTGCTTTTAGCACGATTTTGCCTAACCGCGTTTTCCACGCCACATTCCTTCATGGACCAACAAACTTACTTCCTGCTTTACGTTAAACGACGGCCACTTCAACCAACCAGGCGCTGGTATTGACGAAGCGGGCAACGCGATTGGCTGAGCGCTTTGAGGAGGGCGGGGCGTGCTGTCTCGTTGCTTGTGCGTGTTGTTCGAGGGAAAAAGCTGCTGGAGCGATTCGAGGCCTTGCATCTACTTTTCTATGAACGAAAAAGGAATAAACACGTAGCTTTCCTCGTGCAACAGACAGAAACCGTTGGATAAAATCAAACGGAGGTCGCGGAATGGTTAAATGGTTTGCATTATTGAAGTCACATTTATTGCTTGTGTTACTGTACAAAGGCTGTTGGTTTTGTAAATGTAGACGGTTGTTTATGGGCAGGCCGCAGTTATTTGACCAGTGCTCATGTGCATGCTTTATTGCACGAGTCAGGAGTTACATTCGACAGTTTAGATAGTAATTTGAGCGCTCAGTGAATGAAAGTGTTAGCAGATCATCAGTCTCTGCTGTTGCATGGATCTTAAGGGCCTTGCAGCATGGGCTGGCCTGGCGTGTGTTTCTGTGTGAATTTAGTCAGCTCAAGGACGGACAGTGAAATGTCCCTCTGAGACAGCCCATTTATGAGATCACCTGTATAATTCATTATTTAGCCCATGAAAAGAAAACGTGCATTATCATTTTAAAAGGCAGAAGGCTGTAAACGTGCAAGAAATGCATCATGCATGCATACATTATATTACAAATAAACACAATTTACAGAGACTAAATGTTTAATATGACAAGAGATGTAAAAGCACACAGAATGGCAAAGGTTTTCAAAACTGGCTGTTAAATTTTGTCTATACTCAATATATAACATATTACTTTACAGTTTCTGTGATATGTAGTGTGTATAAAACATGACCCACTGTATGAATCCCCATAATGCTTTGCATTTGAATGCATTGGAATAATTACGATATCTATTTTTATGTATTAATGTGACAGCCTCAAGTAAAAAGAAATTAGTCAAAATTGCATTAAAAAAACAACGTAATTAACAAAAAAAGTCGCTGTATATTAACCTTACTAAATGTTCTAGTCAAGAGGTGATATGGATGGTTTGTACTGACGTTTTTCTTGTTTTCTAGGTGTTGAACAGTCGCACTTGATTCTCATCAAATGGGAAGAATGTAGAGACGAGAAGTGAATACAATCAGCTGTTTTTCTCTCTGTTTTAATTGTTTTATTTTGAGACGATGGCCTACACAAATTACAGCTCACTAAACCGAGCTCAGCTCACCTTTGAATATCTGCACACAAACTCGTAAGTACTAATTTTAGTGTGTTTATGTGTGTGTTTGAGGTTAATTTAGCAGATTTGCAATTATATAAAAATAAAAACGTATTGGTTAATTGGTGTAAAACTATGGGATTTTGTGATGGAGAACAGTAAGAGAAACTTCCTGACACAGGCTACCATGAGGACTCTGGGAAGGATTCCTTTGGTACTTTTGAGATTCTGTGCTCGATTTAAAGTGATTA
This sequence comes from Enteromius radiatus, assembly GCA_032357445.1. Classification (NCBI taxonomy): domain Eukaryota; kingdom Metazoa; phylum Chordata; class Actinopteri; order Cypriniformes; family Cyprinidae; genus Enteromius; species Enteromius radiatus. The sequence goes on along the minus strand of JAUCMS010000055.1, from coordinate 2,374,177 downwards.
CGCTGCTATGAGATCACTGAATTCTCGTGTTTTTGAGAATAGAGTAGTGTAAAAATGTTAATTTTATCATCTTACAATTACGTTTTGTAAAAATGCAAAGCATTTACCACATGTAGTGTTGACTAATTTATTTGATTGACTGAACTCGCATAGCACCCTTTTTTTCAACATCCATTGATGCTCTGTGCACAGTCAGTGCTTCTACTTTCTACAGAGCAGTTTGTAGCGATAACAGAAGAAGTCATTGCTGCTTTAATGAAATGCTGTGGCTCAGTTTTTTCAGAAAAAGTGATGCACTATCTATCAATAGCAGGACAGTGTAACAATAGAAATGTTTGTGAACTTAACAGCAAGGACTGTTTTGAATGGGGTTTGGTTGTACATTTGTGACAGTGTTATAATAATGCAGAATTGTTGTGTTCTTGCACACGTCTGCTCTTATCAACCATAAACTACAAAAGTAACACAGCGATCAGATCACTTTTTTGTTGTTAAATAATAATTTCACTGCCGACAGGACAACCCATGAGTTTCTTTTTGGAGCTTTGGCCGAACTTGTGGACAACTCAAGGTACTAATAGTTTTTTCCTTCACTTTACCGACAGACTAAATCATACACAGAAATGATTTGCACCATTAAAATGGACATTCACTCCATTTCTTTCTTTCAGAGACGCAAATGCCACACGGATAGACATCTACACAGGTTGGATGCAATAGTTTTATGTTACATTTCAGCAGTAAATAAAATATGTGTTATAACAAAATGAATTGACCACTAATATATGTACATATTCATTTGTTATGGCCAATCAGAGAAGAGACCAGATCTGAGAGGCGGGTTTATGCTGTGTTTTCTTGACGATGGCACTGGAATGGACCCTAGTGAGTAAAGCAAAGAAAACTGAACCATACCACAGAATGCATGCGTTTCCACTCAGAAACATCTCATACACGACACAGTGATGACGGTAGAAATGTTCTGAACAGGCGAAGCTACACATGTCATTCAGTTCGGCAAATCGAGCAAACGATTCCCAGAGTCCACTCACATTGGCCAGTATGGAAACGGATTAAAGTCGTAAGTATTATCGCTCTTTTCTCACGTATGTTCATAATTAAGGTCTTTTTCTTTTAATACATAAACATCCTGGTCTTTTTTAGGGGTTCCATGCGTATTGGGAAGGACTTCATTCTTTTCACCAAAAAAGATGATAAATTAACGTGTTTGTTTTTGTCACGAACATTTCATGAAGAAGAGGGCCTGGACGAGGTAAGATGTTGATTTCATCATGTACAACCAACTCGTTCTGAACAAAAAGCAGATCTTTGAGAGTTTTTGGCCTGTTCTCGAAGGTGATCGTCCCATTACCCAGTTGGGACGTGAAATCCCAGCAGCCTCTGACTCAAGACACCGAGAAGTACGCTACCGAGACTGAACTCATCTTTAAGTATTCACCTTTTAAGAATGAAGAGCAGCTATTCCGCCAGTTCAAGAAGATCGAAGGACCCAGTGGTTGGTTTTTACAGCAGTTAGTCAGAAATGAAGTCCATTAGAGTGGGGCTGTTAATTTTGAGTACCGCGTGTGTTTGTAGGTACGCTGGTTGTAGTTTATAACTTGAAGCTGATGGATAACCGAGAGCCGGAGCTGGATGTGGAGACGGACCACCAGGACATTCTGATGGCTGGGACGCCTGTAGAGGGAGTGTGAGTTAACTCTCAAATGCAATCAGCTCTTGTGGTCGTGTCAGAGCTGTTACGCACCGCAGATGTGTGCAGTGTAAATAAGTGGTAGGAGATTCATTCATTATACAGTGTAGATAGCTTCTCTGATTATAATGGGCTTGTTTTTTAAGAGCATGATACTCCCACTAGACCAGGGGTAGGCAAATTCGGTCCTGGAGGGCCGGTGTCCTGCAGAGTTTAGCTCCAACCTTAATCAAACACACCTG
>JAUCMS010000055.1:2313974-2331196 GCA_032357445.1 Enteromius radiatus | reverse complement strand
GGCTGACGCTGCTATGACCATGGCGTAGTGTCAAACTTCAGCCACGCCTTCTGTCAAGCGTTGACGCTGATGCCCCGTGTGAACGTACCGATCAATTATCTAGTTCCTCTGTAATAGCTGTGGTGTGATTTTCTTAATTTAGAAAAACGTTATAAAATTTTATCCTTATGGTTATTATCCTTGCTGTGAATCTGGCTTGCGTCTCTTAGCAAAAAAGTTCAATAAAAATCCCAGCAGAAAGTTCTCCTCACCTCAGTTTGGACGATTTCTGGTTCAGGTCTGGTTTCAGTAGCTGGTTCAGTGTGGTCATCCATTTGGGGTGCATCAACCCTAAAACAGAACAGTGAAAGTGTTTAAAAAGCTTATGGCTTTCAATTTGACAATTGAAATAGAAAGAAAAAGCACGCACTGTTCTTTGTTCTCCACGTCTTCAGTTTTCGCATCCATACAGATGTCCTCTGGAAAAAGTGATGAAGATAGAAAACATCAAAAAAGGTGAAGACACTTAAATCACTTTAAGCAGCACAAATGATAACCCCAAAAAATAGGCGACTAGATTTGAGTTTAGTTTTGCACCTGTAAATATAAAAGCCTCACCGCTGAAGGAGCTGCTGCAGGATGAGTTTCTTAGCCTTGCTTTCTTTTTTAGAAAAGAGCGGCGGGAAGCCCTGCGAACAGCTTCCTGGGTCATGCTGTGCCTGAGGCCCACCAGAGAACGGCGCACATGTGAGCGCCGAGCAGACGTCCGAGATGAGCCCTGAAGTGTCGTTTGCAACCCAGATTCAGCGATGGGGATCTTATTAGCAGATCGGCCCGGAGACAAACCAGCCTTAAGCAGGGCATTTGCACTCAGACACTCCGAGGAGGGAATCTTCACCATGGCTTCAGACACCAGCAGCTGATCCTGCACCTTAACATCTTCAGCCACATCTTGAATGGTCTCCGCCACGTCTTCCACCTCCTTTGCTTTGGCGGCACCTTTATTCCGTGTGATGCGCTTCACCGGTTCAGTATCAGCTGGGGCAGTGTTTTTGTTGCGGCGCGTGCGGCGAGCAGGTTCCTCCATCATGCTCTCAGAGCTGTCAGTCGGCACGTGTGGAGTAACGAGCTCAGAGATGGTGTTGAGGGTCATCTGGACAGAGGAGCGACGCAGGTTGCTGCGTTTGCCCTTGGAGAAACTACAGAGAGACAATGACATCATATACCATGTATACGAGTATGATGTTATACTCCTTTTTCATATTTAGTTTAACTGCAATCGTAGTATTTAGTAATATCTAATATATGTGTAATGCACTAGTATGTGTGCACATATGCACAGAGTGCTGTATTAAACCATAATAAATGCAAAGTTGACTGGAAGAAATTAGGTAGGAGAAGGTTTTCAAGCAACAGGGATGACCGGGAGCTTGAGAATACAGTCACGCAAAGCAGATTCAAACACCTGGGAGAGCTTCACACAGAGTGGACTGAAGCTGGAGGAAGTGAATCAAGAGACAGACGTCTTCAGGAAAAGGGCTACCAAGACACTTCTGAACCTGAAACAATCTCAGAAGCATCTTACCTGGGCTAAGGAGAAAGAGATCTGAACGGTTACTCTGTGACCCAATATTTTTGTAAATAAAAGTAAATTTTGCATCAAGGTTTGGAAGAATAGAGAGGCACAGAATCCAAGTTGCTTTAAGTCCAGTGTGAAGCTTCTAGAGTTAGTGAGAATTTGGGGTGCTGTGATGTCTGCTGGCGGTCGTCCATTGCGTTTCATCAAGTCCGAAGTCAATGCAGCCTTCTACTATCAGGAGAATGGAGGACTTTATGCTTTCATCTGGTGACAAGCTTTATGGAGATGCTGATTTCCTTTGACAGGAGGACTTTAGCACCTGCCCACAGGGACAATCCACATGAGCTGAAGGCTCAATAGTGTCTCAGCAGAACCACAGGTTGGTTGCTTCCATTCACTCCTCACTGATGCTAGAGTTTGTGCTAAAGTAGCTCTGACCAAATATTGAGTGCATAAATGAACACATTTTAAAAAACTTGATCTTTTCAGTTTTGCAAATCCTCCCCCCACATGTAATGAATGTTGTAAATACGTGAAGCATCAAATACATGAATATCAACAGATGTTGCTGTAAACCTGTGAAACGTTTCTGTACCAAGCAAATTAACAAAGACCGTAAAAACCCTTACCGTCTTTTGCTGCGAGACTCATTGAGCTCCACTGACACTCGCTTCCTGCGGTTTGTCTTTTTCTGTGACGGAGTCTTTGGCATGAGTTCTGGCTCTGTGCTAAAATCACTGCACAACAAAACATGTTATAATGAGCACGTCTAATAACCTGAATAGTTTTCTGCTTTGTGCTTAACACTGCCAGTTTGTGCAGCTATTTTTATGGCAATTTTATTACCGAATTACATTAGACATTTACAATTTATTTTCTCACTGAAAACTACGGGCAATATAATGCACTGTATAGTCATCAGTAAAGCAGATCACAGGGTTAAAACCAACACAATCTAATCATGAACCACTGATGGATAAAGGCTTTTGGCGGAGAGGACGAGGAGGATAACCTGAATAGTTACTGAGTGATTGTCACATGTACAAACACACAAAGTGACAAGTCACTAGTAACAAAATAATCCCAGTATGAAGTGTACAACATACTCCACCTCACGTTAACAGTGTCTCTCACCTGGAAAACATGCGGTGAGCTTCCTGCTGGATCTCCTCCAGCCACACCATGTGGACATTGTCAATTTCATCAGTAAATTCCTGCAGTTTCCCATTAAAAATCTCCATGAGGGAGCGCGTGGTCTCCGGTAAGGAACTCATGTTAGCGCCCCTGGAAGTACACAATGAAAGATATTGGTTTGGAAATACTGGCTAATAAAGCTACTCTGATGTAAACAGTGACATGGGGGACAAGATCACAAACTAACTTTACATATGACTCCACTGAACAGTATTCTCAAGCTGTCATTTTGAAAACACGCTCGTTTAAATACACATAAACTACGGGGTTTGAGGGATAATAGAAACCATGCACTAGCTTTTTCGTAGCAGACTTGACAACAAAGAGCAAAAGGCCCTGACTCGTCAATATTCATATGCATTTAATTTGCATCCAGATCTAGTATGGAAACCGCTTCATTATTGAAATGTCACCTTAAAACAAAATAATCGTGAATTTAGATGTCTTTCTCAAGACAATGGAAATAATTGCACTGGCTTATGATGCACTCTAACCATAACAGTTAACAGTTATATGACTAACATTAACACACATGTAAGCACGTTTAATTTAATAAGGCTTTTTATAAACGAAATCTTTATTCCAAATTCAGTCCAAACACAGCCACAGAAGAACATGCTTGAATATAATAGATAATAGATAATAACTTGTATTTAAGTTGTTACGTTTATGACACGAGGATATTTCTATTATACAAAACAACATACGAATACCTAAAAATGTGAAATTATTTCTGACTTCATTACGAATCATTAACGTTAGCCAACCTAGCTAATTTGAACACCAGCAAAACAGACTTAAAACGGCATCTACCTCTTTGGCCCGTATGCAAGAAAGCGCTGCAAAAACAAAGATTTGGCGATCCTAAATTATTTTTCTTGCTTGTATTCTGTTAATAAGGATTTGTTGCCAATTTAAAATTACAAACTACTTCGTGTCTTCTTCGGCTCCACTCACTGTCTCCTGTTTCTCAGCCACCCGCTCAAAACGGTTTAAATAGTTTAAAATTCTGTTTTGACGAATAATGAGCTACGAACCGCCGATTCTGGGAGGGACTATTCAAAACAGTGAATGCAATTAGACAATACTGCTGTCTGTCAACGCAATCTTGGCCAATCACAATCGAGAAAATTCAGGAAAGGACGAGCTGTGCTCTCATTGGATGAAACGGATGCCTGTCATTGATTCAAACGGTCCAATGCAGGAAGAGAGCGGTGAAGTCCCCGCCCTCCGTCGTGACGTTGGCGTGTTCGACATTCCGTGTGAAAACAGAGCAAAACGTAACGAGTTCCGCGCTTTAATATTAGGCTCGGTTATTTTATTTAGCACAAAACTATATAGGCTTGACAGTTTAAAATGCATTTATAAGAGTTCTAGAAATACCCAGACCGTTTGTGCGTAGTACAAAAAAATGACAACGAATTATTAGGATTAAATACGAGCTTCAAGTTACCATGGTAACAGAAGCAGCTAGCTTGCTAGCGTCGTAAACGGCTCCTCGTTTGAGCAGACCCGATGTGTCTTTCTCGATAACGAGCATCATTTGTAATCTTTTCGTGTTTAATTTTCGTTTGAAATACAAATAATAGACGCCCCACACTGAAAGGACAATGTAGGTGAGTTTGTAAACTCGCCAGGTTATTTGGTTGACTATCATTGACTAGCAGATTAACACGATGAGGTGATCTGATCACTCTGAGATTAGAAGCTTTTCTAAACAGATATGAATATATTACATTTTTCTTTGAATTACCGCGTTTATATGTGCTTTGTTTGTCGATTATAATACAATATTTTGTATAATTTGCTGTTTTATAGTTTATTCAATATGAAACCAATGATTTACAATGTTTTTTTTATAAAGTACTATGGTAATGACATGTGTTTCTTGGAGTACTTAGTAAGCACCATGCTATATGAATAAAATACCATGCTATTACATCTGATACTACCACAATAACATGGTTTTTCTCCACAGTATATTTTTTATATGGGATTTATAATAAACTTTGTACAGTCTATTTGAATACGTATAAGTCATAATCAAACAGAAGTGTCAAAAGGACAGCAAACTAAATGTGCACACGACAGACTGACCTGTGCTTCTGTCTTTATTAAATAACTCTAATCCTCTTTGCAGGATTTATTTTTAGAGGATGGACGAGACATGCAAGGTGATCAGAACCTGAAGCTCAGGTAAATGCCAGTCTTCTGATGGAGATGTGCCGTCACAGACCATGAAGAAAATATTCAACTTCAAGAAGAAGAAGGGCTCCCCCAACCCCTCCGAGACGGGGAGTGTGCTGTCGGCCAGCTATGATGTGAAGGAGAAAGACCTCGGGAAGGTCCACAAGGCTGCGTTTAGCGGAGATGTGGTCAAACTCAGACAGCTGGCCAAAAAGAATGATTTAAACCAGCTGGATAAGGAAAACAGGTAATGGTTGATGAACTGCAACTGTTTTGTTTGTTTGGACAAATAGAAATGTAAATACTGAATGTTTTTGATTGAACTTGCCAGACTGAACCTCGTTAGATTTTAACCACAGACTATATATATATATATATATATATATATATATATATTTTTTTTTTTTTTGTGAATACATTTCTATATATATTTTTTAAATATTTTAATGAAATTAAAATAAATTAATGTTCTTTATTTATTTGCTTATTTATTGTAAATGAGCAAAAATAGTGTGCAAAATGAATTTGGTCTGATTTTTTATTTTTAATTTCCTTGTTAACATTTTCTCCGACTCAATTTTAAGTAAAAGGTATTTCTTTTTTAAAATGTTTTTTTTTTTTTTTTACGAAATCAAGCTGAAATGAAAACATCAATACTGTAACGATTTACATGTTAAACATGAAATGAGGGTCCATTTTGAGTAAATGGGTTGATTTTGAGTTTTTGTTCACATTGTGTTGCATAAAGAATCATTTAATGGTAGTATTTGTTGATACATAATCATATTTGCAGTCCCAACAGCTTAAATCCCAAGACTTGAAATGCTGCTCAAAAACATTTCTTATTATCAATGTTTCCAGGATTCTTCGATGAATAGGAAGTTTCAAAGAACAGCATTTAGGCCTATTTAAAATAGAAATCTTTTGTATCGTTATAAATACCTTTACTTCAGCTTGCAGAATAAAATGCATTTGCTCTTGTTTTAAACTGTTTGTAGCTTCCAGTAATTTTTATTTACTTAAATTGTATTTACTTATTTAACCAGGAAGCTCTCATTGAGATATAATATCATTACAGTGTCCTCAGAAATGCTCTAATCTAATCTGCTGTAATTTATTCTCTGTGATTGGGCCCCACAGGACTCCGCTGCACATCGCTTGTGCCTGCGGACACACAGATGTGGTTCAGTTCTTAGTGGAGAGCAAAGTGAAGCTGAACTTATGCGACAATCAGAACCGCTCTGCCTTAATGAAGGTACATTCAGTTTGTTCGTGTGAAATCATATTCGTAGAAATACATGCTGACTGGTATGTCTTTGTTGTTATGCATGTCTGGTAGGCGGTTCAGTGTGAACAAGACCGCTCTGTCTCTTTGCTCCTGGAACATGAGGCTGACCCCAACCTGGTGGACATCAATGGAAACACAGCAATGCACCTGGGCGCCCGTATCCCCTCCCTCCCCGTGGTGCTGCAGCTCCTGGAGCACTCAGCCAACATCAACGCACAGAACAAGGTGAAACTTTACTGTCCGACTTCTGCAGTGTCAAATTGGAGAAATAATGGACTTCTAACTTTCTACTTAGTGCACACTGCGTAATATACACTAAAATGCTTACTCATAGCATTGGTTGAGCCAGAAGTGCATCCTTACATTAAGAATGCGCTTATAAACCAAAAGCGGTCGTCTTGCATATTGAAGAGTTAATGCAGTCGCATCTTGTTTTGTTGTGGTCTGATTGACAGGATGGCAACACTCCACTGATGCTGGCTGTGATGGAAAACCACGCAGACATGACAGAGCTTTTACTGAAAGAGGGAGCGGATGTTAATGTCAAAAATCAGGAGCAACGGTTAGAAAAATGCACTTTTATGGATTAGTTCATCCGAAAGTGAAAGTTCTGTTGTCATCTTGATCTTGGTATTGTTAGGTATAGTTCTAATGTGCATTTAGGAAGATATCATGGAGAAAGTGTGACATAATAAATAAACAGGAATAATAGGACAGATAAACAAATTAAAAAACTATTTGTTAGCCAAAGAAATTAAGTGATTCACATAAGTATTATTTTATCATTACTGTCTTATTATTTATTAATATTTGAAAGTGTATTTAATTTTGTTTTCTATTGTCATTTTAGTAATTTATTGTGTATTTTAGTTAATTTCTGTTTAATTTCTTTTTATTTCAGTTTTAGTTTTGTGTTAGTAATGTTTTGTTATTCTATTATTGTTCTATCATTATTGTATTGTTTTTTTTTACTTTATAGAACTTTTATTATTTTATATATATATATATACATATACGGTTCTAGTAAAGTTTAATAATGTGATTTCAGGTTTAGTAATTATAGTACATAAAATGAAAATGAAAAATGTTGTCTTTGCAACTAATTGAAGTCACATTAATATTATTAATAATATTCATTAATAATTTATATTCTGTTTTAATTATGTAAATAATAAATGAATTTCAGTTAACATAAACGTCTTTTAGTTATGAACAACATTCATTCACATTCTGTCTGTCATTGTTAAGGTCTGCGCTGATGATAGCTGCGTGCAACGGACAAATCAGCATGGTGCGTTTGCTTCTGCAGTACAATGCTGACATCACGGTGAAAGATGATAAGGGATGGTCTTCTGATGATTATGCCATCATGAATGGACACCACGCGTAAGGACTTTCTTTTATTACCTGCTTCCATTCACCGTTTAATTTTAAATAACCCCTTCACTGTTTGTATGTTGCTTTTACAATGAATGTTGGCAAATATTACCTATTTTAATGCTGATAGTGATATGCTCACATTAGCAATGTTTCACTAATGGAAACTACATGGACTTTGAAGAGTATGATGTAGGAGCTCACATCAGTAATCGGTCTCTTCCAGATGTTCACATCTAATTATTGAACATGGAACGAAGAGAAGATCCCTTCAGTCACCTTCCCATTTCACTGCCAGCAAAAAGAAACAGACGTCCGTGCTCAGCAGCCCCGGTGGTGTTGGGACCAGTTTGGCTTTGGGAGGACCAGCTCTAGATAAAGATGGTGAGTCTAAATGTGTTTAACTTGATTTGCTTAATTGAAGGATTTCAGTGTCATTTGTATATGTACGTCAGTATCCTGCAGTGTTGACTGCAGTGGTTTGATTCGGTTCTGTTTCCCCACTGTTACTCCACACTCATCTGTTGTAGCAGCAGGAAGCAGGTCCGCAGGAGCAGGGAAAGGTATTGCCAATGTGTGCCAGCTAGTGTGCTGTAGATCAGACACATTATTCTTTGCCATTTCAGAGATTAAAGGAATAGTTCACCCAAAAAAAAGAGAAATTTCTGAAGATGTATCCACAGGCCATTCAAGATGTAGGCCTAGATGAGTTTGTTCTTCATCAGAGCTGATAAAAACATCAAAACATGGCAGTAACTTCTCTGAATCTGTTCTAATGAGGAAACAAACTCATCTTCATCCTTGATGAACTAAGGGAGAGTACATTTTAAGCACATTTTCATTTTTGGGTGAACTATTGCTTTAAGACACAATATTAAGAGTAGTGTGAGATCATTTAGTGTTATTTAAACTGGTAAACCGTGGTGTGTCTTGTCATAGGAGCTATTATTTTTTGTGTGTTGTATGCTTACATGCTAGACTAAAGACCTACTCACACCAAAAATGTGACTGGGTGAAAAATTTCCATTCTTTACGATTTCACTCAATGCAATGTAAAAGTAATCTTTTACTTATATAATGTACTTCAGTTTGTTTTTAAAAGGAATAATTCTGTCATCATTTGCTCACCCTCGAGTAGTTCCAGATCTGCAGAACACAAAGATATTTTAAAGAAAGTTTGTAACCAGGCTGTTTTGGTCACCATCGACTTCCATAATAGGAAAAAGATAAATACTATGGACGTCAATGGTGACCAAAACAGCCTGGTTACAAACTTTCTTCAAAATATCTTCCTTTGCGTTCAGCAAAACAAAGAAATACAAACAGATTTGGAACTACTTGATGAGTAAATGATGACAGACGTTTCATTTTTGGGTGAACTGTTCCTGAGGGGGAAGACTATTTTTGCTTACTCTTTAATGTTGTGATATAGAAATATATGCTATAATAAAAGTGTACTGTAATAGGTGTACATATTTTGTGGTGATATACATTAAACATTATCCCACTTAATCTTAAAATATTTGCAGTCAAACTGCTTTTTTGCTCAACATCTATATAAAAATAGGTTTTAGATACTTGACACCAAATGCTTATTAGTTTTAAGATAAAAACATTGATGTGAATAGGTCTGTAGGAACGCATTGTTTCACCACAAATGAATAGTCAGTCTGATTGGGAATGGGTCTTTAGAGTTCTAGTTAACTATATGGCAAGAACATGTTTGTATTAGCAACGGATCATTTTTTGCTATGCTCTATCTTTTCATTTATAATCCCTTATATTTCTCTCCTCAGATACAGAAGACAATTCTCACACAGACTCCATTAGCAGGTGAGATGACACTGATATGTCAAAAAATAAATAGTTGATCATAGCATCTACAAAAATGTGTGTGTTGTGTTACGGTTGAACTCAATACTTACATTTTAAAAGAACATAAATGATTTTAGGAAGTGGATTTCCCCTTCCTATCATGCTCTGCTCAGGGCTGAAGGAGAGTAAATCTTGAGTTTAATGCTTGAATTTAAAAGACTTTCTGGTATGATAGTGTTTTTGGGGGTTACCATTGTGGTGACGTGTAGTGTATGGGCTTGGTTTGAGGACCTGATAATATGAAGTTGTTTTAATAATTGAAAAACAACTGCTTTGGGCATGCCATGAATCGATCAAAACCATCTAATGCTTTTTCTTACAAGTTGGCTAATGCCTAAAGTTAAGTAAGTCCAGTGTCTCATTTATGTGAGTGTAGAAGGATGTTTGCCTAATGATTTATTTTCCAGTTTAATGTTTTAGTTTTAGTTCAATAGTTCAAAGTTTCATTGAAAATATATTGACCCAACTCAATTACGTTTCATCACATGAATTAGTTTTTCTTTTTTAAGTTGGGGCAACACATTTATTGCATGGAAATCCTGCCCTCAGTTAAACTGAGTTCATCCAATGAATCATTTTTTGATTGTACAAATGATCTTTTTTATCTAGCACGAAATTGTGTTCTATTGCAGGGCATCAAAAAGTGCTGCTGCTGATTCCTGGCCTTCATCAGATGATGATGACGAGTTAGATTTGAGCCCAAAGGTATCTTTAAGCAGTTCTGAATAGCACGTGTAAAATTAATTACAAATATTGTTATATTGGATTAGGTAATACAATTCTTCTTTACAGAAACAGAAAGTAAACTTGAAGAAACTCATAAGCGCCTCAAAAAGGGAAAATGTAGAAGGTAAGTTTTAAATTGACATGTTTTTGTGAAGTCTGTAAGAATTATGGTTGTGCTGTTGTATTGTGAAACCCCTACCCGGTAGCTGTATTCCTTTAAGACAAGGGAGTCCCATTAGGTGGCCGTCTTGGTAAGGATAATAGGCAAGCAAACACTGCTATTTTTCACGTAAATGGGAAAAGACTGCAGTGTTTGGCTAAGCTTGTTACATTAACATTTCAAATCAACAATTTAAAAAATTTAAAAGGCTCCAATGAGCATTGTGATATGCTGTCTCTGTCTGTAGTTATAGCAGATCAGGATGCAGACAAATCCTGGAGCGGATCAGAGTCTGAACCAGACAGTGAGGATAAGGGTGCAATCTGCCCACCACTGTCTGGACCGCTCCCCTCCAGCAGCACGTCCCTCCAACCCCCTGTAGCAACCCCACCTGCCTCTTTACCCCACCCACCCCAGATGAGCTCCACTCCCTTCAGCAGCACCCTTAAGGTAACGCTCACTCACTGCCTGTGTGTGGTACATTGTCTAACTCTTCACTTCTTCGTTGTTTTTATTCAACCCAATCCACCCTGCTGTATCAGGAAGGCAGAGCGAGCCATCTGGTTCAGATCTGCCTTCTGGTAGAAAACTAGATATGGAAGATGATGAAAGTCCAGAAGATGAATCTGAAGAAGGTGAAGATGCTGAAAGTGAAGAGGATGAAGGTGAGGATGATGACGATGATGATGGTGATGAAGCAGAAGAAGAGGAGGACGAAGAGGAAGGAGAAGATGAGGACGATGATGATGACAGTTATGAAGAAGAAGAAGAGGAAGATGAAGAAGCTGCTGTGGCTTGTGAAACAACAGGCCTTCCTGGGTTGCCCAAAACCATAACTATTGGTACAACAGAACAATTAGATGTGGCTGATGAAAATGTCAACCAACCTAAATGGGACATGATGGAGGATAGAGGCTCAGGAGACAGTCCTCTGAAGGTAAAGACAGATCAAGAAAAAGATGCTCCAGATAAAATAGAAACAATTCCTGAAAAGACTGTTTTAGGAGGTCCTGTTCCAGGGATTCTTGATTTAGAGGATGGCTGCCTTGTGTCAGCTGTCAGAGTCGAGGCGAGATTCTCTGATGAGGAGGACATCAAGGAGGCTAGTGATAGTTCAAGCCCTCCTGGAGAATGTGAAATGTCTTTACCAAGTGTGGAGAGAAAATCAAACAGAAATCCAATTGAGAGCAAGAATGAAAACCAAAGTGATAGTGATGATTGGGAGGATGATGATGATGCAGATGAGGAGCACATTTTAGAAGTGGAACCCTCTCAAGGGACAACCATTGAATGTGATCCACAACTTCAAAATGAAACTGATGATGTTCCGCTTGAACAAAATGAAGGAATAGCTGATCTTGACACCAGCAATCTGGATGCTCCTTCAGCATCACCTAAACCAAAGGCTTTAACTACTGCAGATGATGATGAAGATGATTGGGATGATGTTGATGAGGAAGAAGAAGTGCAAACGAAGAAGCCACTGAAACTATTTCTGACATTGCTGGCACAGAAGGAACCAGAAAGCCCTGAGATGTCTTGGGAGTCTGGCTCAGACAAAAGTGATGGGACACCTGTAGGAGATAAGAAATCAAGCATGGAGATGCCGAGTTCAGAAAAAGACCAACATCAAGTGGCTTTGGTTCAGGATGACAACACTTTAAAAGATTCTTTGTTACACCCTATTGAGCACCTTACCCAGAATCCGTTACATGAGGAACCTACTGAGCACCTTTCACAGAGTCCTTTACATAAAGAACCTGGGTGCATAGATCAGAGTGATGAGAGTGAAACTATACCAGTGTCCATGATTGTTGGTCAAAGTGATGAAGACCATAGTACAAGTCAAGAGGATGACAGCCATATTAAGGAAATGCAGTATGACTTTGCAAGTGGCTCTGTCAAGTTATCTGGAATAGATCAGAACTCTGATGTCTCTGATGATGAATCTATATTGGAAGAAGATGATGGATATATTGACGACGCAGATCAACCACTGACTTTAGATCTTCCCAGTAGTAGCCCAAAACGTTCCACCACGTCAGGTCCAGCACAAATAGAAAAACCATTGCTGATGAGATCTCTCTCAAATAGCACCAAACCTTTAAATGCAATGAGCCCTGTTCCAACAAGTCCAAAATCCCCAACAAGTCGTAGTCTCAAAAACACATCAAGTCCAAGGCAATCTACTGTACCTAGCCGTGAAAATTCAACAGCAAGTTCCTCAAGCCACTCACGAAGTCCCCAACATTGTAGTACATTACCTTCAACGTTTATCATTAATAAATCTACAAATCCAGAATCTCCTCTGCATTCAAGCCATGACTCTCACGTTGAAGATGACCTATCTGTACAGTTTGCAGGAGAAAGACCAACAGAGGTGCTTGAACCAGAAACCACTCTTCAGGAAGAAATTCCCTACACCGTCATAGATGAAGTTGATCTCACTTCTGATTCTGATGAAGAAGATGGTGGGGAAGAGCTTGAGAAGTTACATGAAGAGAAACCTGTTAATAAATCTGTAAAGGAAGAAAGATGTTCTAAACAAGGATCATTGCAGGTACTCAGGAGATGATGGCTAGAATAGCCGTAGCTTGTGAATAGGTGTAGACTTGTGGCTTGTAGTTACAGCGTCTAGCTGTATATAGCTATGGATAGGCGACAAACACTTGAAGATGCAGTCCTGAGAAATGTGTTCCTGCTCATACCACTTGTTCTGTGTGTTTTGTACGTTTATATGTCTAGTCTCGTTGAAGTACACCACTTCTATGCCTAGTGTAAGAGCCAATTGTGTTTTCTAGAATGCATGATGTAATAATTAATACAAATATAGCTGCAGTAGCGACAATGAGTACTACCATCTGACCAAGTTTCAGCTTTCTAGGCCTTACGGTTTGGGCTGCACGATCAGTTTTAGGGAAGAATAATAAAAATCTGAGCAATTACAATAGGGTTTCAGCGCTACGCGCTCGAACCCCTAATTTAAAGAACTTTATTTGGTATATTTGAGCTTCCAGCAGTAGTGATGTCATTGATGACGTCACTGATGATGTCACTGATCATGTCTGATGTTAAGAAGTCCAGCAACATGCTGCTCTGCTGGAGCGTGCAGCAGCACTGAGGAAAAAGCGGGAGCTTGAATTAGAGGCAGCAGCTCATTTCATGGCCGGAAAAGACACAAACTTTATAGGCCGCCAGGCCAAGATAGCTATGGATCCTCTGTTTGGTATTGTCTCAGACAGCCGCTCAAGCACAGCTGGAAAGCCAATATGGGAAAGGCGGCCGGCAAGGAAAGAGGTTCGTGGAAGCAGTTTTGCAACCAGTGTTGCTACTGAAAGTAAAGAGCCTAAAAAGGTATCCGCCAAGCCTCCTAACATAGTTAAAACTGTCAATGCCCTTGAAATTAAAGGGCTTATGTTTTGGGTGCTTGGTTCCTGGCCATCTCAGCAGATTCTGCAAACGAAAGTTAGAGTGCAAAGAATGTGCATTAAAGCACCCTGACATTTTACACAAAGTGAAAGAGGAAAGTTCTGTCTCATCAAAATGCCTCGATACAACAGAGTATCAAAAACGTCTTGTCGTTCGGTACCCAATTTCGATACCTAAAGGGGTTAATCTCATCACCGTCAGTGAGCCAATAAGACTGCAGCACTAGCCAGTGTGTTTGACCAGAAGTGTACAATAGCCTTATGTTATTTATATCATTTACACGACTGCAAGTCATTTCTGCCTCTACATTAAGTTGCTCTCTCTGTATCACGCACAGCGGAGTTCCGCCACACGCACACACACACACACACACACGTTTCATTTGAGTAACTCTATCATCATATCATGTGCACACAGAACTGTTAAGGTAGTCATAGCAAGCCGTCAAAATAAAAGTTCTTTTTGGACATGGCAGCAGAAAATAAATTACTATTGTTCTGTAGAATATACATAATAGGCTACTACAAAAATGACTTTGAAAACAGTCTTTCTTCGGTTTTAAACTGTAAATAAAATCCCCTTTAATTTCCAACAATAAAATGAAATCTTCATTAATTAAAATACAAATGTTGAGTTTGAGTCTGTATAAATGTCAACAATGGTTTTTGAGATAATGTCATTTTGTTAAAACTGATTTCATAAAATTGGTATCGTTCAGGAACCAGTACCATTACCAAAAACATTTTCACGATACCCAGCCCTATCTATGCCGACTGTTTATTCTGGTTTGAGTGTAAAATGCTTGCCATTTATACTGGTTCGTAACTCATCTCATCTGAATAGGAAGAGGCCTCTACCGAGGATGAGGATGAAGAAGATGATGAGAGGGAGGAACCAGAGGAAATTTGCGAAAAGGTTAAAGATTTTCAAAATGGTGGTGCTAGCACGGAAAAGCGAAGAGGTACATTTTCATCCTTTATGGTTTGAAGGATTTTTTACTTCAAATTTGTGGCATTTAGTGAAAATATATACATGACCATATAGCGTTCTTTGCATGTTTTTTCCAGATTTCCTTTCAGAATTGGGACTCGAAAAGGATGATGAAAATGACGAATCTCCCTGGGACTCAGAGGTCAGCCAAATTTTAAATTATGTAAATATATGGAGGTGAAAACAAAAAAACAGGTTGTGCTCCTCTGTTCTAGGGTCACGTGTGAACACATTATATCTTGATGTTATCTCATTTTCTCCTTGCAGTCTGGTTCTGAGAGCTCACAGAAGAAACTGGCCACTGCTCAACACACTCCCACCAAATCACGCAGATCTATGCACAGTATTTGTGAGGAGAACACTGAAGGTATCTAGTGATTTTTTTTTATTTTACTGCAAAAAAATATGATTGCATTTTAGAGTGGAATACCATAATAGCTTTGTCTGTGTAGCCTTCTGCAACCATTTCATGCTTGAAAATATGCCAAAGATTGACATTTTCCATTGCTTCTGCTTAACATGTTTTGACAAGACTTGCCATGCTAAATTATACAAAGTCTAGGTTATCTGTAGATTTGCATTTCTTAATCTGATTGAATTTCTTTGTAGACTTCTTATACGTTCCCTCCTTCGTAAGAGGAGGGAGGAACGTTAATTTATTGAGAAGTATAGGCCAGCCAGGAGGCTGCAGGCCGATGGGTAGGCATTCATGATTTGCTGTTGTTCTGCTGGATTAATCATCACCATTACAGCCGTCACATTAACATCTGATCTCTTGTCTTGTGCATCTGTTATCATCTGTGCATTCGAGGCATGTGATGTGACACGGCATGGTGCTCAACTAATTCATGCTTTAGTGGGAAAGGTGCATTATTGTTGCTCATGTTTACAAGATGAGTTCGTTGAAATGAACTATTGCCTTTATTGTGTTTGCACACTCTCAAACCCCAGTTCACAGGCATCAAGGGAGATCTCCATTGCTGCATGTGCATGCCTGTGCACTCGTAACATGGAAGCTTGTCCGTTCATTGATTTTCATGTTAATTGAGGGGAGTTTTAAACATGGTCATTTCTTGCCTTTCAGTTTTAAAAAATGACGAGGATGATGATGTTGATGATGAAGAAGAGAAGGAAATTGAAATGCCAGTAAGCTACATTTTATTATTTATTAATTTTTTTACTTAAATAAAGAACCAATTTTGCTATTCTGTTTTTTTTGGTAAAATACATTAATGATCAGATTGTTAATAAAGTCAATATGTACTGTTTACAAAACGGCAACATGCTGAAATTATCTACAAAATAAAGTTTGAAAAAAGCCTGTATGTTTTCTGTAACACCATAGCAGTGAATTGTACTGATAAAATATACATTTATTCATGAAGCACAAATAGCAGAGAAAGGTGCTAGCAACAACAAGGTCATAAAGGCGTCTGACAATGTGAATTCACAAATTTAAATAAATAATATTTGTTAAAACTTCTGAATTTAATAATAAATGTAACCTTTTTTACTCACAGCTCAAAGTGGTCAAAAGGGAGCCAGTCTCTGTTCTTAGTAAGCTGATGGATTCAAAAGAAGCTAATAAGAAAACAGGTAATCTCAGTTTTTAAAAAATGAAATTATCTTGTAAAATTTGGCTTCTTAATTAAACGTCTCTGTTCCAACAGACCTGATGGAAGAGCTTGGCTTGGGGGATGCTGATGATCTTGAAGGTAATCTTGATGTTTTTCCTTCTCTAAAACATTTCCTGAATCCTTCCTGAATCAAATGGATGTTTTTTATGTCTGATGTGTTCGTGCATTAGTCTTAAATTATCACTAAATCAAAACACCAATGGTTTCCAACACATATTTTCTGTGTACTTACATTAGTTCATTGATGGTTCTGCTGATACTTGCTATCATTAGAGCCAAGGCCTTTTTCCACATGATGTCCTTCCTTAACTGTCTTCTGTCAAATGGCAAAAAGGCTGAAAACAAATCATTAAATAATAAATAAAAAAATCATTTATTTTCACTGCCTCACATAGATGCTTCAGACTGGGACTCCGCCAGCACCGCCAGTAAGGCCAGTAAGAACTACCCAGTCCATAAGCTAGACGAGGAACCCCTCTTTGAAAGCCCAGCAGCCTCCTCACTACCCATAACACCTCAGCAACAGGACGTGGACACCAGCAAACATAAAGAAGCCAGTACAGAGATAAACAAACCCACAACCTCAAGCACAACACCTCTACCTAGTCCACGATCTCTCAACCCAAACGCCAGCTCAAAACCACAGCCACTGCCACGGCTGCGCTTGGATTCCAGTCAGAGGCCAGAGAGCGAAGGTACAGCTCAGAAACTACAAACTTATATGTATTTATTATACGGCTCTCTGGAATGCTTGATTCTGATTGGTCAGTTGAGACATTTGCAGGTTCGTTATTTTCGAAT
>JAUCMS010000055.1:2290075-2313874 GCA_032357445.1 Enteromius radiatus | reverse complement strand
TTATGTCCATGTACTGAACTCTTATTATTCAACCATGCCAAGCTCAATTCAGTTTTCCATTCTATGGCACCTTTAATTTGATAGGGAAAAACAGCATACTGTATGTTATGACGACTTATGAAAAGCTTGATCAGATTTTCATTTCTATCATTTTATTAATATATTTTAAATTGAAAGAATCTGCCTTTAATAAAACTCTGCCTCTTCTTATCAAATTAAATGTTGAAAATACAGTCTTTAACCTGTTGGAATCTCCAGTGATATTTTCTTCAGTGGATTTGGCCCTTTAATGTCACCACATTAATGTTTCCTTTGTGCTTTATTTTAGCTAAATGTGGTGTTTGTGACAGTGAAACAGTTTAAATGTTGGCACAAGTCACTTGCATGTGTGTGAAGTCCTTGTCAACCAGACTTGTTTGGTTTTTCATTGTTAATTCTATTCTTTTGTCTAATTGTGCAAACAAAGGCAAGAGAGGAATTACAAGCATCTTCTGTAGACATAAATAGGCCATCTAACCTTGAACCACTGGATCACCCAACCTCTCCTAGAGAGGACGAAGAGGAGAAAGCTGATGAGATTCCCTGGGAGGAACGCTATGAGAAAATCTGGGTGGATAATGAAAAAAAGGAGACTAAGTCCCAATATAAAAACGTGGCTGCTGAACTAAAAGAGAGGTTCGGAGAACTGGAGAACAAGGAATCACCAAGTGGCCTTTCGGAGCAGGACTGGAAAGAAGATGAAGAATATGATGAGGTGGAAAAGGAAGCAGATGATGAAGATTCCAGTGAAGAAGAGGGAGAGCCAATAGTGCGGCCCACTGCCCGGGCGAGAAGTGCCATACTTATGCCCATCCCAGAGCAGAGAGAGTCAGGCCTGGAGGATTCGCAGTCTGAAAGTGTCCACCGCACGGTTAGTGTTGAGGTGAGCGATGCTGAGCTTCCCAGCGACCAACACATCCCTCAGATCATCCCAGAAGTCCTAACGGATGAGACCCAGGAGCCAGAGAACCAAGCGAATGACATTGAGGAACCTGATATTGGAAGCAAAGAGAAGTATCCACTAGATACTGGAAGCAACATAGATGAAGAAACTGAAGAACATCCGCCGTTGCTTGTTGAGAATGAGCTACAAGTCCCACCGAAAGTTCTTGAAGTGCCCTCTTCTGACTCTGATGAGGTTGACGAGGGCTTGTGGAAGTCCAACCTAGAGGTAGGACCCCAGGAGGAGTCTCAGGCAAACTTATATAACGAATGAAGACTTTGCCTCTGTCTTCTTCTTCATTCACATAAACACAAAATGTGAAAGAAAAGCTCCAGCTTCAAAAACAACACTGTCTGTCGTGTCTGTAATGATGCCCTGTCACTGACGGGCCAAATTACACAGCTGTTCCCTATCTCTGGTTTTGCTAATCATTAGCTCTGTTCCGAACCTAGTGAGCCACCTACCTAGACATGACATGCTTCTGATTATGTTGCCCTCTGAGAGGCCTTGTTAGACAAAATGTGGTTTTAAAAGCTTTTATAAGCTTATTAACTGTAAATTTGTGCTCATGTTGCAGTGCTTTGCAGCTAATTTAGCACATTTATGTAGAAAAACTATATTTGTATTTTATACAGTATTGAAGTGTTGAAATAAGTTCTAAATCAGTCGAATGAATCAGTTGTCGTGTGCTTCATATCGCAAGATTCCTGCTTCTATAAAATCTTTTAAATCATTAATTTATGATGTTGTATGATGTTTTGTGAGGCAGCACACTAGTTTTTGAAACAGAGCTATTATCTTGTTTCAAGTCATTTCCAGTATTTTCAAATCATTTACGTTTTTCATGCATTTTAAGACCCCATGAAATCTATATTATTTAAAGTATTATTCGTGTACTATAGTATTTGTTAATATTTTGAATGAGCTTATATTTTTATATTCTCAATTTTTAATTTAACTGTAGATTTAAAAATATTTGTTGTTATATTTTTGTTTTATTATTTAGTATTATCTGTATTCATGTTTTTGTTATAGTAGTAATTTACATTTCAAATTCAATTGACATTTTCATTTCCATATTTTCAAGATTTGATTTTATTTACTGAAAATTTTTATTAGTTTTAGTCCATTATGTTGTTTTTAACAGGCATCCTTTATTGTTTATATCATAGCCTGGAAAAACCATGCTTTGGGCTGCGTTCATAATGAACTTGTGCTCTTTCTGCAACAATAATTGTTTTAGACATTAGGATACCTTTTGCTTCTTGATCCTCAAACTGATCAGCTACCACTTCTTTTAGGAGGATTTAAAAAGACATGGGCTCTAAAGCTCCACGTTTGATTTCATGGGGTCTTCAGTTGTCCTGTCACGTCCTGTATATGTTAACTTGTGTGACCTGACCAGCATTTGTCTTGAATCCAGTCTGTCAGTTTATTAAATATTTATCAGTTAATTTTATGCAGTGGTGTCAAATGCTTCACTTGAGGCCGCACTTGGGCGTCAGTTCACACTTCATCTGTCGTGTGTATGTGTGCCAAGGAGCGCTTCCTTTAGCTGTCTGAAGATCTCTCCTCATCTTCCTGAAGATCTGTCATACTAGTGTTAGTGTGTGTTTTCATGATGTGTCTCAACGGAGGAGTTACCAGCAATCATTTTTAACCCGGAACTTCTCTGTTGATGTTGGCTTGAAGTGTGTTGCTAGCGCTTCTTTTTAAATAAGAAAAGAAGACGTGTATTGTGTGGTGTTTTGCCTTGTACTGTATGTGAATGTTTTGCATGATCAGTTGACTAAATCAATACATTCATATACATTTCCCAGAAGTAGTGTTAAATGTAGAATTTAATTTTGCTGTTAGGTAGTAATGCTTAAGTGCAAATGTTTTTAACTCTCTCAACAAATAATATCTTCTTTTTATAGGGTGGTAATGAACAGGCAGATGGCATGAAGGGAGAACACCGGCCCAGTGCTTTATGGGATACTAGAGGAACCAGAGAACGAGGTGAACTTGACCAAGGAAAAGGGAAGAAAATTGACACCAACTCTGAGAACCCAAAACCTAAACAGGAAGGGATGGCTGACAGAAGGTCTTTGGGAAGAGAGGGTAGTGTTTCCCCAAGACATCTGACAAGAAGTCCGAGAAGGTACATATGTCACTTCACTAGATGGAATTAATGTAAAGGAAGATGTTTTTGTGACACCTTGAAGTAAAGGGCTTTCAGCAAACAGCCATGGCTGATGGATCAAAACTAAAATTTTAGCAAATTGATTTTCCTTTTATTTCTAAAGTATATGCATGCATAAAAAAACTAATTCTAGTCACGCAGGTATTGTGTTGTTTTTATTTTGTATATTTCATGCTAATAGAAACACAACAATATTGCCATCAAGCTTTTGCTGAAGCTTTGAATTAGCTTCTGGTGTCATCATTGCGGTTTTATTTCTGGGTGTTTCCCTGGTGGAGGGTGTGCAGTTACCAATTTGTTTTGTTCACACTTCATAATGAGATCTGTGCACCTCCAGTACTGACAGGGCACCACCACATGGTGAGGAAGATGATGAGGAGGA
Organism: Enteromius radiatus; assembly: GCA_032357445.1. NCBI lineage: Eukaryota > Metazoa > Chordata > Actinopteri > Cypriniformes > Cyprinidae > Enteromius > Enteromius radiatus. The sequence continues at coordinate 2,310,325 of JAUCMS010000055.1, read as the reverse complement.
AAAGAAAACTGTAGGTAGCCAAGCCAGAAATCTCCGTGTAGCTCCCCCTCTGCAGGGCAAACCCTCCCGACCTGCGACCCGCCATAATGGAGACCTCGAGTCTTTCTTTGATGATAGTACTTTAAGTGAGCTGTCGGAAGAGGACAGGAGGTATACATGCAGTATTTACATGCTTTTTAATGTTTACAGCTCTATTTTATATGTTGCAGTGTTGCAGCAGAAATATTATAAGTACAGCATGGCCTGCACAGAATCTGCGCCCATAGAACTTGACCAAATTTAAACACTTGTAATATTTACACCTGTAATGCTTACAGTGCAGAATAAATGAAAAGGAATAAAAAGTGGGCAGATTTCTTATGGGCCTTGTTATAACGTTTAATTTTTTTTTTAAGGGAATACTGCATTATATCCTCATTTTAGAGCACAGAAGTTGCTCTCTGGTAGACTGGTGTTGTCTGATAAAGCATAAAACCATGTTTTCTCTTTGTTCTGACAGGTCCCCATCTTTAAGGCGTAAGAAAGAACAGGTGAGATTTTGTCCTGATAAGGTAAAGGCCTCAATATACTTCAAACGATATCGAAGAACAAACTGAAATGGCATAATTTCGATCAAGATCAGGCCAAAATGAAGTTCGTTTTGGCAGTTTGAAATGGTGAACTTTTTGGGGAGTTTTTTTGACTCCTGAACACCTTTGAGCTACCATTAGTTCGAGGTGGTTATGCAATCGGTGGGTGTGTTCTGAAACCCCACCTTCTTTAACGCAGGATTTTTTTTCTCTGTTAATTTCTCATTCATCCAGCAGCTGCTGCTGTTGTTCTTCTTCTTTCAAAGCCAGTTTAAAAGATATACAATGAATGAACTGCCACAGGAACATACAACAATAAACCTTTGTTTTTATCAAAATGAATAAATATCATCGCTCAGTCTTTTCCAAACTTGTTTTTGCCCTCAAACGAAGAATGAAAAAGAACTTCATTTGAAGTATATTGGGGCCTTAAACCTTCATTTCCCAAACTGTGCTCTGACAATTCTGCTGAGAATTTGAAGTTAACACAGGATACTTAATATTTGGGTTCAACCGATTATCGGGGCCGATATTAAGCATTTATCAGTCTCATTCATTTTCACAACCAGTTTGCTGATAAATTAATTTTAAAGCATTTGAAGAGCCCTTTTTATTTCTAATTTTGACATTGTTTTTCATTTTTACACCAGACATTCATATCTGTTCAAAATATCGGTTTAATAATCAGACTCCGCATCAGCATCGACCCCTAATCAGTGTCACACATGTGTTGTATTAAATTGAATGTCTCCTACGCAGAGCACTGGAGAGCTGGAAATGGCAGATGATTTTGAAGATCTTACGCAGTCTTCTGACACAGCTACTGAGGAGCTGGAGACTCCAGTATCTGGATACCGCAACGCCTCACTGCTCTTCAAACAACTCGACTCAAGCTATCTGGGTATGTCGGTCAGCTCCAGTCAGCTGAAAGCAAACATGTAAGTTCAGATGTACAGCTAATGAAGATGTATTTTATGTCTATGCTTCAGACTCTGTGAGTGTAGTGAAACTACAGAACATGTTTCATGAGTATGAACGCACCATCCAGAGGGAGAGAGACAGACATAGCCGTCTGGCGGATAAAACATCTCAGCTGGAGCAGGAACGCAACGAGCTCAAGATCTTGCTGGATGAGATCAGAGGCAGCAAGTCCAACCTAGAACATCTCAAACTGGAGCTGGAAACAGACATGAACAATCTAAAGTGAGCTCAACTCAGTGTTAGTGGAAGGTGGTCTGCAGTTCAACAGGGTTTGTGACGTTGACTCTCCCTTCTCTCTCTCCTCTCATGGAAGGTTCCTTTTGAGACAGGAACAGGAAAAGCATCAGAGCTCTCTCATGCTGTATAATAAAACCCGTGAGCAGCTCCAGAGGAAAGAGGAGCAGCAGCGAGCTGAAGCTGAGGAGCGTCACAAAGCCGAGCTGAAAGTCCGCAGCCTGGAACTGGAGATCAGAGCCCTGAAGAACAGCATCAAACAGGTCAGCAGACTGTTAGATTTAGCTGGTAAAACCCCAGCCCATAACACCGTTTGCTGAACAGTGTGTGTGTGTGTGTGTTTAGATTGAAGAGGACAGAGATGAGTCTCAGCGTCATCTGTCTCATGAGCGCAGTGCTCGTGCCCTACAGGAGGAGTTACTCCGCAACCACCTGCGTAAGCAGCAGGATATTGAGGAGGAGAACCTCCGAAACCTCAGCAAGAGCAATGAGGTACTGCTGTCCCCTTCTCAAACACTGACTCTATATGTATTGGTCAGGGAATATTGAAAATATATATCTTTACAGTCACGTATGCAATGACGTCATAATCAGGGTTGCCCTGGTGCCCGAGGAACGAGGGGGCCCCACTCCCTACCTGGCACCAGGCCCTATGTCAGATAAGGACAGATCTGGTCATAATTAAGAAAAAATCAAATACTTTAAAGTTTACCCACGTATAAAAGACAGTCTCCAGATCTTCTGTGTTAACCCAGTTGCTCTAATCCTATTTGCTGACATGTGATTGGTCAGATTTTCAAGCTTTGTCCTAATGATCTGCACTTAGGCATTAACTTACTGTTACAGAGCTCTGTTTCAGCCAGGCCACATGCTGTGCTGTTTAAAAAAAAAAAAGATAATAAAATCTGTTTGTCTGATGTTAAACTGAGTTCATTTCTGATGCTGTGCTCAGGCTATGTCCCAGCTAACAGAGGCGTCAGACCGCGAGCGAGAGTTAATGCAACAAAACCAAGCTCTACAGGATGAACTGAACGGTGCTCGGGCCGAGCTGGACCGCTCGCATTGCCACAGCCGACAGGAAGAGTCACGGCTGGCGGAGGAGCGAGACACCCTTCGCGAGAGACTGGAGGATGCCCGCAGGGACATGAAACTGAGCGAGGAGGCCCTGGCCCAGACTGTGTTCCAGTACAACGGGCAGCTGAGCGCGCTCAAGGCCGAATGCTCAGTGATTATGGCCAAACTAGATCACGAGAGGCAGGTGAGGCAGCAACTGGAGGCCGAGGCTGAGGCGAGCAGAGCACGACTTCAAGCTGCGCTACAAGAGGCCGAGAAATGCCAGGTCAGGTTTTGTTCAACCAAAGAGAAGGCAGTTTAAGAACTGCTATCAATTTGTCTTTTATTATTTTTGTAAACTCTTAGGCGTCACGCACGGATGCAGAGCGCACCCTCCAGCGAGACCGTGAGGAGCACCAGCGGGCGCAGGAAAAGCACATCTTTGAGTCTAGTAACCAACGGGACACCATCCAGTCCTTGTCCCAGAAACTCAGCAAGTCCGAGGCGCGGGCCAACAGCTTGGAGAATGAGTGTCACCGCAATGCTCTGACTGTCGCTGAGAAAGGCGTGCTGTTGGAGACCCTGGCCCGGGAGAAAGACCAGACCCTGGCCAAACTCAAAGAACTGGAGGCCGCGGTACTGAGCGAGCGGGAGCAGGCCAGCCGTGCCGGGGCCAAACAGGAAGCCATGCAGGAGAGGCTGACCCAGGCTCAGAGTGAGAATGCGCTGCTACGACAGCAGCTGGAGGAGGCGCTCAACAAGGGCTCGGCGAAGGATAAAGCCGTTACAGATGTGCACCAAAACTTTGCAGAGATGCTGAACCAGTTACGTGCGGATGGAGAGGAGAGAGTCCACCTGGTGGAGGAGAGAAGCAAAGAGCTGGCGAAGACCAACAGCGAGCTAAGAGAGCAGAACTACAAACTAGAGCAGGACAAATCTGAGAGAGAGGTAGAGGACGCAGATTGTCTCGTGTTTTTTTTCTTTAGAAACTGATGTATCATTGCATTTACTGTAAGTGATTAACATACAGTTGTTTAACTAAAGTGCTTTTATATTAGGGCATTATTTATATTATTCGTGTATAATCATATATACACTGACACACACACAAAATATATATGTTATATTTGTAGCTATCCAATGAGAGAATCAAGCTGTTGTTTTTTTGTAGGCTTCTCTGAGGCAGCTGCAGCAGGAACTGGCTGACTCTCTGAAGAAGCTGTCCATGTGTGAGGCTTCTCTGGAGGTCAACACACGGTACCGTAATGATCTGGAGGAAGAGAAGGCACGCACACTCAAGGACATGGACAGATTGAAGGGAAAGGTAACCATTAATCTTCTTATACTTCCTGAAAACCGTCGGATCAGTTTGGTGTCAATCACTAACAGTGCAATCTGTTTTTAACTGGCGTAGCTTCATTCTCAGGAACAATATATGTTCATTTATTGAATGCAGCAATATGAAAAAGTGCTGTCACCACTCTCCACACTATAAGTTACTTGCTTTTATACTCTGTTTGTGTTCAATTGCAGCTGCAGGAGTCTGAGGAAGTGTACGTCCAGGCTGAGAAACGCGTCAGCCAGCTGAAGAGCTCACTGGACGATAAGGAACGAGAAGCCTGCAGTACTGCTCAGAAACTAGAAGAGGCGCTAAATGCTTCTACGGCCAAAGAGCAAACCATTAAACAGCTGGAGGAGGCGGTGCAGAGGTAGCATTCATTTGTATAAACTGGGTCTAGAAACACTCACTCATTGGCTTCACATAATAGGTTGCACTGTAGCAACAATGGTACTGATATCAGTAATGTGATGTCAGAATTACAGAAAATAATGTATGTGTGTGTATAAATTAGTGCTGTCAAATGGCAAATTGTGATTAATTGCATCCAAAAGAAAAATAATTGTTTACACAATAAATGTATGTCTACTGTGTATATGAACATAAATATTTATATACATATTTGCATGTTAAGGTTGCCATTTAGTGCATGATGAATATTTAGTTAAATTAATATAAAGATTTTAGGAATATATTTACATTTACATATTTTAGTAGTAATGTATTGCATAATTATTAATGTAAAAATGATATGAATATTTAGATTCATGTTCAGATTCATATAGTAATGATATTTCGTGCATAATATTAAGGTAAGACATTTACATTCAATTCATATGTATATTATTGTATTTATTGCATATTATTATTGAAATTATTTTCTAAATATATTTATATTTAATATTTATATAATATTAAAATATTAAATTAGAGTAATATATTTTATTTCCATATTTTAAATATTTCAGTAATTCCATTTATTGCATTCTTTGAAGGTTTTTGTAATAAAAATGCTTTCAAATGAAGCACTGTGTTCTCCATCATCTTGCCTTTATCAGCTAAACAACACAAAAGTGTCCATCATTATTATCATGGTTCATGTGATTATGATATCCCTGCAGGTTAGAGATCGAGAACGCCAGACTGGAGGCCACGGCCAAACAACAGACCAACCGCATTGAGGCGCTCCAGAAAGGCGTTCAGGAGGGTGCTGCGGTGAGTGTCCCGACTCAGCTGGTGATGGTAGATTTAGACATTAATCCTGACAGAACCTCTTTTTACCCTCTTAAGTCATCTGAGCCTCACTTTAGATGAACTCAGTTTAATTGTGCCAGTGCAGAATGAGCTTGTACAGTACATGTGAGTCAGTGAGAGAGGAGATTTCATGTAAACTGATGGTGTAGTCACTCTTTTCACAGCTCTCAGGCTCATCACCTGGAGGAGGGGTTGGTATTAAACATTTAGCTGGGATTCTAGCTGTTCCCTTTTTTGGTTCTTCTTTCTTTACTCTGAATTACAGCCCTTCAGGACCTCAAATCCTACTCTTGAAATGAGCAAGAAACAATAAAGTTTATGCTTTATTGCTTTTCTCTAGTAGGGTTGTTAATGGGGTATTTTCTCTATTTTGGTGGTGGGTCAGGGTTTAGGGGTTGTTGTTGATTATAAACTCTACCTTCTGCACTTCTGGCTTCTGAGGTCAAAAGTAGATCTAGAACTGCATGAAATACTTAGTTAAGAGAGTGAATTGAACCCATCAGCAAGATCCTGTTGCACATCAACGTCTGTGATTGTTCTCAGGTCAGGAATCGTTTAGAAGATCTCGTCACAAACCTGCAGAGCAGTAAGATGACGCTAGAAGAACAACTCAACCGAGAGGTGAACTTTATAATAAACGTGTCACATTAGCCCCGTTCAGACTGTCAGCCCTGATGTGTGCAAATCCGTTTCGAGCTACATTCAGAAGTGGTTTGGAATCCTATTCAAATCTCATTTCTGGAAATCCGTCTCAGAAAACACAGTATAATGCTAGTACGAAAATGAAGTTGCGATGCGCTGTGTGGACAGTCAGTTATTCAAATCAGACTCCATCCGGATATGAACAAAATCGAATTTGGGCTGACGGTCTGAACGAGGCTATTGAGCTTCAAAATGCATTTAAATGCAGTGGATGAAGGGATAGATAGGAAAATTGTGGTTTGTGTGTGTGTATTTATTAGTAGGAGTGATTATTTTATTATCATTTATGATAAACTATTATACTTTTTGTTAATGTTTTAAATATGATTTTTAGATTTCGCATTTATTTTAATTTTAGAGAAGGTTTCAGTAATTGTATTTCTAAAAATAATTGTCATTTAATGTCTGTATTTATTTAATTTTAGCACTTTACCCTACTTTTACCTTTTAGTACTTAATAACAATAATAACCCTGATTTGTAGTGCTCCAAAAAAATATGATCTGTTTTTTAATTGCGGTCCTCCTGTCCAGGTGCAGAAGCAGAGTATGCTATCCCATAATGCCCAGGACTCACAAACACTGTGGGAGGAGGAGTTAAAGAGCCGCTCACGACTGGGACTCCGCCTCTCTGAGCTGGAGAAAGAGAAAGGAGAACTAACCAATCAGGTGCCAGAAAGACACAATAATGTCCATCCAATATGTGTCGCATTGAATTACATCTGATATTTTCAAATAAGAAATTAATACTTTTATTCAGCGGGGATTCATTAAATTGATCAAAAGTGTCAGTGAAATAATTTAGAAAGTTACAAAATATAAAACAAAAATGCTGTTGATTAGAATTTTCTATTCATGAAAAAAAATAAATAAATACAATTTTTGATCAGCTAATTGAACCTTGGTGAGCAAAATAGACTTCTTTCAAAAAAAAAAAAAAGGGTAAAAATTGTACTGACCCTGAGCTTCGAATGGTAGTGTATGTATAAAGTAATGTACTGTCAAAATATTATTAGATGAAAATATTATTGTTGATCATTAATATGCCAGTGTGTCTCACGGACCTGAGTTTCTAATAAATAGTCCTCTCTCTGTCTTTTAGATGGAGCTTGAGAAGAAAAAGGCCAAAAAACTTGCAGAGCAGAAGAAATCTATGGACACCCGTCTGGAGCAGGAGATGAAGAGAAACACTGACCTTCAGAAAGAAATGTACAGGTGACCCTTTAACCTTTAACCCCCGACCGCTGCAGCTCTACACCTGTAGATGTGTTTGAGCATGTAGAGAAGCTGGCTATGCAGATCCTCCTGCTCGTGAGTCTGAGAGACACACACATATACTGCACATCCCCTGACTCCAAGCCTGTCTTTTGTGCTGCTGTAGTGCTGCAGAATGACCTACAGCTGCGTGTAGTGCTAAAAACCTTGAAAGGTCATGTATTTCTGAAAACAAAAGTATACTGAACAGCACAGATAATCATCTTATTATTCTATCTTATAATCTATGTTAGTTATGGTGGAAATTAGAAAAAGTAAGAGGGGTCATATAAAAGCCATGTTGTTTAACTGGCGGAGCAAGTTATTTCATTTTAGTGAAAGATTAGGAAAAATAAAAACAATCACAGTAAGACCTAAATATATATATAGTACATATATACTATAAAATTATTAATTAATATATTGTATATATAGATATTTATTGCTAATAGCGTTTTTATATTTACGTATCTGATTTTAATTTTCATTAAATTAGTAATTAAAGTAATTTTGTTATGAGTTTTTGTGTGTTTTTATATATATATATATATATATATATATATATATGAATATGAACTAGGACATAAGTATCTATACCATGGTTTATTCGACTTCAAATGCAAGCAGAACAGTGTTCTTTTTTTCTATTTCTAACTTGCTCTAGAATATTGTATATATTAATACTTAATTAGAATAAGCTTTTTTTAATTATTTTTTGTTATTTTTTTCTTTTCTTTTAATTTTAAGTTTTTATTATTTTGCATTAAATATGTTTATATTATATTTGTATTAAATACGACAACTTAGCCTTAATGTTTGTTTTTTTTGTTTTGTTTTTTAATTTTAGTCATTAGCTTAATTTATCTGCTAAGCCAACATTTCAAGTTCTTAATTTACATTTTGCATCAAATATTTATATTTATTCCGGCTTTATTTTAATTCATAACAAAAAAAAAAGTCCACAAAGCTGTTTGCACCACGCTCTTTTATCACTTAATATTTTATTTTGGTGCATCTGTCAATTTAATTACTTAGTATAAGAAACCATGAACCCCACTCACAAAGTCTTCATTTAATGTTTTATTTTACATTCATCACCTGCAGGAAGAAAGAAGACTTTTGTGAGTGCAGCTCATGGTTACATATATGTGTGTGTGTATATATAAAATGGTTTTAGTTTTAGTTAACAATAACAAACTGACAGAGAATGTCTCTCATTTCTGTTTTTCTGTGTGTGTGTGTATCAGGTTGAAGACACTGTTAAAAACCGCTAAGAAGCAGCTGCGGGAACAGGGCGGTGGACAGCTGGACTCTCCTCTGGGCAGCTTCAGAGCAGACGTGAGCCACCGGCTGGAGGCAGAGAGCGCCGTCGGCAGAATGAAGACCCGGGTACAGTCTCAGCTTTAGCCATTTACAGACCTTCGCAACAGTTTGTGTCATTTTTAAGTCTGTCAGAGCAGATTAGAGTAGGCAAGCTTGATGTAGTCTCTTTATTTCCTCCTGTCCTGCTTCGGCACAGGTGGATGAGCTGCAATCTCAGTATGAGCGGGAGGCGTCGCGTTGCTCGAGGCTAGAGGAGGTGAACAGACAGCTGAAGGAGAAGCTATCGTCTGTGAAGAGCCTGAGCCGAAGCCACGAGCAGCTGGAGCGCAGTAAGAGGCAGCTGGAGGAGGAGGTGGTCGGTCTGCGCAGACAGCTGGAGGGCGGGGTTATGGACCAGAGCCAGGCTGAGCAGTACCGGCGGGAGACGGACGAAAGAGCCCGGCAGGAGATCCGTCACAAGCTAGAGGAGGTTAACCTCTTCCTGCAGGTACACAACACGCGTCTCACTTTAGCATTCTGTTTATTGTTGTTATATATTTGTATGCAAATCCAAAGTATTATGTATTTTAGATATATTTTAAATAGAATAATTAGCGTAATTAGTGTTATTTAGTGTTTTATAGATATATTATTAGATATATTTTTTATTTTATAATATTATATATTTTATTGAAATATAAAATATTACTTTATCGAATAGTTACTAATTTTCCTTGTGAAATTGATTGTATTCATTTTATTTTATATTTTATTTTACATTTAAGTATAAAATATTGTTTAAAAAGTTATTAGGATAATTTTGCTTAATATTCATGTATTTTTCACTCTTCACATGGAGACCACATCTTATTTTGTTTGCTGTTATTTTTGTTATTATTTATTTTAGATATATTTTAATTAGAATAATTAGCGTAATTAGAGTAATTTAGTGTTTTATACTTTTTGGTTTTATGCAGGCATTATATTTTGTATTTTATTTTAGAATATTAAATATTTAATTATAAAGTATTACTTTATAGAATAATATTAGTTGTCCTTATAAAGTTGATATAATAATTTCACTTTTTTAAAGTTAAAAAACTAAATGTATTATTTTATAAAGATAAATATAGTTATTTTGTTTCTATAGAATATTACACATTTCTAAAATGTAAGATAATTGTCATTATTTACTATGAAGTTTCAGACACTGTATGTTTCCTTCATCAGACGCAGGCAGCATCTCAGGAAGCTCTGGAGCAGATGAAAGCTGCTAACGAGGCCAGTCAGCGCTCTCAGCAGGAGCAGCGGATCAGGGATCTGGAGGCAGAGCTCAGTCGTTTACGCAGCGTTCAGCAGGACAGTCTTGTTCAGAGAGACTCCAGCCGCACAGAGCTGGAGCGATACAAACAGCTATACAGCGAAGAGCTCCGTCTCCGTAAGAGTCTGGCCTCCAAACTAGAGAGGTGAGAGGCATGATGGGATCCTGTCATCAGAATTAAATTTAACAATATGGCTTTATTATAATCACAGCTCAGTCACATTTTCAGATTCACAAACTGAAATCAGTTGCATTAGCCACAAGTGTTATGGTGAATTATTTATTTATTTATTAATTTTCAGGTGCAGAAAATTATAACAATACATTTTAATGAATTATTAAAATAATAAATAAATAAAAATAGCAAAATATAAATAAAAGAATAAATGTTATTTCAAAAGAACTAAAGATAATTATGGTACAAATAATTATGGTAAATTTAGCAAGTTAAACAAAAAATAATAAGTACAAATACAAAGATTCAGAGAGCCATTATGAGTTACCAAATAAAACAAAAAAATAAATATAAATTAATTACTAAAATATAAAACTAACTAAAATTTTAAAATGTAAAAGTAAATATATAAAAAATAAATATTAAAACAATATACAGAATAAGTTATATATGTTTTAAATATTAAAATGTATATAAAAAACAGAAGGTGATGATCTACCAGGTAAACAAATAAATGTAATAAAAATATATGAAATATAAAGTATATAAAATATAAATATTTCTTCAAAAAGATGATTTCAAAGAAAAATATAATTTTACAAAGCAGAGCTAAAATAAGTACAAATAAATTAATCTAATAAAAAATTGTAAATAAAATTAAAATTGAATTAGAAATAAATATTTTATATTAAGGGAGTTGAGGAAAATTCTGATAAACTTACCAAGTAAAAAAAATACAAGTAAGAAAACAACATGAATAAATTCTTAAAGTAAATATTTTCAATAAAAAATAGGCAGCAATTTTGATATTTAGTTGATTTATTTCTTTTTCTCAAAGTTTTAAGTTTTTTTTTATGTGTTAAAATGTTTTTTGTTAATTTTGTGCAGGTCGAACGAACGGTTAGCGGAGGCCAACACTAAGCTCCTGAGCGAGAGGCAGCGCAGTAAATCTCTGTTCACCAGCAGTATAGTGAACGGCGGTCTAGGGGGCCCCGCTCTGGATGTGGCGTCTCTGGGCTCCGTTGGGGCGTACGGAGCCTCTCTAGGACCCCTGAACAGGAGTCTGGGCCTCGGGACGCCTCTGCTGGGTACGGTAGGGGAATCCCAGAGCAGCCGCGTAGAGGCCTACCTGGCAAAGGTGAGCGATGACACACAAACTCCCATGACACTAACTAACCATGAGCTAATACTTCCTGTTAGCTTTAGAAGAGCCTCCCAAAACAAATCCCATGTCAGGTGGTGATTCTTAAACTAGCAAACAGTGATACCTTTTCTCCTTCCGCTATCTTTCCCTTCGTAAATGTAGTAAATAACCTCCTGGTCTGTTTTTCCTGTGGCTGCTGTCTGGACTCATGACCTCTTCTGTCTCTGATATCTTCAGCTTCTAGCTCAAAAGTCTGTTTCTCACCTGTCCTCTCTGCAGCCTGATACCTGAGCAGGTGTGTGCAGATCTCTGACTGTCAGAACACACACACACACACACACACACCTGCTTTAATGTGTCTCTATGGCTTCACACAACTGTTTATGGGACATATATTTAAAAGAGTTTGAATCTGTGTTTTAGTACACTGTCGTCTTGGAAAAACAATTCTTCAGAATTAGTTATTTTAGTATTTTTAATTTACTTTTATAGTATTTATTCATATTTTGAATTAGCTTTTGTTTTTATATCTTCTGTTTTCATTTACATTTTAGTTTGAATTTGGTTGCTTTTATTTATTAATATTTTATTTTAAATGTGTTTATTATTTTTTCTTTTTTTAATGATTATATATGCAGTAAATGTAGTTTAGAGTTTTTAATGAATAAATTGTTTATTTTTGGGAGTTGGATCAGAGTTCATTCATCACACTGGAAATGAAAGGTAAAGTGAAGCGCATTGCATTGTGGGATACAGTATAGTGCAGTGTGCTCTGGTTGTTTACTGCACATTTTGACTAATGTAGTAGTTTATTTAGGTGTTTTAATGATACAGAAAATCAACATACTGCAGAATTAATATACTACAAAAGTAGCTTGAGTATCTATTATGTCTATATTTAATTTTTATTAATCATATTTCTATGATTTATGTTCACATATTCATATATGTGAACAAATATGTGATATAACATGTTTTGCTATTCTTATGTCTGTAGCTGTACTAGTCAAATTTTTAACCCCTTTATTGGAGTTTTTAGTTTAGTTTTTTCATTTTTCATACTAAAATAATTATGTAAATGATTAGTATGTTTTTTTTTGGGGGGGGGGGGGCTGACATTTAATTCTCTTGATTTGATATTATACTAATGAAATCATAGAATGAAATTACATTTGAAAAAAAAAAAAGTTTGTTAAAAAGAAGAAGAATTGATATTCTTATGTGATATTGAAGAAAATTCAATGTTGATGACAAAAAAAAATATGTATTTTAATATATGTTCAAATAAAAAACTGCTATTTTAAATTGTAATATTATTTCATGATTTCTCTGTAATTACTGTATTTTTGTAATTAAATGCACCATCTAACATTTTTGAATGGTAATGGAGGCTTATACTAGCATTTGGATTTTGACCAATCAGATGTGTTAAAACCATGGTGTATCTGCATAATTATGGTTATGAATTTTTATAGTATAAATGCTGACAATAAAAATAAAAAAACAAGCTGAGTGCTAGTTTTAGGATGTGTGATGAGACAGAGTCAGAAGTGTAATCTGGTTTGTTCCTGTTGCAGATGCAGACGGAGCTGGAGAAGAACATATCAAAGGAACTGGACTACGGTGAGACATTATTACAACAATATCTTTACATGTACATTGTGTCATTTTTACTGTTATGGGTATAAGGAGTATAAGCAAAATGCTAATAAAATCAATTTTTCAGACTATACTTTAAAATGTCAGACTTTACAGGGTTAATATGATCTTTAAGTTAGAATTGCATTATGATTGGTTGGTTCTCTACTCAAGTCCAAGCAGAAATGTATTCTGTATTACTTTGAACTGCTTCTAAAGTGACTTTATTTTCCTTACTCGTGTCGTTCTGTCAGTGACGGGAGAGCTGGAAGGAGGAACTGCCCGCATGTCTCCCGTGGGATCGGCCTCTGGCTCTCAGAACCTGAACGTGAGTCTGGAGCCGCCGGACCCTGTGAGCAGGGCCACTCAACAGTACCTGGAGGTGCTGAAGAAGAACTACATGATCTGACCCGCGGTCAGTCCACACACTGTGAGCACAATCAACTCCAGCGCCTTATCGCTGACCCACAGACCCAGTCCAACAAAACCCCTAAAACTGCTGCCGTTATAAAAGCAGTTATGGTGCCTGAAGATATAGTTCAGCAAAAAAAAATAAAAATTTGTTTGCCATTTTAAATGGGGACAAATTTAGCATTAAATGACTTACTCTGCGGTGAATGGGTGCCGTCAGAATGAGAGTCCAAACATCACAATAATCCACACTACATTAACTGATGGACTGAAGCGGTGTGGATTATTATGACATATTTTTTTTTTTTTTTTTTATCAGATGTTAGGACTCATTCTGACGGCACCCATCCACTGCTGAGCAAGTGATATAATGCTGAAAACATCTTTGAAGACTTGAAGTTGACTAAATTCTCAGCAATTTTTTTATTTTGCGTGAATTATTTCTTTTAAAACTCAAGTCCTTCTGAACATGTTCTTCAGAGTTAGTTTAACATAAGACTCATTATCAAAGTAGAATGTATTAATATTTGTAAAATCCCAGGCACCAGACTGATTCCTGCTGGTCAGGAACCAATGTTGCCCTTTTTTTTCTTTTTTTGAGTCAAGATGAGTGAAAAACTCTGTGGAGACTGAAACGAGGCTGCCTGTCTGGACTTGTGTATTAGTCCAGACCACCAAAAGGGCCAAAGTTTCAACACTACAATCAGTTTGTGATCTTTAATCGAGTGTGACAATGCACTTTTGTGCCTCAGGAGCAAGTGAACTGTGTTTAGGTCATTCTGTCGTCGTTGAAGCCATACGAGTGTCACTGAGGTTTAAGGTACGTGTGAAGTGCAGCTTTCAGTGTTGCATCCCCAAAGTCTTTAGTTTTTATCATATGTGGGGTTTTAGTTGACTGTGTATATATTTTGGCTGTTTTTGTAGTCGAGGCATATTATAAAGAGTGTTACATTTGTGCCGTTAATATTATTGCCAAGTAATGACAATGGTACATTCTGTTATCGTGCAATATAAACACAATGTAATTTAATTTCAAAAGACCAAACATTTATTTGGAGTTGTTTTTTTTTAGAAATTAATGCTATACTTGAATGAGACAAAACTAGACAATGATCTGGTGATATTTTTTGTGTGACAGTGTCACCGCTTCGCTTTGCTCAGGATGAATCTTTTCATGTGTATGAGTGAATCTCCAGGTCATATTTTAGATGTTGCATAAATTATATTTTGCATAATGTTAAGAAAATATAATGCAAACATTTTTAAACATATAATATGATGCAAAAATTATTAACAGTTAAGCACATTTACCCCCATACAATATATATATATATATATATATATACACACACACACACACACACACAAATCAAATTAAAACAGACACTACAATGTAATACTTTTACATTTTAATAATATATACTTTACGTGTTTGTAAACAACTATATAACATATATAATGCTTTATTAATTGTTTAAGAAATGCTGAAGCTTACTTTGTCAATAAAACATTGTTTTTGCATTGATATTTTCTTTAAAACGACAAACTCATTGGTGGCATTTAAAATTTTATTTATTTATTTATTTTTTATTAAAATACAAATTAAATTCAGAAGACACTACCACGCAACGTGCTATATATCTACATCTCAATATATACATCTTTGGTGTGTTAATGACAACTATAGCAGAAAATGTGCTCAACTGTTAAACTCTTTGCAAAACCTCTTTAAAGGGATACTCAAACCCAGAATAAACATTTTGTCACTAATCACTTACCTTCAGGTTGTTCCGAACCTGTAAAAGTGATTAATGACAACATTTTCTTTTTGGGGTGAAGTAACCCTTTAAAATGATCTTTATTTTCAAAACAAGAAATATGACCGTAGCGTGTTTTTAAATTGTTTTCATCAGATCCATCTGTATGTTGTAGTTTTTGTCAGCTGAAATATGTACAGTCTCTTCCAAGCATTTCAGTATTGTTTTTGTCTCGAGAGGTTTCAGATGTTTAAAAGCTATAAAATCAACACAGGCCTTGCTGTTGTGTATGTTATTGTCTCAGACCGGTCGCAAATGATGATTCATAATTCTTTCATAATGAATACAAAAAACAAACTTTATTCATCTAATATACAACAGCACAGATAAACACTCGCTTTCCTCTGAATCATCCACTCAGTGATGAGTCTCCAGATGGATGGATATTTGACCAAAGCACAAGCTGTTAAGAGTTCATCTTATTGTTCCTCCTCACGAGTCTTCAGCAGAATCTCAAGTCGTTCTCCAGTTTGTAGATTTTGGCCCTCAGGTTCTTCAGCTCACTCTGGACCTTCACCGTGCGGCTGTTGGTCTGTCGAACTTCATGGAGAATCGCCAGGTCTTGATCAGGGCCCACGTTGAGTGTCAACTAGTGAAAGACACAGCCATCAACATTTATAGCCATAGACGTGTGTTCTTAAATAGTAGAGATCCATGAGAGAAATGACTGACTTTAAAGAGATATTTCTCCACGTCTTTGACTTTCTGCCGCAGGAGTTTGATATCGGTCTTGAATCCCTCCACCTCCATGACCCGTCTCTTCTCCAGAGCTTCATAACGTTTAGTCATCAGCTGCAG
Organism: Enteromius radiatus; assembly: GCA_032357445.1. Taxonomy (NCBI): domain Eukaryota; kingdom Metazoa; phylum Chordata; class Actinopteri; order Cypriniformes; family Cyprinidae; genus Enteromius; species Enteromius radiatus. The sequence goes on along the minus strand of JAUCMS010000055.1, from coordinate 2,294,335 downwards.
ACGATTGGCCATCTTATCAGAGCGCTCCTAAAACACACGTGTGCAAAAGTCAGATGCTAGTTTGACACTAAAGCAAATATTTCTGTGCTTCAAAATAGAATATAAAAAAATAAACATGGGAGAGATTTTGTGTGTATGACTCAAGGACGTTCAGCTGAACATGAAGGAGTTTGTTTGTGTACTTTGAAGATGTCTCGGCCCACGTCGCCCTCCTCTCTGATCTGGGACAGGTCCGTCTCCAGATTCACACACTGCTCTCGGTACATGTCAGCCAGTTTATGAGCCTGTTTCAGTTCCTCCTGCAAAGCCTGCTGGGAAAAAAGAGAGACTAAACTACTTGTAAGACCTGGAAAAAGTGTGATGATTTTTTTTTGTTTTCTTGTAAATGAATTTCAACTAAAGCATGCTTATACTGCACAAAAATATTACACACTTTAAGATTAATGTAATTTACTTGTACAATTACATAAACATTACTATAAATATACAACTTAAGTATATACGCTTCCTATTAAATGTATAAATATTATAAACTGATATCTTTTTTTCTGTTAAGCATAAAAACAAGTTTATTCATGTATTTAATCATCTGAATAAGGACAATGTTGCTCCTGTACACCAGCAGTTTTCAAAAATATTTGCCAAGGCAGCATTTTTCCATTTAGTTTGAGTTCATCTGCTAAAATAACTAAAACTAAAAGCTATACACAAATCTTAAAAAATAAAATGTAATTACTAAAAAATGTTTAGTTTTTAAAAATGTGAAACTTTAATTTTTACAAATTAAAGTGAAAAAAAGTTTAATAGCAGATAAATCATAAAGTAAAAATAATAGAATCAATTCAAATGTATTTTTCAATTATTTAAAAAAAAATTATAAATATATTTGAATTATATTTTTATATGTATATAATATATATATATATATATATATATTTAAATATATATATATTAGTGCTGGGCAATGATTAATGCATGGGGGGGTGTTATATATATATATATATATAAAAATAAATAAATGTGCATGAACTGTATATTCATTATAAATGTATATATAAATACACACATGCATGTATTTTTTGTAAGAAAAATATATTTATATATTAAATGCATTTATATATAATATCAATTGTATCAATATAAATATGTAAATATACATTTTTAAATATATACTCTGTGTCTATCATATATGCACACACACACACACACATAATAAATATACAGATTATACACACACCTATATTATAGAAACAAAAACATATTTTGGATGTGATTAATTGTGATTGTTGCCCAGCGCTAATCTATATATGTATACACAAATGTATTTTTAATTATTTAAAAAAATATATATATATATAAAAGAAAAAAACATTTGAATTAATATTTTCCAGAAAAATACTTTAGGATAATCGAGGATTAGGCCATAGCTCGATTAGTCATTTTTATAAACATGCCTAAAAAAGCATTACAGGTTTGCATCTTAAGACAAAACAAAGGCCCTGACATGTTTTAAGATCAGCTGGAACAGCTCAGATGCCCATTTTAGTCTTGGACTAGGCTTAAGCTTGGTCTGTGAAACTGGGGGTATGAGTTTGAAATCTATAGCTCACTTTACTATTTAATAAGGGGGTTATCCATTATCATATTTGGGTGTCTTTGGCAGTAAAATTTTTGGCAGTTTGTGACATGCAAGTTAGTGAAATCAAGAAGCGCATGTGAGCCGTCTGACCCGGATCTCCTCGCGGTGTGTGTGGCTGCTCTCGTGTTTGGGCTGTGAGATGAACGGAGTGTCTGCAGACGCAGACCGAGGCTGCTCGGGGAAACTGCGCTCCTCTCGCAGACGCTCCTGACAGGAGTCCAGCTTTCGCAGCAGACGGTCCTTCTCCTGCATCCAGCTCTTCTCGTGAGCTCGGCTCTCAAACTTGAGCTGCAGGAAGTCCCTGGTGCTCTCGTACAGCAGGTTCTGCGTGCGCTGAAGTCTGAACACACCACAGAGTCTCGCTCAAACCTAGTGCTCGCGGTTTGCTGAATCAGGAGCAGGACTGAACTTACTTGTCAGCGAGGGCCGTGATTCTGTCCTGGTCTCGCTGGTGCTGTACCTGTCTCTCCTCCTGATGAATGCGTCTGTCCTCCAGCAGCGCCTCCACCTGCTCTTTAGCCAGCCGTGTCTGCTCCTCCAGCTGAGCCTGCAGCGCCTCCACCTGGACTCATGCAACAACAGCCATTCAACACACAGCAAGCTATTAAAGAGGTCATATGATGCAATTTTCTCTTTAGAGTGTTACAAGCTCTTGGTTTTCATAACGCTGCTCAAATGTTTACACAAAGAAAGGAGGAGGAAACATTTACGGAGGACAGACTCCTAAAACCTAGAGAGCAGTCTGCGGTTAAAAACTAAATATCTTAAATATCTGCTTATTAAATTAAAATGTTTATTCTGCACAAAAACATGTATAAAAAATTAAAGCTGATATGCATACCTAGACATTATGTACATCTACATTTATATAAGATATTATCATTAAAATATTAATTGTCTTACATTTAAAATTAAATATGAAAAATATATATATTATAGAATTTTTCACATAAAACTATTTCATACAAGTATAATAAATGTATATATTCAGTTAAAACATGCTTATTCTTCACAAAAAAATATAAATGAAAGCAAATTGTGTACACCTAAATACGTACATTTATGATTCTATAAAATATTATAATCAAAATTATATATTTTAAAAAGTAAATAAAAATATTGATATTTATATTATAAAATATATTTTTTAATTTAAAACCATTAGAAAAAAATATATATATTTAAAAGATAATAAAATAAATACATTTATATATTAAATGAAAACGTTCATTCTGCACTAAAAATATAAATGAAAGCAAATTATATGTACACACCTACACATTATGAACATCTATATTTAATATTTTAAAATGTGTAATGAAAATTATTGTATTTTTTGTACATTTAAAATGAAATTATAAAAAAAAATCTTTATATAAAAAAATATATATATATATAGAAACAAATTACATTTTAAAATATATTTAACATAGAAAACAAATATTTTAAATAATAATACAAATATTTCACAGTGTTACTGATTTTACTGTAATTTTGATCAAATAAATGCAGCCTTGTTGACCACGACACACACACACACACACACCTGCAGCAGTAACGTCTGGTTGTCTATCTTGTACTGCTCTGAACTTGTGGGATCTTCTCCTTCTTTGGACGATTTCTTACTACCTGTAGTTTGAGACGCCACATGCTGTTAAAGTACAGCTGTTCATCTAAAAATATTAGAAACATATCCACAAAATAAAAGTTGAACCTTTGACTGATACAGGCCTCGGTTTCACCACCTTCGAGTCCTCGTGTGATCTCAGCTGGACCTTCTTCTGAGGGACTGTGACCTAAAAACCCCATAAACAAACCAAATTTGTGAAAAATACATGAAAAAATCAAGCATAATTCTTCATGTAATCCCAAAATATGGTGGATGTGTGTTGTTTTGAACCTTGTGTGGAGGCTCGCGATGGAAATACGTGATCTCGCCGGGATCTGGACCCACCAGCGCTAGAAGGTGCTGGATCTTTTTCCGGTCCTCCAGCTCTCTGTGACGATAAAAAAATAAATAAAAACACGTCAGCTTTAGATATCATGTCTGAGCTCTGGTGTGTGTGTGATGAGGAGTCTTCTGACCTGATCTTGAGGCGGTCGTTCTCAGCGTACAGACGCAGAGCCTGCTCTCGCTCCTGGAAGAGATACACCTGCATATCACTGAGAGCGTTCTGGAGCTCCGCAACTTCCTCCTCACGCTGACGCACCTCCCACTGCAACTTATGCTGCACAAACAACAACAATACAACCTCAGATGAGCGATATAACATCTGTGAGGAGAGCAGGAACATCATGCAGGTGTTAGGAGGTCACCTGCTCCTCCGCTGTGCTCCTGTACTTCTCCAGCATCTGCAGCAGGTCGTCATGTTCTCCATCAAACTGCGCCACCTTCTGCCTGTAGAACTCCAGCAGCTCACGGGACGGCCGCAGATACGCCAGACGCTCGGAGACGGAGGGCAGAGGAGACTCATGCTGAGGACTGATCCAAACAGAGAGGAAGAGGATAACACTCTTAAACATCTGGCATTAGTACATTCAGATCATTTGTGACCCTGGAGCACAAAAGCAATCATAAGTAGAGCAGGTATATATAATACATTGCATGGGTCAAAATGATC
>JAUCMS010000055.1:2247884-2263457 GCA_032357445.1 Enteromius radiatus | reverse complement strand
ACACAACAGTTTTTCTTCCGCAATCACACGTCTGCGCTTAGTTTCCCGGCGGACCGAAAATAAACGCGACACTCGCGCCCCCCGGAAATCCGATATAATTCAACCAATCAGATGACGACTTCGGCACTGCTGAAGTGTTTCCAGAAAAGTGTACCATATGCATCAGACGTTTAGCCAACGTTCTGTGGATGCGACTACATGTAATATTGTTAAATGAATGTTTATTGCAAATTTGAGTTTAATCATGTCACCATGATGGTGTTTAGTGTTTGTGTGAATGATACTGAGCTCCTTCTATATATGTTACTATTTAAAATCTGCTTGTTTCTCATCATCTCCTGCATTTGGTGCTTATCAGTGTGTTTCAAAGATACAAAACACATTTCAGTGCTTTTAGGATGGTATATTAACATTATATCAGTTAATGAAATTACTAAGACGTTGTTACTGTATTTTTCACCGTCACATTCCGGGAAACACAGCTGCAGTTATTTACCGTAAATTTTATGTTTGTTTTTTTTTCAGCTTTAATTCATATTTATTAGAAATCGATGTGCTTTTGTCATGTGATTATATTATGTAGTTAGGTTTTGTTTTGTGCTTTTGTCATGTTATTATTTATTATAATATTACTTGGTGGGTTTAATTTATTTTTATTTTCATTTTTTTTTATTTTATTATTTCATTTTAAATATTATTTATTTAGGTTTAATTTATTTAAAGTCAGTTTTAGTCTTAATTTCTTGGTTGAATTTATGTTCAGTTTATTCATTCCAGTTTTAGTTTTGATTTTTGTTTTGTGCTTTTGTTTTATATTTGATTATAGTTGTGTGAAGAACCACACTCAAATTTAAGTTATTATTCACTGAAAAACCTCTTATATTGACACTATATTTTCAAGTTTGTAAAAGAGAAGCTTGGACAATCTCCTTTTTATATTTCACTAAAGATTTAAAAGGTCTGGAATAACACGAGGAAGAGTAAAAGGTGGCAGCATTGTACTTTTGAGTGATTTTAACCATTTAAACAATCCAATAAAACGGCACACATTAAGATTCAGATGCTGATCAAGTGGCTTGTTTTTATTTGAACAGGTTACACAAAGCGCTGTATTTTAATTGCTCAGTAATGCGTTGTCTAGACAGGTTGGTTTGATTAGTTTTCGACTCTAATCCTGCTTCTGATTTACTGAATTCATTGGTCTCTGGACAGTTTGTGCGGAGGCGTATAACCCTGATGAGGATGAAGAGGAGAGAGAACCCAGGGTGAGTGCTCTTTCCGGCGACTGAGAGGTCCTCCTCTTTTATGCATTTCTGTGGCATCTGCTGCCCAGTATCCCATGATGCTTTGCTGTGTCTTCAGGTCACTTACCCCAAAACAGACGAGCAGAGACAGAGACTACAGGAAGCCTGCAAAGACATCCTGCTGTTCAAAAACCTGGACCAGGTAAGAATAAAATGCAAGCTTTGGCTAATTTGTGTCAGACAACCGTTAAGATTAACACGGATGGTTTGTTTATGTGCTGCAGGTCACTGGAAAAAAATGCTAAAAATATTGAAATTGTCATTTAAACTTATTATATCCATTATAAAACAGTAATATTCCAGGTTTGATATTTATATATTTTTTTGTTCTTCCAAATCAGTGTTATTTTAGTTTTATTTTATAGGTTCTTATTAATATTTTTGAATTAGCTTTTATTTTTACATTTTCAGGTTCCATTTTAATTGTAGTTTAATTTTTAGCAATTTCAGTTGTAATTTTTATTAGTTATTTATTAATTTTATTTTATGTATATCTTACCGTTTAAATTTTTAGTAGCTTTGTTATGTGCTTTTGTTATTTTTATTATTTTTTTCATCCGTTTTTGCTTAATATTGAAGTTTACAATTATTTTATTTTATTAAAATTTTGTAATTTTTCATAATTTCATTTATATTTTATTCCAAATTATTCCAAAGTTTTAGTTACAGTTATAATTAGTTAATCGCAATTAATTTTATCCAAAATAAAAGTTTTTTTTTACATAATATATGTGTGTACTGTGTATATTTATGATGTGTATATATAAATACACAAACATGCATGTAATTATATATATATATATTTTTTTTATATTGTATATGTGTGTGTGTTTATATATGCATAATAAATATACACAGCACACACACATATGTAAACAAAAACTTATTTTGGATGCGATTAATTGCAGTTAATCATTTGACAGCACTGCTTTTTTAAATAACTACATTTTATTTTAGTAATTAAATTGTATTTATGGTTTTAGTTTTAGTTCACTGGGGACACTGGGAAGTTAATGTTAAATATCTCCCTTTATATTTGACAGAAGACATAAAAATGTCAGAGCAGTCCGTTTCAGCTGAACTCTAATTCAAGAAAGGCTCTAATTTTTCCCTCCAAATCAACAGGAGCAGATGTCTCAAGTCTTGGATGCCATGTTTGAGAAGGTAGTGGTGCCCGGAGAGCACATAATCGATCAAGACGACGATGGAGATAACTTCTACGTCATTGAGAGGTACAAACGATCCATCTCTGGATCTCGCTGCTGGTGTTTGAACCTCTCAGACGTCCATATCTCGCTCTGTTTCTTGCGCAGAGGGACGTTTGACATCATGCTGAAAGCGGAAGGCACCACGCGGACCGTGGGCTCTTACGACAACCGTGGGAGTTTTGGAGAGCTGGCCCTCATGTACAACACGCCGAGGGCCGCCACCATCGTTGCTACCTCACCTGGAGCCCTGTGGTGCCTTGTGAGTCCATTCTGACATCGTGTATCATTCTTAAAGGGACAGTTCACCAAAAAAGGAAAATTTGGTCATCATTTTGACAGAAAGTTTGAAACCTGGCTGGTTTTGGTCACCACTGACTTCCATAGTGTGTTTTCCTAATATGGAGGTCAATGGTGGCCTGTTTACAAACATCTTCCTTTGTGTTCAGCAAAGTAAATGATGACAGTATTTTCATTTTTGGGTCTTAAACTGTTTCTTTAAGACTATTTTTGATGAATTCAAAGAGCTTTCTTAATTAATGAACACGATCAAGCTTCCGTAGCAAGGACATCATTAAAATAGTCCATGTGACATCAGAGGTTCAACCGTAATGTTACAAAGCTAAGAGAATACTTTTTATGTGCAAAGAAAACATCCTAAAGCATCACATACGTAAACAGCATATGCAGCGTATGTACAACGATAAATTGTTTACATTCAGATCGAAGCATAACAACATGTCCTTAAACAATTGAGATAAAGTTAGACCCTCAAGACGTTCTTTCTCGCAGTTCTGACAATTCACAATTCTGCACTTATATTAGGGCTGCAAAAATCTGAATTGTCGATTATTCCCTTGGAATTGTAATTGTGATTATTAATTACAAACATCACAATTTAAATTGAATGATGTTTATACCACTGAAGCATCCGCATGCCATATTTTTTGATGAAAATAAGCTAAAAGCAACTGAAAAACTTCTCTTTTCTATAGTATTAAGCCTCAAATGTGAACTATATATCAAAAGGGTTTTGTCTTTGCATAGTATTATAACGCTACACTAAAACTAACATTAAACCCCTTAAGATGACATGTAGAAGAACATATCATAAGCACACAGAATAATATAAGTGGATTTTGAATGAATAATTGCCACTTTGCTTGATTATGTAATTGTGGCATCCATAATTGTTATTGCGATTAGAAATGTGATGAAATGTGCAGCCCTAAATTATATCTTGCCGTTCTGCGAAAAAAAAAACTGCGTGTGAGATATAAACAGAATGTGAGATAAACAGTCATTTTCTTTTATTTTGTGGCAGAAATGAGATTTCATAATCAAAACCGTAACAAAATTATTTTGTGAAATAAAACAAACATTAACTGAAATAAAATGTTAATATACATGTATATAAAAACCCATTTTAAAATGCATTTTAATTTAGCTACTTGCCAAGGCGACATTTCTCATTTTGGTTTTAAAGTTGAAGAACTTAAATAATTAACACTAACGTAATAAAGGAAATAAAAGACAATAACACAACAAATTTGTACAAATAAAATAATTAATATTTTAATGAATGTGCAGTTGCGTGAATTCAATGCAGCTGCAGTACATCATTTTCTAAACAACTGGTTTCAGCAAATAACAACCCCGCTATACAAAGAGAAATATCTCAAGAGCATTTCATGCACTGTTTGTGTTAGAGCGCCCTCTGCTCTTCACAGAAAGTACTGTAATTATAGGACTGTAAAGATTCAATCTCTCTTTTCCTGGAGTGTCAAATATTTATTTTATTTATGTATTTATTTTGCTTAAATGTCTCTAGGATCGGTTGACATTCAGAAGGATCATCGTAAAGAACAACGCAAAGAAACGAAAAATGTACGAGGCTTTCATCGGGACTCTTCCTCTTCTCACGTCACTGGAGGTTTGAACACTTTTGCTTTCATCCCTGCAGTTTCTACCAACATGCTATCTGCTAACTGTATATGAGTTTTCGCCTGCGTGTGTGGTTCTCTTGTTGATTTTCTGAATAAATGCGTCTCTTGTGTTCAGGTTTCAGAGAGAATGAAGGTTGTCGATGTCTTGTCGACCAAAGTGTACAACAGCGGGGAACAGATCATTGCTCAGGTGACACAGTTTTGACAATAATACCGTTTTTTTTTAAGGAATTATTATGGGTTCCCACAGTCATCAATCTGGAAATGTAAAGGCCTAGACATTTTTTACTGTTTAATTTTCGTATTTATGATCAGCACTAATGTATTTAATCAGATTTAAGAAACTTTTTTTTTTTTAACAATTGTTTTTATTACAAAAAATGGGAAAGGTCATTTGAAGTAATGGTTCGTCTAATTTTAGTAATTTAGTTCTTTGTTATGATATGTATAATAATGCCATAATAATGTTATATCATATAATAATTAGTGCTGTCAAACAATTAATCGTCATTAATCGCATCCAAAATAAAAGTTTTTGTTTACATTATAGAATTGTTTTTAATATATGTATTTATATAGTCATATTTTTACATTATTTTTATAGTTTTATATAAAAATATATAATATGTAAAGATAAATGTTTTCTTAAATATATACACATGCATGTGTTTGTATTTTATCATATACATAATAAATATACACAGCACACACACTTACATTATGTAAACAAAAACTTTTATTTTGGATGCGATTAATCACGATTATTTGCTTGACAGCACTAATATCAGTTAGATTTTATGAAAATTAAAACTTTATTCAGCAAGGGTTAATTATTACAATTAAAAATACTTCAAATTAATTACATTAAAATTAAATAGGATCAAGTGGCACGGAGTAATGATGCTGAAAATTCAGCTTTGCATCACAGCAATAAATTACATTTTAAAATATAATATATTTTATTTTAAATTCTAACAATATTTCAATGAAAAAAAAACCCAAAAAACCCAAATTACGGTTTTGTTTCCACAGGGTGATTTGGCAGATAGTTTCTACATCGTAGAGTCAGGACACGTTAGGATCACTATGAAGAGGAGCAAAGTGAGTCAAACACATTTGTTTCAACAAAGAATCATCACACTCTCAGAAATAAAGGTACATGTTTGTACCTAAAGGGTCCATTTTGGTATTTCGAAGGTACATATTTGAACCTAATAGGTCCAAAAGTGTGCCTTTTGAAAAGATAGCGCCCCAGCTTTCGTACCTTTATTTCTGAGAGTGCACAATTCAGTTCATTATGCATCTTCATAAATACTCCAGCTTTAAAAGACTCACGTGCATTCATTTTTTTTTAGTCGAAAAACGATACAGAAGACGAGGAGGTGGAAATAGCCACATGCTCCCGAGGCCAGTATTTCGGCGAGTTGGCGCTCGTCACTAACAAGCCACGGGCGGCTTCTGCGTATGCCATGGACAACGTCAAATGCTTAGGTAATGCATTATAAATGATATATACGACACAATGCGTGGCAGCTGCCCGGCAGGTTATGTGATCACTCACCTTGTGCTCCACAGTAATGGACGTGCAGGCGTTTGAGAGGTTATTAGGCCCCTGCATGGACATCATGAAACGAAACATAGCCAATTACGAGGAGCAGCTGATCACGCTCTTCGGGAGTCACATCGCAATAGAGGAGCCGAATGCATGAAATCAGTTAATCAATAAACATCGCAAACTTAAAAATGCAACATGAAACGATGAGAAAATGGTAAGTACAGGCCTGTCATCATGGTGGAGAAATCGTGTTAACGTAGGTCATACGCTTGAAGTCATTGTTTTGCATTCACAGATGTGAAACTCCGGTGTGTGTCAATGATCATGATTTTTTTTAGATGTGAAAAGCCAAATGTGAGCGCTTTCCTCCAGGGTACTCGAGGTTTATGGGAGATTCCTCGTGGTTATTTGGTTTGGGGATTTGGTACCGGTGTGTTTATCGAAAATTCCTCGTTTGTGTTTCTTTCACACAAAGACTGCATTGTTATGCCATACACAGCACAGTAATATGTTCATTTATTCTTTTAAAGCTATACTTCTGAATTTTAAAATCTGCAATGTTTTCAGTGTAATTTTTTTACTGCGAGCCGCCATTTTTGACTAAACATGAGCTTCATGAATTGCATCTTGCTGCAAAAAGTATTTATAACGACTATATGGCAGGGTGTAAAGTCAACATGAACACTAAACTGAACATATTTACTTAGAGCACATTAATAATAAATAATAGTTTGTATTAAAATTTGCAATTTGTTTTCAGATTGAGTCAAAAAATGTATTCTGGTATTTTTTAACCATCCAATCAATTCTGATGAATGAAATCAGATCCTACCTGTTATTTTTTGTTGTTGAAGATCCTATTTAACTCATGAATGCTTCAGATTACAGAAGTAAAATGAGTTGAAAACGGTTTCACGTTGACTTTTATACTCAAGTTTGATTACATTTCCATGAGTTAGTAACACTGCTTGAGAATACGATATGAGAAAAGCAGATGCATAGAAAAAGACTTGATTACATAGAAAAATGAAAATGCAGTCTGAATATAGTGCAGTGAAAATATCTAATTTAATGGATCGGCTCGCCCAAAAATGAAAATGCACTCACACTCAGGCTATCCAAGATGAGGGTGAGTTTGTTTCTTCATCAGATTTGTAGCATTACATCAATTGCTCAGCAATGGAAGTGAATGGGTGCCGTCAGAATGAGAGTCAAAAAAAATCATCTCATCTGAATTAAGTTGATTACTGGAGGATTATTGTGATGTTTTATCAGCTGTTTGGACTCTCATACTGACGGCACCCATTCACATCCATTGGTAAGCAAGTGATGCAATGCTACATTGACTCCTCTACATCTTGGACGGCCTGAGAGGGAATACAATTTTCATTTCTGGGTGAACTTGAGGTTGCACATGTTTTCTGTTCTTGTTTTTGCACAATCTTTTAGAGAAACTGCTCACTGTCACATAAGAATAGTAAATACAGGCATTGTGTTTCTTCAGTTTTAAAATGGTGTAGCACATTTTTTAATGAATTGTTAACATCTTCAGTTTTTTTTGAATAACTAAAGCATTTCACGGTGAATTAAGATGTATTCAACATGCACAAATTGTACATTCACGTTGGTTTTCTAGATGCTCGAAACATTACCAATGTCATTTGCTCTCTCTGAAGAAGTCTGAATGATTCCTCTCTATTCCTGTGTATATTTTTTGAGTTACGTTTACCTTGTTTCTGGTAGCTTTTGGCATTTTGGTAATGTTCTTCATAACACTTGCTTTATTCTTCATTTATGCAGTATTTGGACACTGTTTTTCTCTTATCTCTTGATGTATGAGAAGTTTGTCCTTGTTGATTGGATCTTTTGCTTCACAGCAAGTCATATGCATTACTAGTAGTATCCATTTCTTCCTAAGACATTATTGAATTCATTACTGTCTACCTCTAATATGAACAGCTTAGCCTTCATCACCTCTTCCCATGTAGATCCCCGCAGGTTTGTCTGTTGGTAAACTAACCTGTAGTGAATCCCTAAACCATATCTGTGTGTCAATGTAACTTAACACCATATCTACCCTCTTCAGCGGGGAAAAAAGACTTTTAATTGCCAATCAGTGCTCATTCTGTACCATTTCTGTGTGAATTTCTGCCGCATTGAGAAGTCGCTAATGCTTTTTATGTCCTGAAAATGGATCAAAGGTCTACATTCTCTTGGTGCAAGAGAGCCCAGTACTATACCGTCAGTTATATTTGACTTTCCATTCAAATAAAGAACAATTTTGTATTTAAAAATCATGTTGTGATTATTACAGCTAAGTCCTATGCTACAAATGATTCATTTTCATTAGTGCATAATATGTGAATATTATGTCATGAAAATAGAAATGCCATCAAAAATTAAACTTCCTCAGATGTGATAATTTCATTTTAATATCATTCTTTGAGTCCATAACCTGCACTTATATGGCTAACCATCCGAAGTTTCACTTTTAATGAGGTGTAATATTACCCAAATGCAAGAACCAATGTTGTTTTATGTTTGTTTACAACGTTTTAAGACAATACCTCAAATCCCCCTATTTAACAAAGAAGGGGGGTCTTTCATTTTCTTAGCCAATGAGATTCACGGCTGATGTAACGGGCATGCAGAACTGGCCAATCACAAACACAATAACAAACCCATCCATGTCTAACCCAGTGTGCGAGCGACTGGCCAATCGCGCTTCGAGTTCACCAAACTGACGTGCGTTTCCGCCAATGGGAGGCCAGATCTAAAAGTAATCAGTCCTGCCTTCGTTGAGAATGCCAGAGATACTCGGTAATGGCGACAGGTTTGGTAAGTAAAAAAAGTTGTTGAAATATTACCACGAAACGAAACAGTAATGTCAATGAACTTTATTTTGCCTGGCTATTTTAGACGTTGACGGTTGAGGCCACAGGGAGCATAAAGACTGTCATTCATTGTTTCGATCGCAAATGACAACTTTTTACTTGATGGGTTTTTTTTTTTCTCCGTGACGTTTGTTGTTTTGCTTGTGGTTTAGTAATTCTTTACCTCGCCATAGCGACAACAATTAAACACAGCCAGTCGTGTTTTCCCTTAAAACCCAGGAGAAAACAGGGTCTCCATTCATTACAATGAGGTAAAAGGAAGGACTCGATGTACCATGTCTCAACTTGTTGACATTCTTTTGTTTACAGCTCCCGCTGTTGACATTGGAGTTCATTTTAATCATTTATCTTAATTATTCTACATCGATCAAACGTCTGATTGTTGTATTGTCTGTATAAGATGTGGTTTTATAAAATAACGCAGTTGTTAATGCGTTTTGGGTGTTTTTTTTCAAACAAAGACCTTCGTGTTGTTGCGACAATTATTGTTCTCGTGTTCAGCTTCTAACAACGACAATATGCGTGTGAAAATATCAGTTATGTACCAAAACATCTACGCGCTTCCGTCTGTTTTGTTCTTGTTAATTCGCGAGTGCAGATAAATCTTATTTTCTTCCTGTGTGAAAAACTGAAACCGTCGCGCGAGCAGAAATGGCCGAAAATAACGATTTCCTCGTATAAACACGGACGTGTCTTTGATCGTATCGAACGGGGGGACTTCTATCTGCGATTATCGAAAGTTATGGAGAATTTTCTAGCGTGATCTATCGCTGTTATTGATCCCCCGTTGTTACGCAGTTATGAATGAATGAGCTGCGATGCGCATGCGCCAAGTCCCAGAAAGTTTATAAACAAGCCTTGCGTGCAATACGGGTCACGTGACCGCGCTTCACAGAAACGGGCCTCAAACAAAACGCGTTTTTTAACACGACGGAAATCGATTTATTAAGAATTCAAGCCTTGTCGACTATCGTTTGATTGTGAAATGAATGTTAACAGTGCTCGACGTGCGATCGAACAGTGGCCAAGAACATATTGCACAATAGGCCACCCAACAGAACAGTTGTTGTTCCAGTGCATTCATTCATTCGTTTCATTCATTAATTCAAAACAAATGCCTACAAAGTAAAACCTGTGCAAGTAAGCTGGTTTGGAAATTACCTACCCGTTTTGCTTTCGCTTTAACGCTTCTTTTGCATTCACAGCCTGCCCAGCTGACATGTCATAATATGGTTTGGGAAGTGAAAACTCAGTCGGTCCCTCAGAGAGTCCAGGAAGTTCAGACACAGAGCTCAGGTATGGACGAGGCCTTCGATCTGCTTAAATGCAATGAGCGCCTGCCCTCCTCACCTGGCTGCCCTTCTAACGATAGTCACATGGAGTACGGTAATTAGATTTGCCACTCATGTTTTCTCTCAGAAAGCGTAAAAATCAAATATCCAATTCCAAATACAATTTGAAATGACAGTTTCGGTCTCTGCAGATGACCTGCCTGAGCTGCAGGAGGTGCAGGATGACCAGTTGACCCCGGGCGTGTTCCAGGTGGCCCCGGGCATGTCGCATCACGAGGAGGTGCCCGTCGAGGGCCGGAGCTCCAGGCCTGAGGGCAATATTTCACACACAAATTGGCTTACCGAGCTGGCCAACATCGCCACCAGCCCTCAAAGCCCCCTGCTCCAGAACGCCCCACACAACCGGTCAGACAATCCTGACATTTGTACAGTTGAACTTGAATGTAAATTGCACAGCTCGGGATGTACTGATGTTGCATTTTCATTACAGGTCTTCTCCTGTCCACATCTTCTCCAGCAGTAGCAGTTTACATTCCTACGCTAGACCCCCTCTGTCTTCCAGCAGTGCCCCGAGTCCCGCCCGCAGCCACATGAGAGAACGCCGCCGCACCAGGGTACCGCTACAAGCCTTTACATCATTGAATTTAAACAATTGAAATGGGGAGAAAATATCATTGTGAAATAAATGTTTTTCTCCAATACTTATTGGCCATAATTATTGGCACCCCTAGAATTTTGTATGAGTAAAATATCTTTGAAGTATATTCCCATTCATATTCACAATTCTGAGCACTCCAGGGTGATTATGAATATGAAAATATCCAGCGCTGGCTTCCTGTTTCACAGATATATATATATATATATATATAGGAGGGAAAACAAAGCCCAAAATTTCCAATCAACATAAAATGTTAGGAAACTGCCTGGAAGAGGAGGTGTGTCTCTATCCTCCTAATACACGGCGAGGAGTAGAGTTTGAGTGGATGAAGACTCTTCAGGGATCACAGCTGGAGAATTGCAGAAAATAGTTGAGTCTCAGGGTCAGAAAACAGCCCCTACATCAGCACATGTTGTTCAGGAGGGGTTAAGAAAGATTCTCCTCAATAATCAATAATTCTCTGACTCTGTTAGAAATCTTATAATATAGTTGGGTCTTCCATTGGGACAATAATCCAAAACAAAGAATTAGTCACTGAGCACAAAATGAAGCTTCTTCCATGTCTGTCCCAGTCCTCTGAGCTGAACCCTGAGTGAAGGGAACTAAAGAGGAGAAGCATCATGGAGCTGGTGATCTGAAGGGTCTGGAGTGATTCTGGATGAAGGAATGATCTCTTTTCTCTTATCAGGTGTTCTCCAAACTCTTCAGGCGTTACAGGAGAAAACTGGGTGCCAATAATTGGGGCTAACATGTATTGGAGAAAAACCTTCATTTCATCATGAGTTTTTCTCCCCATTTTTATTTATTTATTTATTATTGGTTTTAAATAAAAGATCAAAAGCATAAACAATGCAGATTCATTTTCATAGCCACCTTTGCTCAGATTTACCAAGGGTGCCAATATTAGTGAAGGACACTATTTATTTAGTTATTTTAGAACAATTTCTATACCATAATTCTAATTGAAACTTTAAATTAGTTTTAATATTTTGTAATTTTATCATTTTAATTCATTTTTTATTTTCAAAATTACTATTTTAGTTTTAGTTTGTTTTTACTTTTCATTTATTTCCACTTAGTGATCGTAGTGCTTCAGATTTATTTCTGTTAGTTACCAAAATAATCTTTTTACGCTTTTCAGTATAATACTTGTATGTAATTTATTTCAGCTTTATTTCAATAAACAATAGTGTTTAGATTTGGTTTGAATAGTTTTAGTTGTCCTTAACTGTAATTTTAAGGACAACTAATAATCAACTTTTAATTTCAATAATATTGCTTTGTTTTTGAAATTTTAATCTGTGTAGGTTTACTTAATTTTATTTTTATTATTTGTATTTATATAATATATATATAATTATATATATAATAAATATATATATAATTTCATCATTATTTAAACTAATTTTGTATAATTTAAAAATATTTCTGTTTATTATATTTAAAAATGAAAACTAATTTTAATAGCTTTAGTTAGATAACACTGTATAAAACTAACATTCACATACATACACGGTATTACATGAAGTGAAATGTATTGCACGACTGCCCCAACAAATTGACACATTTAGAAAACAATTAAGTAAAATGGCAAAATAGAGGTAGAATATTAAATATAATAAATATAAAAACAAGTACAGTAAATAATATAAATATAATATAAAAATAAAATAGCAATAGAATAAAGTAAAATAAAGATACAATAGAGTTGAAGTAGATTATGAATATATAAATATAGGTATATGTACACACAATAAAAGTAAGTTACAAGTAAATCTACTGTATGCCATCATTCTTACAGTTCGACTGAAAGCATGCATTATGTTGCGATTGCTAATAAAGTTAGCGGCCACATGGCATACTAATCTTATTTACTGTTAATTTTAGACCCTGACTGAGAGTTAAAGAGTAAATAACATAGTACATACCTTTGAGACTGTTTTATGTGTGTTTTACAGGCCAGCAGCGAGTCAGAGTCGGGCATTTTCTGCATGTCGTCTCTATCCGATGATGATGACCTGGGATGGTCCCATTCCTGGCCCTCCACTGCCTGGCATTGCTTTCTCAAAGGTAAAGACACACCGATAAAGTGTTCAAAATAACAGCTGATATTCAAGAAATGTGGTGAACAGCACCTTCTGCTGTTACAAATGCAGAGCAGCAGGAGTAAAAGGGGAAAACAGGCGTGTCTCTGGGTCACAGGAGGGCCATTGAGTCCTCAGAACACATTCTGGTCCTCACACCCGTGTTTGTTTCTTACATAACTAGTTTTATTTGACCAGAAGTGTTTAGGCTTAACTTTACTGTCTTTTGATGTCTTTTCAAACACTTGTCTCTGTCATTTTCCACCAGGAACACGTCTGCGCTTCCACAAAGGTGTGAATGTGGAGTGGCAGGATGCAGAGGACGTGATGGAGTCGGATGAAGATTCAGAAGATGAGGGAAGAACACAGTCTAACCCAATGAAGGTAATCATGTACACATCCGTCAGATGTCATTCTTTCAGCTTTTAAAAGAATAGTTCACCCACATTTTAATTTACTGAAAATGTACTCTCCCTCAGGATATCCAAGATGTAGATAAGTTTGTTTCTTCAGCAGAAATGTAGAATTACATCACTTGCTCACCAATGGATGTGAATGGGTGCCGTCAGAATTAGAGTCCAAACAGCTGATAGAAACATCAACGTAATCCACAAGCAATCCACCTGATTCAGATGAGATCCTTTTTTGGACTCTCATTCTGACGGCACCCATTCACTGCAGAGGATAAATTTCTCAAGAGACAAACTCCTCTAGATCTTGGATGGCCTGAAGATAAGCACATTATCAGCAAATTGAAATCAAGTAGTAACTTGTTACTAAGTCAGTGCATTGAAAAATCGTATTGCCCAAGTAACCTAGGTTTGTTTGTCTCGCAGAGTTACGGCTCTGATGGGCTAAAGCTGGTGGTCTTTGAGGAGAGCGTGTCTTTCGGACAGTCTGTCCTGAAATTAACCTTTGACCCTGGTTCATCTGAAGCAGGACTTCTGACCGCTGAGTGCAGTTTGGACCACCCGTTTTTTGTAAAAAATAAAGGTAAATGCAAAAGTCTGTTTCCATGCAGCACCATTAAAAGGTAAATGTGATTTGGGAGTTTGAATCTAATCTGTGCACGTGTGTTAGGGTGGTCTTCTTTCTATCCGAGCCTCACTGTTGTACAGCACGGCATTCCCTGCTATGACATGGAGGTTGGAGACTTGTGTCTGCCCCCAGGACACCGCGACGCCATCAACTGTGATGACTCAGTCGTTTTTGACACTTTTAGGAGGTACCAGGGTTGTTATTGTTAAGGACAACTAACACTATTGATAATAGTCTTCGTTAAACTAAGTAAAGCTGAAATTCAATACAATAAATAAAAGATAGAAAAATTTTGGTAATTAATTTAAATATATGCTGAAGTACCAAAATTGCTAAAAATGAATTGAAAGAAAAATGTAGCTAAACAGAAATGTCACCTTGGATCACAAAAGCAGTCTTCAGTAGCACTGGCTTATTTGTTGCAATAGTCAACAATGCATTGTATGGGTCAAAGTTACTGATTTTAAGTAAAGGTCGTGTTCCGTGAAGATATTTAGTAAATTTCCTACCATAAATATATCAAAATGTAATTTTTGATTAGTAATATGCATTGCTAAGAACTTCATTTGGGCAACTTTGTAGGTGATTTTCTGTATATTTATTAATTTTCTTTTTGCGCCCCTGGAATCCAGATTTTAAAATAGTTTTGGTCTCATTTAACTCCAAAATCTAAAGAAATTATTATTTTATTTTAAACAGTTAAGGATTTTCCCTCAATTATAACAGTATTTTCAATGTATAAATTAATAGACTGTATTCATTTTTTTTGTAATTGCTATTATTGTCAAGGCTGATTTGCATTACAGAATACAATTTACAGAACAACAACTTAAACGAAGATAACAGAACAAACACTACTATAATGTGCAAACACTTCATATAATTACAGTATGATTTATTTAAGCAAAATGTCATTTTTTTCATATTGTCATATAAGATCTAATTTGCTACTTTTTAGCAACTTACAGTCTCTTGTTTAATTTTTATAGTTTAGTTTTTATTGATGATCCTATTAGTATTACTATTATAGATCCTATTTTTAATTAATTACTACTAATAATACAAATCTAGAGTGATATCATCAGATATAAGAACTGAACTGGCTTCAGCTGACTGTTGTCTCACCCCGCACAGTTATGACTTCACCCCTCTGGACTCTTCTGCCGTGTACGTTCTGAGCAGTATGGCACGCCAGCGCCGGGCATCCCAGTCCAGCGGAGGCGCTGTAAGCCCAGACTGCGACAAACTCGAGGCCCTCGGCTCCTCCTATCACTCCCCCAGCAGCAAATCACAGCGCAGCCACGCCTCAGGAAGCTCTGGAGCCACACCCACAAAGTGCAAGCGGCCAATGAATGCCTTCATGCTTTTTGCCAAGAAGTACAGGGTTGAATATACACAGATGTACCCCGGCAAAGACAACAGGTGCGTGACGTGCCACGAGCAAACAGATTAATGTTAGCATTAGCTATAGAGCTGTCAAACGATTAATCGCATCCAAAATAAACGTTTTTCTTAACATGATATATGCGTTTATGCTGTGTTTATTTATTATGTTTATATTAAAACACACACGTACAGTATATATTTGGAAAGTATT
>JAUCMS010000055.1:2224674-2238287 GCA_032357445.1 Enteromius radiatus | reverse complement strand
CAGTATGTTATGTCCATGTACTCAACTCTTATTATTCAACCATGCCAAGCTCAATTCAGTTTTCCATTCTATGGCACATTTAAATAGACTAATTTTCCAAGTTCCCTAGAGTTAAACCGTTTTTTTTTTTTTTAAACGATTCAGCCGATATCCGGGTCTGGCGGTAGCACTTTTAGCTGTAGCTTAGCATAGATAATTGAATCTGATTAGACCGTTAGCATCACGCTTAAAATTGACAAACGAGTTTTAATATCTTTCCTATTTAAAACTTGACTCTTCTGTAGTTACATCATGTACTAAGACCGACGTAAAATGAAAAGTTGTGATTTCCTAGGCTGATATGACTAGGAGCTGTACTCTCATTCCGGCGTAATAATCAAGGAACTTTGTTGCCGTACCATGGTTGATGCAGGCGCAATGATATCACGCAGCACCTGAAAATGCTGGGGACTATTTTAAGGCTATTCATAATATCATTGTGCCTGAAATCATTGTAATATAAGCGCATCATTAAGCATGATACTAATGGTCTAATCAGATTCAATGATCCATGCTAATCTACAGGTAAAAGACTCAGAGACCAGCTGAATGGATTCAAAAACGGTAAAACTCAACTGTTTAACTCTAGAGGAGTTGGAAAATTAGCCTATTTTTTATTTTTAGTTCCCTTAAAAGAATAGTTCATGAAAATTTTAATTTGCCCCTAGTTTTTTCATCAGATTTGGAGAAATGTAGCAATACATGACTTGCTCACCAATGGATCCTCTGCAGTGAATGGGTGCCGTCAGAATGAGAGTCACCTCAAAATACATCACAATAATACTTCATAATGTAGTCCACACCACTTCTGATTATTATATTGGATGTTTTTATCATCTTTTTGGAAATATATAAATGATACATGAACAAATGAACGATGCCACAAGGATGAGTAAATGATAACAGAATCTTTGTGAACTGAAATACAGATTATTTGCTTCTTGATCTGTAAAAGAGTTTGCACAATCCCACGACCATTCCTTTTCTGCTTCTGATGTGAGAAGTTTCCGCAAAACCATTTACTCGCTGCTCGCTCTGCTGTTTGTTGCTTTCATGGTTGAGTCAGGCCTTCAGTAAAGAGCGCTTGTGTGTTTTCCAGCCATATACAGTCATGAAATGGTGTGAAGCCAGGCGAGGGTCATTAGCTGCGGGCCAGCAATGATCAAATGGTTTGTGTGTGTGGAGGTTATTAATGTGGCTCCGTGAACACATAGGCAGCTGCGACAGACATCTGTGAGTTAATGAAAACTTCACAACGCCACGAAAGTGACCGCTGAAGGGGGAAAAGAACTGAAGAAAAGGCAAGAAATGAAAGAATGGATCATGCTGGAAGGGTATAAGATGGAATCGAATGATGATGCAGCTGGAATGGAATGAAATGGATCTGGATGGAATGAATCAGAATAGAATGGAATGGAAAGAAATCAGTAACGCATTACAATAAGGTTCAGTTCATTAACATTATTGAAGGCATTAGGTATCAAGAACTAACAGTGAATCACAATTATAGGTTTATGCTCATTTCTAATTATACTACGGTTAATTAATGTTTGTTTTTTATAGATGAGCTAATGTTAACATACCTCCAATCAATTGTATGTAACAAATATGTATATTAATATCTAAAATCAACAGTATCTGTTCACGTTTGTCCGTTATACTTGACTTGATGCTAATCTGTACAGTTTATTAAAGTATTAAAATGCATTAGCTTATGCAGAAATTTACATTTATTTTATTTTGGCTATTGCATTAACTATTGACACATTGGTGTTAATATAATACCATTAATAATACTATTATTTAAATATGCATTATGAATGTTGTGCCTTCACAGTTACTTTTAGTCTCAAAAAGCATAAAAATACTCAAAATGTTTTGCATAATTGATATCACACACACACACACACACACACACTTGCATTTTTGGTTTATGGGGTCTCTCCATAGGCGTAATGGTTTTTATACTGCACAGACTGTATGTGGTATTGTCCTACACCTAAACCTACCCCTTACAGGAAACTGTGTACCGTTTTTGAAGTTCATCAAACACTTTTTAGTATGTTTTCTAAGCGTTTTGTTTTACGGGGACACAGGAAGTGTCATCATAAACCATGTTTACGTAGTAGTACCTATGTCATTATACACATTTGTGTCCTCGTAAACCACAAATTCAAACACACACACACACACACACACACACATTATATCTATCTGAAACCTATCTATATAACTGTACGTATCTGATCTCAGTGGTTTAAATATAATGTTAAATAATATGTGTTAAATAGTATTTATTGATTATTGATAATTTATTTTGAAAAGCAGAAATAAAAATACTTAATTTGGCATACTGAACATTCAAATAAAACATATTTATATAAGCACCAAAAATGCTATAATGGTTTTTAAATATTAACAGTAACATTAACAGTTAATTCAGGTTTGGTTCTTATATGAACTAATGTCAATCTATACATCTTACAAAAATGTATTAGCATTTGCAGAAATGAACATTTCATTTTTCATCTTCGCTATTGCATTACTGTGCATAAATGCATTCAGTAACGTTAAAGTATTCGTATTAGTTGATGTGATTGCATTAACTAACGTTAACATATATAAGCTTATTATAAAGTGTCATCACATCAAAAGACTGTGATTTCTAATGACCCTTTTTAACAGCCTGGTCTCTTTCTTCACGCTAAACTCACGGATGTGCATAAAGGCATTAAAAAGGAGATTTTTCTCAGGCAGACACGCTGCACGCTTACACACGCACTCAGATTGATTACGTTCTCAGCGGCGTTTATGGGCTCTGTCCAAGCCTGCTGGGAGAATGAATCAGGGGCCGTGAACAAGCTTTTTACACTGACTCACTGCCTCCACGTGGAGGAAGACCGCTGCTGGGACCATCTTGCTCCTTAATATCTGCTGAAATTAAGAAGTCAAAGACTTGTTAACTAGGCTCTGTTGATGCTGGTGTCAGAACTGCAAGGCTTCTTAACTATTTTTAAGTACAGCCCACTTCACACACATAAAAAAACCTGGAAGAGAACGTGTGTCTCTATCCTCCTAATACACGGCGAGGAGTAGAGTTTGAGTGGATAAAGACTCTTCAAGGATCACAGCTGGAGAATTACAGAAAATAGTTGAGTCTCCGGGTCAGAAAACAGCCCCTACATGTTTTTCAGGAGGGGTTAAGAAAATTCTCCTCCCTCATCCAAAAACAATCTCCAGCATGTTCAGTTGTCAGCCTACTAAAGTAGACATTGACTTGCTTTTAGACAACGCATTTTAATTATGGGTGCATTTTATCTTAATTGGGAACAGGCTAAAAATGTCAGTGAAATAAATCAGCCAGTGCAGTAAGACAATCGCATATTTAGAAAATCAATGCGTTGTTACACAAATGTATTTTGACACATATTCTAACTGGCGATGCAGTTTTGTTGCAGCATTGATGTTGCAAAGTGTGATGACTAGCTGATAAATCTGACTCTTTCCTTTATGAGGAAAATGTTTCCATCGATGAAGAGATGCCATCGGACACAACAAGGACTCTCAGGACATTAATTCGCAATGATGCCACAGAAACCATATTGATTAAGTACTTAAAGGATGGCTTTCAGTATTGGCTCCCAGAAGGTTTTGTTAATGCCTTTTAAGGGAAAAGCTAATTAAATTGAGCCACAGTTTGTCTGTGTAAAGTTACAGCTAGCATGTCCTGTTCAAGTGTCTGTAAAATAATTGACAGACTAGATGCTCTCAGAGAAGGAAAAAAATGGATGCAAATGGAGCATGCCGGCAAACAAGCACTGCAGAACTGCAGTGTGCGCATTTGTGTGTGTGTGAACAGATTGAGTAAATGTGTGTTCTGCTGTTTTCCTGCCACACCAGACACACACTGGCTGCTCTTCATGTTTAGAATGCTAATGCTGCCCTGCCGCTATGAAACAGTAAAGGGCACAGCGGCATTAATCACGGCTTCTCTCCACCCTCCGCGCTAACACCTGCTGCAGTCGCCTCCACCTGCTGAGAGCAGAGGACAGGAGAAACCAGACCTTTCACACCTGCCCTGCCAAAAACAGGACAAATCTCACAGATATCCAGTATAAGGTGACAGTAGCATTGCTGGAGCACACTAAAAAATGGAATAACTAAAATACATTTAGTAAATTCTTATGCATGAATCTGCCAGTGAAGCATAACAAAATAAACTTATTTCCGAGAAATCTTGAAGTATGAAGTGTGGTCATTCGTTTGAATTACACCTAGTAAAATATGTTTTAATCACTGTGAGATCAGTGCAAAAAGTCTGCATTTAAAGATTGGTAAAGACAGTCATACGTCATTTCATGACGACAGATGCAACAAGACACTCGTTATTTTATGCCCGCTAGAGTAAAGCGTAAATATAGGTCGTAATAGGGTACTTGCACAAACAACCTATAGAGTCGTTTTTGTTGGAGGACAGTCTCTTCAAATTTGATGCAAAATTTCAACATTTTGAAACATCTAGCAACTAATTAAGTTAGTTCACATTAGGTCTGTAACATAAAAGGTATGTCTTAGATATGCTCTTAGAATTAAAGATGGCCAGAGGCTCTCCAATTTGTGGAAGAGTGCATAAAGAAATACTTTAAAAACAATGGCAAAGGCTTTGCGAATCTCATCATCTACATCTCAAAATATTTAGAGAAACTAGAGAAATCTCTGTGTTTAAGGGTCAAGGCTGAAGACCTTTGTTGGATGCCCTTGGTCTTTGGGCCCTCAGAAGACACTGCATCACTCGTTGACATGATTCTGTCATTGACATTACTAAATGGGCTCAGGAATACTTCCAAAATCCTTAAAACGCAGACTGTGATATAAATATATTATACCCCCATATTCTTCATACAGTGGACTACCAGTAAAATTAATACCAAAACTTATTCAGACACTTTGGCCTGATCATGTTTTGCTTAAGTGTTATTTCTTTAATTGCTATTACGATCTTTTTTCCCCACAGACTGAACAAAATGAAGCAATGCTTGGTAATTAGTTGACCTAAATTGGTATTACCTTATTTAAATGTAACAGCTGACAGCTATTCAACCGAATACATAGCTTTCTATCAAACTTATCTGACATGATCAAGATTCATTTGTTCTAATGCAGTTTAACACAGTTCTTGTCATATTTTATTACCATTTTCTAAACTACTGTACACTGGCCATGATTTTAACGGTAAAAAACGGTGAAAACATTATGGTAAATTCCTGTAATTCCCAGAATTTCCTGCATTGCATCTTACATTTTATTTAAACTGAGAAAACTTATTTTAACTTATTTTATTGAACTAAAAATTAAATACGGTATTTAACTGTAAATTTTACTTGAAACCGTAAGACCTAAAACATGGTTACCGTAATTTTTATGGTCGAATTCTAGCAACCACAGCTGCCTTTTTTTTTTTACAGTGTCTATAAAACAAACTGATGAAGTGAGAAATGTTTGTGAATACATTTTGGTTTGACTGTAACTCCATATATCTGTGAGGCATATATGCTGAGTGAGAGATATTTTTGTGTGCTGACTAAAAGACGGTTTAGCAGGGAAATCGATATTGTTTTTATCGTTTTGCATGAAGGTGGGTGGCACTGCAGTGCAGGGAATTCACGACATGATCAGACAATGAAGTATAACTGCTGACTAAATGCAAGAGGTAAAATTACCACTTCAACGTTTATGAGATGGCAAAACTAATTTATGCATTATGCATCTGTCTGGGTATCTTGTCCTAGAGGCGATTGAACACGGGCTGAAAAATGACAGAAGGCAACTGAGAGCAGCCAGATACAGTGAGATGATCCAGTAGTCATCAGGGACATTAACACAGCAAGAAAAAATGTTTGATTTCTGATATTCTGGTATGATATTCTGATTTGTTTGCATAAATTATCTTTAAAATGTGGCCCATATAAGAGACTGACGTAAACTGTAAACAGATACTTCTCTTAAATATTAAAAAATGGTTGAATCTGAAGATGAATCAACATGGTGTCGACACTTATTTACATTAATTTCATATATGAAAGTGGCCTATATTGGAATTGATCACTCGCAAATAAATAATTAAAGCTTTAAGATACAAAATAATTGGCCACAATTTTACGTTATAAAAATGTTCCCGTAACGTTCCCATTAAGTTATAAAAACATTATTGTTTGAACATTCTAGTCTTTTGTTATATTAATGTTCTAAGAATGTTATTAAAATGTTCCATTTCCATTTCTTAATGAGAAAACTCATTAAGAGACTTACTGTTTCATTAAAACGTATGTTCTCAAGGTGTTTGACAGAGGCCAGGGGACATAACAGCAACAGACATTGAACTGTTTGATCAAAATTGCCATGGACAATTTTTAGTAGTCACTGGATATTAGTAAGGGCTTGTCACAGTATGTCTACTAAATTCTACGCCCTTGCTTTTAGCAATGAAAGGCTCTTTTTTTGTGTGCAGAATGACTGCAGGCGAAGACATACATGCATAATAATAGACGGACTAGAAACGCTCAACACTTTAAGACACCTCAGGGGAGCACGATAGAGACAAAACTACAAAGTGTTCATCGTTTCTTCCCTGACCTTCCATTAACGGTGTGCTTTTGCAAACAGAACGCAACCTGTGGAGATTCCATTATAAAGCAATTTACTTTACCTGCCGAGTGCTGCTGGCAAATGACTACCCAGAAACTCCTTCATGCAAGAGGACGTGTCTTAATTAAGCTGCCAAAACACACTTATGTATAATTGTGTGACATGAAGTTAGGATGGTCTGCCACAGCTTTAACAGCGCTCATCAGTTTTAAAATGATTGAGATGGCCAATCAAATCAAAGGAAGTGGGGCTTTAGACAGTAGTTACAGACAACGATTATGGTTTTCAGCTAAACAACGTCATAGGCGTATAATATTGGTGACCCTGGAGCATGGTCATAAGCACTGCTGGGCATGTTACTTTAAAAAGAGTAATTAGTTATATTTACTACAAAGTTTAGTAAATGAGTTACATCATTATTAAACTATCTAATTACCAAGGAAAGTAACTATTCAGATTTGTCAAATAACTTGGATGGCCTTAATATAAAAATGTAAAATGAATGAAAAGGACACTAAACAGAATAAAATATTATTATAAAACATTGTACACTAATCTACACTATTTTAATGTTTCTGTAGGACAACGTGAGAGACACCTGTCAAATTCAATATATTATTGTACAATAATTTTTACATAAATATTTATATTTTTAATAAATAATTACATAAATATTATCAACTCTATATGGACACCTTGGGAATAGAATCGCCATAGTATTTTTTTATATCATTATAATATGATATTGTGCTAATTTAGCATTTTCACCGAAATGGTGATACTATGAACAACAGTATAAACCACACTAGGATTAATAAGCTACTGGGTTCATGAATATTAATCAGGTTGTCTGCGTTCGATCGAATTGATTTGCTGAAATCCAAACAGGGGCGACAGTAGGTGAGCGCCAGCCAATAAGATGTTAGGACATTAGCTCCGCCCACTACCAGAGAAACCAGCGGTTCTTAAAAGCTGAAGGAACTACGTTATTTTGACAAGAAAATACACCAAAGAATATCGTTTACATGTAGCGAGTCAAGTCTGCCTTTTATGTAAGACTCTCTAGCTTTGTATCTTTCTTTGTGTATGTGAGTTAAAGAGTCGGCGACCCGTGCCCCTTCACAGTTTATAGTACGTCAAATACAGGTACGTTACACTGCGCATCCATTAAGATGAACTGAGCGTTTCAGAAATTACTGTAACGCCGCATTTTGTTGTCACAAACGGTAACGGCGTTGTAATGGTTCCTCAGTCATTCGTTTTATTACTCATTACTGGAAAAAATAACACTGCTAGTAACTCCGTTTATTTATAACACCGTTATTCCCATCACTGGTCATGAGTAGCACATTTGTAGCAATCGCCAAAAATGCATTATATGGGTCAAAATTTCTTTTATGCCAAAAATCGTTAGTATATTAAGTAAAGATCATGTTCCATGAAGATATTTTGTAAATTTTCTACCGTAAGTATACTAAAACTTAATTTGTGATTAGTAATGTGCATTGCTATGGACTTTAAAAGTGATTTCTTTGCAGTATTTAAACCCTCCAATTGCAGATTTTTTAATATTTGTATTCAGTGTTGGGCAAGCTACTTAGAAAATGTAGTGAGCTAAGCTATCAGTTACTCTGCATTGAATTAAGCATAACTACACTAAAGCTACTACCCTGAGAAATGTAGCAAGCTAAGCTACAGCAGCATGGTAAAAGTAGTTTAACTACATCTAAGCTATTTTATTTTTAATTTTATTTTTTTCTTCAAATCAATGTTACCTTAGTGATAAAAATGTCATTCAAATAGATAGGCAGGTATAATTGTGCAATTATTTATTTAACAATTGCCAAACCAATTTGGCAACAACAAAAAAAACATAATAACCTTGGGCATAAATTTCATTTAACAGTGGGGTGGGGTAGCAATAAACATAACATTTTGCGCGAGCAATTTTTAAAGGGGACACAACTAATACAAATTGTACTTACAAAGATATGTCAAAACTGTGGAAAACTTTGCTTCAATCATTATTGTAGCATGGAGATTGCGTCCTTTTGGTTATTTTTATAGTTTTTCTCTGGTTTAATGAAAAGGTTGTTTTTTTTCTTCAAAAGAAACTTGTTTGTTATGTTGTTATGGGAGTCACTCTCTCTCGGTCTTGACGGTCTCGTAGAGCTGCACTGAACTGATAACTATTTGTAGTGACGCTACTGCCCATCACTGACGATACGTAACGTGACAATGTCAGTCACTGTAGAAAATTATTATTGTCATTATTATTTGCCCTTGTGGAATGTTAACTTTCCACAGTATTTGGGTTTTTGGAAAGAAAAACATAACAGTTGGTTCTGTTTGTTTTTTATAAAAATTTAAGCTTGCTTAGTCCTTTATTTTCTAACAAGTGCATAAACTATTAAGCACCAAATTAATTCTTCTAACTGATCTCATGAAATAAACAAATAATTTAAAACTAAAATAATATTGAAAAAGAGTTGTATATTGATATGCAAAAATTTAATTTGCCGTGTATATGCTATGGGTATGATTAGGGTTATATCATAAAACTGTGTATCATATGCACGTCAACAAATTTAATACCATATGCACCTTAAAGACGAGCCACATCTGTGACCGATCAGCCTGTGACAAGGAGGGGCAGGTGTTCCTCGTCTGTTTCCTGCTGATAAACAAGACAGGATGCTCCTCACCTTCTTGTACTTGGGAAGGAGTGACTCCCAGTCCTCTATCGGAGGCATCCGTCTGCAGCTAAATTCTTGTGCGTGGAGGACAGGTTCAGAGGTGAGGGCCATCTTCACCCACTGGAAGGTTTCCTCTGCTGCTGGTGTCCACTGAATCATCTCGGGCTGCCTCTTTTTGGTCTATCAGAGGGACGGCTAAGGAGGAAAGTTAGGATAGTAGCCTGCCAACCCCAAGAAAGCTCATACCTGGGTCTTGGTCTGTGGGGCAGCCGGTGACTGGATTGCCTCAACCTCAACCTTTTCCTGGGGTTGGATGAGACCTCTGCTGACTTGGTAAACCAGGTACTGAGCTTCAAACTGGGCAAGATGGCATTTGCGGGAGTTGGCGATGAGTCCAACCTGTCGGAGCTCGGTCAATCCTCCAAAACCCTCCGCAAATGGTCCATGGTGGCCCTCCCACGCCTCAGAGTGGAAGACCACATCGTCGAGGTAGGCGGCTGCGTTATTTTGAGGTAGGCGGCTGTTATTTGTCCTCCTCTGTAGCCTATACACAGTAGGGCTGCTGCCGGACAATGACTCCTGGGGGTGTCCTGATGTCATGGTGGATGACGTTGGTCTTCCCGGTTAGGGTAGAGAACACATCTGAGAACACGTCTGGGCATCCGACAGTTGATGCTGACAGCCACAGAATCGGAGACAGCGAGAGGAACTTGCAGGAAGGCATTCAGGACCAAGACCATCACCCAGTCTCCGGGCTGGAACTCCCGTGGCTGGGCTGCCTGGCTGTAGTGGTGTTGTTGCTTGCTGCACCTTCGTCATCTGTTCCGAGACTAACAGCATGACTGGGTCAATTTTCTCCCGCATCTGTTGTACATGTTTGACGACAGAGCGGTTTGCCTGCAGTCCGCTGTTCCCAGGCTTCCTTAGCCACATCCAAGGGTCCACGGGGCTGACGTCCGAAGAGGAGCTAGAGGGCAGCTCTCGGATCCCGAAGAGGATGTAGAGACCATTAAATTCCAGTCCCTCCGGTGTTCTGTCGCCAAGTCTTTGATTCTTCACTGCAATACCCGCATTCTCCACCAGTGTCAAAGGGTGAAGAATCACACAAGTACGGGGTGAGAAATTCCTGGAGGGTGGATTTATTTACATGGTGCAGAGTGAACAAAACAGGAAATATGGTGCTCCGGTGGTGGATGTGCTTGGTCCTTCTTCAAGTGCAGGTGAGGGTGATAAATTGTGCTGGGGGAAGGCTGGTCGGTCACACACTGCTGTCTGGAAGGAAATAGAAGAGGGTACGTTAGTGGCTCTCATGGAGAATCATCTCAGCTTCTGGTGAGGCTCACGCGGCTTATGTGGCAGCAGCCAAATGAGCCACAGCTGTGACCGATTAGCCTGTGACAAGGAGGGGCAGGTGTTCCTCGTCTGTTTCCAGGGCGACACTGATGAGACTTTGGGATTTGTATCTAAGTATACAATATAAATCCAATTGTGAAAATTGCACTAGAATGTTGCCGTGACAAAATATTGCTAATTAAAAATTAAAATGTAAGAAATAAGTTATTGTTAAGAAAGAAGTTATATTGATGTTGTAATACATGTAGCACTAATTAAACATTTTATGATATATGTCACAAAAAAGTGTCAATTTTGAAATATGTTGATATTTGTATTTTTTGTCTCAGTATTCCTATTAATGTTGTAATATGTTTTTTTAAACAGTAACCCTATTATGTGATTAAACAGTTTAATATAGCTGGGCTAAGATATATAATATTTTTTTATGACTGCAGAAATATGTTAATTCAGTGCAAACATCCCACCAGTCACCAACCATAAAACACATATAAAAATAAATAAATAAAAACGATTGATTATTTCAAAGGTTTACTAATGACACATTTTTTCATGTCTGGGAAATCAATCATTATTACTATTATTATTATTATATACGGATCCAAATTATTTATATAAAAAATAAAATTTGTTACTTACAGCGATGTTCTTTTTTTTCTTTCCTTTTTTTTTTTTTTTAATCGTCATACATTCATTAATCATTAATGTCCTGCACATGCACATGTGGCTGCACATTTCATTTAACAGACAAGATATTTCGTCAACAAAAAGCACTCAACGCTACAGTGGATTTTTTGTTTGTTTGTTTGTTTATATATATATATATATATATATATATATATATATATATTACAATTATTTTTTTTCAATTATTTATTTACTTTTACTATTTATTTTCATGAAAGGTTTGGTTTTGAAATTAATATTCTTTGGGTACACAGCCTACTTCACATTTTAGCTTCAGATAAATTAATTTTTTTTTTTTAAATATTACGAGAATAAAGTCGAAATATTACGAGAATAAAAGACAAAATATTACGAGAACAAAGTCGGCCTAGATTGGGAGCACCCGGAGATATTCTCTGCTTTCAAAATCTGCGAGTTGTGTAGCGAAATACAAACAATAAGTATATTATAACATTACATGTATATACAGTATAGCCTGTCAGCTGAAATCGCTTTAGTTTAAGCGGCAGTGTAAGTTTATATCAAACGCAACAAAGCAGAACATTAGTGCATTGCTGGGTGTCTGGCATATAATGAATATATATTTCAAAGATTTACATCTTAAATTTAATTTTTTTTTTTTTTTTTACATAACCCTGGGCAACAAGTAGGCCTTTTTTAATTAGCCTAATGCAAACTGGTATGTTCATTCATAGCAGGAACATTGTTTAACACTGTTATTTTGGAGGTTAGAAAATACTTTTTTATAAATAATTTTATAATTTCAATTCTAACCTATAGCTATTTCAAGTTTAATAACCCTAAAATGTACGCAAACGTTATAAAACGATATCGCACCCTTTTCACGACATGAAGGCATTTTAAAGCAACCTGCTGGGTACACCCTTTATTGTTGGTAGAATTAGAGGGTAAATCAGATGCTATAGTGCACGCTACAGAGATTCGTCACTAGAATTACACCTGTTAGACTACCACACCTTACCTTACAACGTCAACACACCTTATATTTACTGGTCCAAATTTTTTCTTGTCAGTTTGTAAACGCATCACACAGAGCATTGCAAGGACTATCATAAGGAATTTTGTTCGTTATTCATGGTTATGACTTTAAAGAGCGGGAGAAGGTAGGTCACTAAATGAATTAAATATTAAATAATTTTAAAAAGAACTTATCAATATTATATCAAAAGTTCGATAGACTATTTCAGTGCTTTGACACGATCCTTACTGAGCTATATAAATAAAGGTGGTTAATTGATATAGCCTTGCTCTATCAATCAATCAGTCATGATATAGGCTACATTCATGATATCATGATATCATTTAAATGATATACATCTAGCATACGTTACAATATTTTATTTATTTAGTTCTTGTATAGATTAAACAAAACAAAAAAAAAGTTTTTTATTTAAAACGATAATTAGGCAAATATAACAGAAAAAAGGTTATTCCGCTTTTGCAAAAGAACATTGTTATACAGAGTTACACAGGACATCACTTAAAAAGAGCCTCCACAACTGGCAAATCTATTTCACGCATCTATGCATTTAATATTTAATTACAAACCCTCCCTTTGCAATAATCAGAAAAGCATTCATACATTTTGTTTTATCCCATTGTGTTTTTGACAAATTGTGAATGTGAATTGTGGAAAAAAAGCATTCATACATTTTATTTTGTCTTGAGCAATGTTGTCATACAAAGATATAAATTATTCATGTATAAATGTATAAATAAAGAACAATCTGCATGCCATCATTAAGATAAATTTGCAGTCTATTTTCTAATAAACATTTGGATTTTATTATTGGAAATCATTGTTCAGATGTACCTAAATCTATGTGTGAATTGCTGCCATTAATAAAATTTAAGAATGTACATTTTTAGCCTACTACAAAATGTATTTTTTCACAAAACGCGATATCCGCCAGACCAGTTTCTTTACAAAGCGCATCCCCTGGTAAGAGAGTCACCGCCGGTGAACACACACACACACCAAATCAGCACGTCCCCATCGTAAGCCACTCCAGTCGCTATTCCGCATCTCGTTTTTGTTTTTCCCTCCGTCTCCCCTTCTCCGCCGTTCGCTTCTTCCACGGGGGGCACGCCCTCGTTTAGAGCTCTCGTTACTAGGACTCGGGGTTCACCGAACTCCCGGCTCGCCCCCGACAGCTCGCCAAACTTGCTATT
>JAUCMS010000055.1:2181693-2215114 GCA_032357445.1 Enteromius radiatus | reverse complement strand
ATGACGCAGTGAATAGTGACGATTCTCTCTGACCAATCAGCAGTCTGCTGTGTTTACACGTCACATTTAGTATCGCCGCAGCTCGCTTGGAACCTCGTCGGAGGTGGTACGAAAAAAAGTACATCATGGATAAAACCAGTTTTAGCTGGATTTCAGCCAGAAACAATGGTGATAACCACATTCTTGGTGTGAGTTACTGTGATGTTTTTATTAGCTGTTTGGACTCTCATTC
This sequence comes from Enteromius radiatus, assembly GCA_032357445.1. Taxonomy (NCBI): domain Eukaryota; kingdom Metazoa; phylum Chordata; class Actinopteri; order Cypriniformes; family Cyprinidae; genus Enteromius; species Enteromius radiatus. The sequence continues at coordinate 2,214,882 of JAUCMS010000055.1, read as the reverse complement.
TGACGGCAGCCATTTACTTTCATTTGTGATGTAATTCTACATTTCACATTCATCTTTCACAATTTAATCTACATTAGATATTTTACAGGATTACATCAATAGAATGCAAAGAAACCAAGAACAATCTGTGTTTTCTTATGTTTCAGATTGTTTTAATATCATGCTGCTTTACTGTCAGTGTAGGCAGTGGACAGCAGCACGGCTCACTAGGTTTCATAACAGAGCTCTGGTACCAGGATTTTTCAATGCATGACATAGCAGTTTCTCTCGTGAGTCTCTGACCGAAGGGTGAACAATGTGTCCTCTAGAGCATGTCTGCTGTATTCTGAAACAGCGGACCTGTCCTTTCTCACGCTAACAAGCTAATGTAAACATGCAACTTAAACAGGAAGTCAAGGAGTTTGTGCAGTGACTGAGTAAAGCTGCTCTGTCTCCTTTAGTGTGCAGTATACCGGAAAATAAAAGACTTGTCATTTTCTTTATAAATGCATTTAAATAGTGTACTGACCAAAACTGAAACATTAGTGTTGTCAGCCTTTTTTGCTCCCAAATTCTAGCCAAAAATTTAATTAAGCTACAATCTTTCGTTAACTTCATAACAGGAAAAATGTTGAAGACTAGTCTCAGGTTGTTTAAACATAACATATTTTCATTAAATATATACATGCATGTGTTTGTATTTATATATACTTAATAAATATACACAGTATATACAAATATATTATGTACAGAAAAACTTTTATTTTGGATGCGATTAATCATTGCCCAGCACTATTAAAAACCTATATAAAAACATATATGTTATTTCCGTGTGGGCAAGCTTGGACAGGCTGGGAAACCAGCTAAGACCAGGATAGTTTCCACTAGACAAACTGGTCTGGTTTGGAATATTTCAAGATGTTTTAAGCAATTTGTTTATTGATCAAAATAGTAGACCGGTTGTCCTATCCATATAATCCAGCTTGGTCAGGCTATGAGACCATCTAAGACCAGGATGGTTTTCATTGGTCAAACTGGTCTGGTTTAAAAGATTTTGAGGGGTTTTAGCCATTTGTGACCGGTCAGACCAGTTGCCTGTCCAACTAGATCAGCTAAGACCAGGATGGTTTCCATTGGTCAAACTGTTCAGGCCATTTGTTAACTGGTCAGCAGTTGGCCAACCAGATAATAAGACTGTAAAACCAACAAAAGACCTCAAAAAAAAGGACATTTACTTTTTTTCTACTGAACCAAAATTGCATCCACCTCAATTTATATGAAATTCAATCATTTCCAACATAATGACTGTATGATTTAAGGTATGATTGGTTCTCCATTTTCACTAATTTGAGTCCTCTTTGGGAAGTTTGCATTTATGAACTTGGAAGTCGTAATTCAAGTAATTTACATTGGGCAATTTAATATTTCTTTCTCTTATATTGACAAAATTGCTGACAAATACATAAAGCTTTTAGCATCGATCCAAGAAATAAGGATATTATCCTTCAAGTGAGTGAAGAAAAATGTCATTTTTCATAGAAACCTCATAAACCTGCTAAATGATTTAGCAAGCTTCATCAGCAATACATTAAATGCTTAATGCTCAGTTAACATTAACTATTACAACTTACAACCAATAATAATTAACAACCACAGTAATTCTTTAACTGACGGCCCCGAAGTCTTTTTTTGGCAACATGTGAAGCCATTCATCTCATAAATGCAATCATTACCTCACCAGCACTAATTAACGTAACCAATTAGTCTGACTTCACACAGGACCAGAGATGACACAGAACACATACAGCAAACAAATCTCATAACACGCTAATAAGAACAGATGATGCAATGAGACATCAAGGATGAAAAAAGAGAGAGAAGGAGGCCACAATTACGCACAGACAAAACAGTCTTGCCTCACTGGCCATATTATCAAATTTACAAGCTTCAACAATAAAGATTAATCGCTTCAGGCTACAGGGTATCGCACACAAATCAGATTTAGAGTGTCATAAATGCAAACAAAGATGAGTGATTTGTTTGCTTAAACATTAAAGGGCTTATAAATGCAGTCTCCGGCTGTAGTGTAAGCACACTGGCGGAGCCCCTCAGCCAATTATTATTTATTGATTGAGCAGAGATGAACATTTAGCACTGAATAAGAGGACTACAAAATTTCACAGACCGACTAATTGATTCTGCAGTTTGATAACGTAGGTAATCACAACGTGCCAATATTCAGCTATATCTCACGTCTAAGAGTGTGATATTACGTTTATACAACAGTGTACATACATTAAAAATATTACAAAGGTTAATATTACTTTTGTGCACTATTTTCACTGATTCAAATTAAAAGTAACAGCTGAGCTCAAGCCTCCATTGGTAATTCAAAAATGTCACTTTATAACGAGTAACGAGAGGAACGTTGAGTAGCTTCATTAAAACTTAATCAGCTTATACAGTCGCCACACCTCAGGACATCGATCAGATGATATATTTCGAGGTATTTGTCTGATTTTTGTCCTTAAAATGCTATCGTGCGTAGGATTATTTCTTCTGCATCTCATCCAACACCTCACCTGTTCATTACAAAACCTCATTTTATACCTAGTAGGCTAACATTAGCGTGTATGTTAGTATGTGTGCATCTCTGAGGGATAGAGATTAGATCAATTTTAATTTCATTGATTACTTTATTTATTTGTTTGGCCAGTGTCGTTGTGAGTTTTGTTTTTTTTGCCGTTGCGAAGTGATATGAAACTGTGATGCTGTCAAAGAGCTACGTTCGCCGTGCGGCTCCTTGAAAATAATTGCACACCAACCAGAGTCAAGCATTCAACGGCCCGCAGTATAACTGAGATTAATGTGGATTTGACAACTTGTGGGGTAGTTTAAAGTGATCACATTAGAAAACTTTGTCTACCTTTCTACACTAAATCAATGAATGGAGATAAGACGATCGAATTTCTTTATGCAGACATGACAGTATTTATCAAATTAGGAGGACGGCTTTAAATGAAACTCATACGTTCACACTAAAAACAAGTAGCATGGTGCAGATGCACAAGGGCATATTAATCGGGACTAAATGCTCGTCCCAAGTAACATTTAACTTTAATTTATTCCTGTTAGAATTGGTCCGTTTTTCACCTAAAGATTTAAAACACTTTCTAACCCAGTTCTCTCTCGTTTTTGCTGCGAAAGTGTCCAGATTTACAGTGCGCATTAAGAGGCAAGTGATTAAAACACTGTAGCTGTAACACAAAAGCGGGCGGCTCTATTAGCGTTCTGCTAATCTGCTGGGAGACCGAACACTCCGGCTACAAAGAGCATGAGTGGCACTGCAGGAGAGAGATAAAACAGCCGCCGCGGAGATCTCTTCCTTCCTCAAACTGATTTCTGTCACCTCAAAAAAAGCCTCTTCCACGGCCTGGCTGAGGAAAATCAGAAGTCCAAAAGGGTTTCTGCAGTTCTTCTCCCAGAGCGATAGCACTGATCGAAGCTGAGCTTGAGTGCTGTCTGTCTGTCGCTTCAGAAAAGTGTGCAGCTTAAATTCAGTCGAGTCTGTCTCTTTGACCAGACCAGATTACTGAGGTAAACTCCAACTTTAGAGAGCGATTGTCTGAGAGAACTCCATTACACCATAATGCAAAACAATTCAAAATATGTTCATTTATTTTAATAATAGGTAATATGTTTTATAACATGAATCCAGTTTAACAACCACAGAAATGTGATTTTGAAATATCTCCTAATACAATTTCAAATAAATGCTCTTCTTTTAAAGATTTTATTCATCAAAAAGCACCTAAATATGAAGCAGAACAACTGTATTCAACACTAATAATAATCAGAAATGTGTCTTGAGCAGCAAATCAGCACATTAAATTGATTTCTGAAGGATCACTGAAGACTGGAGTGAAGATGTTGAAAATTCAGCTTGGCGTGACAGGAATAAATTATATTTTACAATATATTCAAATACAAAACATTGCACTATACTGTTTTACTGCATTTTTGATTAAACAAATTCAGCCTTGGTGAGCGGAAGAGACTGAATGATGGTGTAGCCTACCTTACTCTGTAAAAAAAAAACTGTAAAACTTATGGTAAAAAAAATGGCAGCTGTGGTTGCCGGAATTTGACTAGAAAAATACGGTAACAACATTTTAGGTTTTACCGTTTTAAGTTAAATTTACAGTTAAATATCAACTGATATAATGTTAACATACTATTAAAGACTGAAATCTGTTTTGTAACTTTTTAATTACACTGATAAGCACCAAATGCAGGTCCAACCAAAGCCCATCACAAGAAAATGCTAAATTTGAAATGCAATGCAGGGGATTCTGGGAATTTATGTTTTTTTTTTCGGTAAATTTGATAGGAATTTACTATTTAAAATGTTTTTACCGTAGCATTTTGACAGTTTTTGACCGTTAAAATCACTGTAATAAAAAAAAAAACACTATATGAATAAAGCAACAATATTATGGTATTATAGAGGTATCGTGTTTTTGGACATGAAAATCCTAATATGGTAAATTACATTTCTTTGGCCTTTTTGGACAAATACCACGGTACGTTGCTTACAGTAACATAAGAATCAGGACTAAATTAGGACTAAAAAGTAACATTGTATTCTTCTTATCTGATGCATGCTGCCACAGTACAGTAAATGAACATATCTGTAATACATACTTACTGCACTGTTTTTTCTTTTCTTTTCATTTTCATATAGCCGCACATATAATGAGACACATGACTGTGGAGGGAGGAACTATATATATGGCAACCAAAAGAGTTATTTATAATATCCTTTTTATTCACAGCACACGTAACGCTGTACACTGACATTTCCCTCTAAAAATCATCAGAGAAAAATGGTTAGGAATAACAGAATATTACTCTGCAGTGTTGGAAGGCGGCTGGGAAAGCATGCTGAAATATTAATGGCAGCTGAAATATTGAGCCTGTCTTTAGTGCAAAGTTTTCAGCAGCGCTGATGCCGTGTCTATAGAAGGCTGTTCACCACTTAATAATACAACATGTGCATTTCAGAATCAGAACGTGTGGAGAGCTACATGCCAACAAGTGCTTCAAATGTGAAAACACACACACACACACACACGTTTTTGTAGCGAATGTCACTTTGTCGGCCCCCCTTACCTGCCAAATGAGCCAAACAAAATGAATTGAGAAAGACTGCTCCTTCTGCCAGGTGACAGGCTGGCTTAATTGAAACTATCAATCACAATTCCTCTACATATTACACACACACTAAGTGTTCCCATCATCTAAATCAAACACACATGCTCTGTACATACTCCTTACACAGTTGACTACAAATAGATTCTCGTAAGTAAACACTTTTAGTAAAAGCGCAAGTAAACACTCTACATAGGCAGCAGCTCTTACGTCATACAATTAGCACACAAGTCAACGTGATTAAACGTTTAACGTAGATTAAAATCAGGTGTGTTTAATTAGCCTGAACTATTTATTTACTTATTTCTGAATTTATTGCTTTATAGATGCACAATATAGCCTAGCGGTAGGTTATCGGCAGATATCGGCTGACATACTTTAATTTATCGGTCAATGTTAGATATGTAATTGTGTATTACCTCTACTACATTTAGATTAGCTTTGCAAAACCACTAAATATGCTTATGCAAATCTAAAAACTACTAATAATTTACCTAGATAAATATCTGTAGCATATCTCAAAATCATAATTATATAATTGTGCTTTTATATATGTTTATATTTCTCACAATAATTTCACATTGAAATAGTTTTACGAATATATTGATGTTTCGTAAATATTTAAAATAGTAAATGTAAATATGCATTTTATAAAAACCTGTAATAACCAATGTAAATTTGTGATAAAATCTCACAAATATGAATATATTATATATAATTTTAGTATTTAGCATTTATATACTAAGTATAGTAAATATTACTAATTAAAAATAACATTTGCATTTAAATATTGTGTGTAAATATTCATGAAAGTAATTACTGGCTTATCGGTATCAGCCAGTACTTTTATATAATTTCATGTCTAAATTGTAAATATGTAAAAAAAAAAAAAACTATAACAAATTACTTTTATAATTCACTTGGATATTTTTTTTTTTCACTGAGCTCATCGCAATGCATTATGGGACTGCCTTCTCCGTTACGGATGCATGTGATGCTGCTTCAAAATTTAGCCAAATGAGGTATCATAGAAGCAACAGCCTTTAAAAACTGCCTGCACGCCATAAAATGCTGCCTATGTAGGCAGCTCACTAGGATTGGAACAGAGCCACACTCTTTTTGTGTCCTTTTCCCAGTAGACTCCTATCCACTTTCATCACAGAGCACAGCATCAAATATGAATGAAAACATGCAACTCTGACACAGCGCTTAAATAGAACCCCGAAGCATCTCCGCAGGGACTGACAGATACAGCAGAGACTGCGCTGCCATCGCAGGATGGAGGGAAAAGCCGGATGGAGAGAACGACAAGAAAACAAAAGGAAGAGTGCAACCCCACTCTCTGGGGAGGAAAGGGTTAACCCCATTACGACAAACCAATCAGAGCAGGGAGCAACACTGCAAAACCGCCGCAGTGAGTGAGAGAGGGAGACTAAGATAGAGAACAAGAGAACGAGAGAGAGAGAGATGGGGACAAGCAAGGATGAGGAGGCGCAACAGAGGGGTGCAACGGCAACACTTCAACGCATCACAGTTGTGAGGGATCAAGACAGAGGAAAAGAAGCAAGTCAGTGAAGGAAACAGGCAGCAGGACAGTAGATCAAAGTCAGAGGACGTCTGTTTCACTCCACTGGCACTGCTGACAGTTCACATGGACAGCATCTGATTCACGCTCTTCAGTGGGGAAAGCAGGTTTACAACACACTGACATGCAACGGCTGCAAAAGTGTGGATGCACTTGTGGATCTAAGACAAAGCTTTGGTGAAGCTGGAGCTACTCTCGGCTGCATGACAGATGAGAACTCTGGGAGCGCAAAGGTAAGAGGACGATATTGAATAACTTTGGGGATCGAATGTGATTGAACGAATATGCATGCCACTCAGAATCCCAAAAAGCAGATGTTGAAACTTAGGGTCCCTGGGTGACTTCTAACTTGGATAAATCAGGAAAAGCAGAACTAAAAGATGCAGAATCCAGATATTCATGACTGAAAGAACCGTAGGTAATAGTTTAACGATTTGTCATTGAAAACTCCAGTTTGATGACTAATCTGAATATCTGAGGGGATACGTCTTCCTCAACGTGATCTACATTTTTGTGATTATCTTGCTGCTGCCTGCCAATAACAATCTGACTTTAGTTAGTCTATTGATCCACGTCTCCTTTGACAAATTTTTCTCCCCAAACCCGATCGATTGTGTTTAGGGTTTCCCCCGATTTGTCAAAGTGTGCTGGACTGTGACATCTGGGAAAAATGTACAATGTAAAGTCTCATTCGCGGCTGGAACGCAATTGCCTCGTTACATGATTCTTGACTGAAAAATGGTGTGTGAAAGTACAGACATGAAACAACACAGGTGCTTGTGTTACCTTCCCTAAAAGGCATGGCTTTGGAAATGAGTGTTTGTAGATTGTTCCCAAGACGCACTGGCCCATCCATCAGATGTACCTTCACATGGACGTTAAGCAAGGCCAGAGCTTGTGCATATCCGCAGACCGCTTGGGAAAGATGAATGGATAACACATGGAAGTCCTTACTTGATGATGGATGGGATGTAGGCTTAATGAATAATTGATTGTTCACTTATCAATACTTCTTGCTTTTTTCTTGGCAGGACTGTAGGATTAAAGAGCTGAAGAAAACGGCTTCCTAAGTGCAGTGCGGGTTGGGTTTCTGCGACCTCCAAGGACATTCCCTAGAGTGGATTTCTCAGGTGAAGAGATTCCCATGCACACCACGGATGCAGAGTGGTTTTATCGTGTGCTTTGGACAACGCTGATGACACAGCCTAAAGGTCACCCTCTGTGAGGGGGTAGGAAATTGCATTTCCATCACCCAGAATGCACCACCCCCTCATGCTGACCTAAACAATTCTGTGACCTTGGATTCTTTGGCAGATGGCACATGCAAATCAGCAAATCAATGTGGATTTATCACCTTCTAGGGTCCATAAAAAAGCAATAACGGAAATACATCAGTGTTGATGGAACGGTATGAGACCTGGATTTCTTCATCCTAATGGTATAGAACCCTAATGTGGATATAATAATCAATAAAAACAGCTGCAAAATTAATTTATAAAAGAGAAACCGACAGATGATCTGTGAATTACTCGCCATTTTCTTTGGACTCTTAGACAAACAAGAGCGAAAGAGAATGAGAATGACAACCTCTTTGTTCGTTCTGGACATGGCAGGGGATCAAACACATTGTTTGGTTTAGTAAAAAGGAAAGAAATTTCTGCCAAATTGTCAGCTACGCAAGAAACTCGCTTGGATTACGAGGATCAAGAAGTGCAGAATACTTCCTTGAAAGGCCATGCCTGAGGCTGATGTACAAGTTGTACCCCTTCCAGACTATCCCGACTCGACCGCTGACTCCCGAGGCTGAGAAAGAAGCTGGAAGGGGAAGGGTAAGTCAACCAATGTGTAAAATAAACTACTGGACAGTTGTCATTAGAAAACAAGCTTGATGATCTGTGAGGTGCTGTGTTTTAGCTCACAAAGTCATTAGAGTTTCCGTTTGGTTTCACTCCACTGTCAGTCAGTCTACTACATCACAACACAGAGTTATTATTTCCACATTGGCACATTGAGACATCCGTCTATATTGTAGTAAATTACAAAAGCCAGGTTCATACTTCTTATCTCAGCAATCCTCTCTCTCTCTATAAATTCTCCCTCTTGGTATAGCACTAAAGACAGTCACATTTGTAAATAGAGCAATCCATTGCTGTGCAACAAATGAAAATGCATTGTGGACAAAAATAATAGCTAAAGTGTGTCTATTCATAGCAGTGCCCAACACGGAGTGGCCAATGCATTATTAGTCAATGTGCACGCGAACATCAAATGTAAGCCATTAGCAGGTCCAGAGGGAATCTGCAGACGTTTTTGTGCATTTCTGAACCGATACTTCTGCCAAATTCTATGCAAATGGGGTCAAATATGGTCATTAGGAGATGAAAACAATATCAGATCAGCTAAAATATTTAAATGGACTTTCAAGATGTAGAGGCAGTGGTGTGAATACAGCAATAATTTACCACAGATATTGTGTGGGCCAGGTCACTAGCAATGCCAAGGTCATGGGTTTGAATCAAAGAAAAACTAAAAAAATGCTAAAAAAAAAAAAGTCAATGAATCGCGCCAAGTCCCTTTGGATAAAAGCATCTGCCAAATGCATAAGCATTAATATTGTTTACAAGCTATCTTTTAGATCAGTAGCACATCAACAAGCAGAGTTAGGTAAAATTCAGACTGAATTAAAAGTAAATGAGTCTGAATTTTGAATGAACTTGCAGCCCACAGGAACTTGTACTTCATTTTTGGACATTAGTCTTGACAGACATCAAATTTCTAAGTAAAAATGACAGTTGTATGATATTCCTCACATTGAAATTCGAATTGCAATCCCGTTTGCAACATATATTCATATATTTGGTTCCTAAATTGGGATACTTCTCAATTCAGTACCAAATGACACAATGCTGTTCAAAGTGCTTGGTCTTTTTACACACTTCTCTGATTACGCATCCTGTTGTTTTTACCTTTTAGGATAATGCACGTCCCTCCCGCAACGGAGGAAGAAAGCACCATGAGTAACGTTACAGTCCTCGACATCATCGAGTCCGTGAGTCCCGCCATGACGGCGGCCGGCCCTTACCCTTACCCACTCAGCTTCCAGGTGTCGCTGACCGGATTCCTCATGCTGGAGATTGTCCTGGGATTGAGCAGCAACCTGACCGTACTGGCCCTCTACTGCATGAAGTCCAACCTGGTCAATTCCGTGAGCAACATTGTCACCATGAACCTCCACGTGCTGGATGTGTTGGTGTGTGTTTGCTGCATCCCTCTGACCATTGTCGTGTTGATGCTATCGCTTCAAGGCGACACGGTGCTCGTCTGCTGCTTCCACGAGGCCTGCGTGTCCTTCGCGAGCGTGGCTACGGCGGCGAACGTGCTAGCCATCACTTTGGACCGATACGACATCTCCGTTAAACCGGCCAATCGTGTGCTGACTATGGGGCGAGCGGTGGCTCTGTTGGGTTGCATCTGGGTGCTGTCCTTCGTCAGCTTCTTGGTGCCTTTTATAGAGGTGGGATTCTTGGGACCAGAGCCCACCAAAGCCAATCAGACCGCCGTCGTGCACGTCAATGAATATTACACTGAACTCGGTCTGTACTACCACCTGGTGGCCCAAATCCCCATTTTCTGTTTGACTGCCGTCATCATGTTAGTCACGTATGCCAAGATCCTGCAAGCGCTCAACATCCGCATTGGTACACGCTTCCACGCCGCGCAGAAGAAGAAGAAAAAAATAATGAGGAGGAAAAAGAACTTCTCCCTTATGTCGACATCTGAGCAACAGCTGCCCGAGATCACAGACGCCTCGCAGAGCAGCAACCGCGGAAATGCTCCGCTTGGCATGCGCACGTCTGTCTCGGTGATCATCGCCCTGCGAAGGGCCGTCAAGCGCCACCGGGAGCGGCGTGAGCGCCAAAAGCGCGTTTTCCGCATGTCGTTGCTCATCATCTCCACGTTCCTCCTCTGCTGGACGCCCATCACTGTTTTAAACACTGTGATCCTCAGCGCAGGCCCCAGCGACCTCACCGTCAAGCTGCGACTGGGTTTTCTAGTCATGGCCTACGGCACCACGGTCTTCCATCCTCTCTTGTACGCCTTCACGAGGCAGAAGTTCCAGAAAGTCTTAAAAAGTAAAATGAAGAAACGGGTGGTTTCCATCATCGAGGCGGATCCGCTGCCGAACAACGCAGTGATACGAAACTCCTGGATCGATCCCAAACGGAATAAGAAAGTGACGTTTGACGATCACGAAGCCAGGCAGAAATGTCTATCATCCGAAGATGCAGACTAATACCACTTTGCGACCTCCAGAAAAGGGACTAGTTCTTATTAAAGCACTGTTATACATAAGGAACCACGTTATGTGAATATTAGTCTTACATGAGCAGATATCGAAGAATCGGTTACTATTTATATCTTGGAATATAATATGATAGGTTTCATAGAGTGATGCTATTGCGGTTACATGGTGCATGTCCTTTATAAACCACTGTATGTACTGTAAATACATGAGATTTGTACATACTCTTTATCAGTTATGTACCTCATTTATGACTTGTAGCCTGTGTATACATGTATTTCTAATAAACTAAGTGGGGAAAAAAATGAAATCCATCTGCTTTTTGACTTGACTGTAGATGTTGTGAACATCATCTTGTGGAGGAATACGAACATATTGTCATTATCAAGAAAAAACAGTATTACTGACTAACTGACACATTGCAATACATATGTTAAGCTCCAAACATAAACAAAACCAGAGAAAGCACTTACAAAAGTCATCTTAATACTATTTCTTTGTCGACATGTTGTGTCATCTTGTGTGAATAGGAAGAGGTTATCATTTCTGCAGAAGAAAAACAGAAGAACTATTGACAAATCATCACAAAGTAATTCATATGTTAAGCTTCAAAAACAATGAAGAAAACACCAAAAAGCACTTACAATAGTCGCCTTGTGTTGCTGCACTCCAAGTCTGCAAAGCCTTGTGATTCCCAAAGAAAAGGAGGGAAGATGCTGCAAATATCATTGTTTTAGTGCTGAGCAAACATCTGGTTCATTTTGGCACTGCTGTCAAGGACAAAACGTCCCTCATTTTGCATTCACTGAAACACTGAAGTTAAGCTCCCATTCACCAAATCTGCATACATATTAATGAATAATTTCCCAGGTCAGCACTGTAGCTCTTAGAGCTCTATTGTGCTCCATTACGAGAACATTCATGCATGTTCAGTGGGAATTATTTCATATTGTCAAGAACGAAAGGAACCAATGTCAAGCTGAATTAGATCAATATCAGAGATACAGTGGTTGACGTAGAGAAAAACTGAACTACAAACAATATTTTTAGTTGATTAACAAGTTCTGCATTGGATAAGACGAGACAAAGACAATGAAATAATACAAAAACAAAATTCACCCTCAGTGGCTGCACAGTATGTTTGAGGCATTAATATTATTACATTTTATATTAATAATAATATTATTATTATTAAATAATTTTAGTTTAACAACACTAGAATCAATCCCAGATAAATAAAAGTGACATAAAACCTGATTAATGACTCGTACGAGCTGGTTCTTTTAATGAAATTAAGTCATTAAGTCTAACTTGCTGTAAGCCATGTAGAGCAATTACTGACTGGTTATTCTCACAGCAGCATGTAAATAAATATTACTTACAATTTACAATCAAAGCAATCCCAATGAAGTGCTGCAGGAGAGAAAAGAAGTTTATGAAGCATGGAGGAAGGATAACAAGGGTTTTGAGATGCTCATACATCAGCCTGGATGACAGGTAAAGTGCACTTGGCTTAAACGGGCCAAATTTGTGAGTAAACAACGCAGCTAGAAAGATGGTGTCGATTCACCGTTAATCACGTCATTTAGAATCTATTGAAAGCTCTTACACTGTACATTAAATTATAGTTTTGAGCACTTGTTCCTCTACAAAAGCAATATCAAGCCAGCAACCTGTGGCGTCAATGGGTCACGCCTACCGCGTCCTGGTATTTGCTAGGATAAAATCATGTTTGATTTGAAATGCCCTTGGCAGACATCTGAAGCCGGTTTCATGGTGTTGTAAAATTCAGGTCACACTGTGACCCGCAATTCACGGCTCTGCCTCGTTCCAAGTGACGGCACTTCAAACAACCAATATGCCGGGGTGACCTTTCGTCACACTTCACTCTCATAAGATTTGCACCCGTCAGACCATCCTATAAAGCTGTAATTGAGAATAATCAAGCCCTCTATAAACAGTCAATGTACCACAAGAGTTTTGTGTTCAGAAATAAAGCTCATGTCAAGCTAGATTTAAGGATACAGGGGTAGAAGACTTCCAGGTTCGGTGCACTCTTAACAATAAAAATGCAGTTAAAGAACCATTTTTGGTTCCACAAAGAACCATTCATTCAAAGTTTTTTAAAGTGACCCAATTATGGATTTTTGAAAATGATCTTTCATGCTCTAAGTGAATGAAAAAACATCCTACAAAGTTTTACAACTGAAAGTGTATAAAATTATCGACTCTGAATCCGTTTTTTAAAATGAATGCCAAGCCATTTTGTGTTGATGTCAACATGACGCATTAGCATACTGACCCCCGCTTTTCGGTCTCTTTGCATTGGTTTGCATCACATTCTGAATGAAAATGCAAATTCATTCTTCACCACTAGGTTTTGAAGCAGTAAAAATAGCTGTAACGTTGCACAAAGCAGCACTGCACTCAAACACTGCTTTATCAGGCATTACAGACATGATTAGAGCAATCGGACCAATCACCGCAGATGATGCAAAAGAGGGGTTTGGAAAAATGGGAGTCGTTGAGCAAGAATAAGATCAAAATAAATGCAGATTAAAAGATAATAAAAGTGTTTTTTGACCTTGCATGCATCAACCTGTTGTTGGTGATTCCTAAAACCAAAATATGAACCTTTCATTACCAATAATAGGGGCACTTTAAAGAACTGGACACTTCTTACCTTATAATCTGAAGAACCTGCTACAAAGAAGCTTTTGTGAAACAGAAACAGTTCTTCAGATGAAGACAAAATTTAGACAAAATGGTTCTTCTGTGGTTTAAGAGTGAAACATAAATGCATAATGGTTCATAACGAATAAACAAGTTCGGATTTAAACCAATTAAAAGCTTTTCCTTCGTCACACTGCATCCTTACAAACATCTTGAGGACAATCTGTGGAAAAAGCAGAAAATATCACTCACATTTGTAAGCGAATTTACTTCAAAAATATACAAATTCAGTCGTATGTTGTGATTGCTTAAATGCTCACTGCCCAGAAGCAACACTACAACTGTGGAATGAAATGAATACAGCTACTAAATTGCCAATGATTTTAATACAGATCTCTTCTATTATTAAATATCGACCAGTTTTTATATGTAGCCTATTTAAACAGACAGTCCATCCTGAAATCTTTTACACACTCTTAAGTCGTTTCAAACCTGACCTATGCCATATATGTTATGTGTGAGAGTCAGAAAAGTATTATTTCTATGCTATTAATATACTTTTATAGTGAATTATCATTCATTTTTATTTTCGTTCATGTTTTTGTGATTATCAGTATGTTATTTGGTTTAGTTTGTTTCAGTTTTAGTATTATTAACATATTTTATTTCAGTTAGTTTTTTATGATTATTCATAAAATAATTTCTGGACAAATATCCATAATTGCATTTTAATATAATGAAAATAATAGAGGACAAAAGCTTATTTTTATTATATCTATTTACTACAGTATTTATTTTTTAGGATCAAGTCATTTTTATGTTCTGTTGTTATATATTTTTTTATTTCTATTTACCTTTAGTCAGTTTTTTATTTCAGTTTGGTGGTAGGCCAACAATTTTTTATGGTTATTCATACAGTGGTCAATTCTGTTGAAAAATTATTTACATTTTTTATTTAAATGCTTCATTCATTCATTAAATGGCCTCAGAAAACCTAAAATATAAAAAAATATAATACATTTAGCTCAGAAGCTGTTATGTAAAATATAATAAATTGCATGCAAAAGAGTGACATGTTCATAAAATTGTATACATTTGTGTTCGTTCATAAGGTTTTGAAACATAATGAGGTAAAGTAATTGATGACGGGCTGAACCATTAAATAACATTTTAATAAAACATTAAGCCAGGAGCCAGCTGATGTCGATTTCAATAATTAGGTCCATTTCATCCAAAAATATTGCATTAAACATGCTTTCGGTGTGAGCGATGTGAAATTTGCATGAACTGCTGTGCTGTATCTAGGCTGTGTTCATGCTGGTAGGACACATTTATTAAAGGAAGCTAGAGTCAGGTGAACATGATTTCGTATTCATTTAACCCCCTTTCATACAATACTGCACTGACAGAACTACAACCCCTCTGGCGCGATATAGAAGATAGATAAACCAGAAAACAAGCTATAAATGCAAATGAACCAGCTGGATAATATAAGGTCAATGCTCATGTTTGTTTCATACCAAACCTGTTGAGATTTTGCAGGCTCGGGAAAATGGTATTACCGAGAGGGCTGGTCGTCCTTTTAACCTTCTAGATCAGCGTGGTTCCACAATACATCAAGAATATTAGAGTAACGTTCAGTTTCTGGTCACAGACTGTGGGCTACAGCACCATCTAGTGGAAACATGTTCTTTAAAGTGGCACAACAAACAACCTAGATACCTAGCTTTTCATCAATTCATTCATTCAGGGGATCAAAATCTCACCAACGGGTCCTCTGCAGTAAATGGGTGCCGTCCAAAAAGCTAATAAAACCTCTAAAAAAAGTCCATTCACTATTGGCATCTCACATCAAAATCCACTGATATATTTGTTCAGGACTTATTTCACGTGAACTGTACGTGATCTTTTCATATTCCCTGAAACTGCTTAATGATGGATTTGTTTCTTACAAACATGCAGGTTTTTGCTTTGCAAGACTTGTTTTAGTAAGCTATTTAGACTCATTCTGACGGCACCCATTCACTTCTTGTGTATCTTTCTTTCAATGCATTCCATTAAGGTGGTGAGTAGATAGCAAGTTTTTATTTTTGAGCAAACTATTCCTTTAATACCCCTTTTACACATCTGAACCGCTTTTAGCAGCAGAGCTTGCAATCGCATTTATCCAAAATACCCATAAAATTAGGCATCAAAGGACTGTTTGCTATGCAGAAACATGTCATCAGACAGCAGCTTCCAGATTGACTATTTTAAAACAAAAAGTAAGATATTACTATAGAAATTACTATATCTTCACACACAAAGTAAGCACTCAATAGCACCTGAAACCATTTAGCTGTTCACAGTTACATGCGTCTGAAGCTAGTTGAGGTATTTCACCACAGTGGTCCAATAATGGCTCATATTCCAAAATAAATGCACATTCGAAACTGCTTAAATGTGTAATAAAGAGTTTAACTAAACACTTGGAAATTTAGGATTGGTTTAAATGTGTGTGTATACAGCGATGGCCTTTCTTTCACCACGACACAGCAGATCTGTGTTCAGTCCAGTGCGCTAGCCTCCAGTGCTCAGCTTTTGATCCTGGAAAAATATGAAATAATTCACAGTAATTATGTATATATCCTCTAAGCTGCACTGCAAGAAAATGTTGTAAGTCAGTATATAAATAGCTATTTTGAATATGAGTCATGTCTTGTCTACCCAAGTGGCCTTATCAGTGTGCTTTACCTGTCTGGCGCGCTCCACACACTGAATGTACAGTGATGCGATGCTGGAACAGCTCATAGTTTGACCTTTATTCTCAGCGTAACACTTCAGTATCTGACTCTGCAGATCTGAACACACTGGTTTGATCTGGCATCGCCTAGAGAGATTAATGAGATTAATGTCAATCTGAAGAACTAAACACTGATTTATTGATCTTGCACACTCACCTGAAGCGCTTGTGTGCGTCTTCAAAGCCTTTCTTGTGATTTTCAGCAGTAACTTTAGTGAACTGAGCCATCTGCACAACAACAAAGAGACAGTCAAAACATGCAATATACAGTGTTAGTGTTGCTTTACTTCATTTTATTTTGTATCAAAAAGAGACGTGGTGATATCGCTTTGAAAAAGCTACATATGAAAGGAGCATTTTGCCTTTTCCTGCATCTTGGCAATCTGCTCCCGCAACAGTGTGTCCTGATTTTCCAGATCTTTCTCCTTCTCCTCCAGCTTCTGAGCCTGATGGGAAGATAAAACATGTCAAGCATCGGCCTGTAAATCATTCACAATGAACACTATAGTAAAGAGAGTTCAACGGCACATGCATGTCTTGATATAAATATACAGAATATAGATATGATCACAAATTTCTCTTCGAAAAGTGAACGAGCAAGTGACTGGCAAAGCCTCAACATCTTACCTTCCTCTCCATCCACTGAAACACACAATCGGATCAAGAGAAAGGGAGAAACGAGAAAGAGGAAGGAAATAAGCAACAGTGGAGGTAAAGCGCTACTATTTAAATACATGCATGCATGATATTCACCGTCCAACACATGTAGGCAGAAGGGAAGAAACATACTCAGATGTGTGCAGAAGCTGTCTTACATAATACTGTGTTATGAGATGCTCATCCTGAACGTTCAACTTTTCCCTTCTAATGGCATCTGCTAGAGTCTGTTGATAGGATGTCTTCTCCTCTTCCAGAAGCTTCTGGACCTCATGCTGAATCTGGAGTCGGGCTGCAGCTTGCGCCTGGGCCTTCGATTTAGCTTTCTCTTCCTCCAGCCTTATGAAAACACACAGTAAATGCTGTTTAGACGCCAAAACTCTATTTTGTTGAGAGATCTTCAACAGTGAGGTTTTTACTCTTGTCGCATGTTATGCTCTGCCATCTTCATTTCCTCATTCAGGAGCTTCTGGAGATCTTCTCTGATCTGCTTTCTGAGCTTTTCCTCATTCACTAAACAGAAGGAAAAAATTATTTGCTAAATGCATGTTTTAGATATTATTGCTAACAATTAATCAAGGCATGTTTTATTCTTTTAAAAAAATCAGGATGTTAATGAAAATTGTGATCATTTATAACATCTTAATATCTTAATGCCCTATAGTTGCATTTAGCAGAGCTGGACGATATCATTATTTATATTTTGTGATAATACATGCAATCAAGCAGTTAAGTTGAGCTACACATCATGAATCATGAAGCTATCCAATCCAAGCTATCCAGGATGAGGGATTATGGGTACATGATGTTCACCTAGTACCAATCCTGAGATACTAGTGGAGACTTTGCAGATCATTAAGTCTTTGGTAAGAACTTACCAACATGTGTCTGCGGTGGACAGACCTCGAGTTGGTCAACAAATGAAGGCACAACAGGTTCCTCAACCAGGTGAACACAAGGAACTGCAGGTTCTCCAGTGGAAATTGGACCCGGTTGCGTTTCAAAAGGGATTTCATCGGGCACAGATGAAGCAGATCCAGACTGGCAAACGACAGACTGAATGGGAGCAGGTATGGAAATCGGGGAACTTGAAACCTCAGATTCAACAGGCAAGTCCACGGACTCCCCAGATGTTGACAGAGCAGCTAAAGTAGGAGATGATGGAGTTTCTATAGGTTCAATTGGTTCAGAAGATACAACAGAGGCCTCTATCGATGTTACAGGTTCAGTGATTGGTGAAGGAGGAATGGCTACAGGTTCAGAGGTTATGGCAGGAGGTGGTGTTAGGGGCTCAACATTGGGATCCAGTAGTGAAGGAGCAGTTAGTGGTTCACTTGGTACTTGTGAAGCAACATTGATGGGTGCAGATGTTTCCTCAGTTAGCAAAGGTGTTATTGCCTCTGAAACAGGAGAAGGAACCAAAGTACTGGCATATGAGGGAGGATGAGGGATTATGGGTACATGATGTTCACCTAGTACCAATGGCTCAACCGGAGGAACTACAGGAGCTGTTGACTGGGTAGAGGATTTGGTTGAAGCTTGCAGGTAACGCACAGGTGGAGACTCCTTCATACGATCAATCACTCTTTGTGAAAGCTGTTTATCATCAGATGACAAAAAAAAAGTTATGAGCAGTACAGGTAAATACATTTTTCTTTTATGGAAAAAATCATTAGGATATAAAGTAAAGATCAATATTTCTGAATGCAAATATCAAAGCTTAATGTTTGATTAGTAGTATGCATTGCTAAAGACTTAATTTGAACAACTTTAAAGGCGGTTTTCTCATTATTTTGATTACTTTTTGCACCCTCAGATTCCAGATGTTCAAATAGTTGTATCTTGGCCAAATATTGTCCTATCCTAACAAACCATAAATCAATGGAAGGCTTATTTATTCATATTTCAGATGAGAAATCTAAATCCAAGGAATGGTAAACAAATGGTATGGGATACACCCAAAAACATGGTATTACCATAGTAAAATTCCAACTAAATCTGGTTGAGCCATGTTTTATAGTAAATATAATTACTTTGGTTGTACCATTACAAAATTTAGTACTATGAGCTTGGTGTAGGGATATAGTATACACTAGTATACACTTAAAGTGCAGTTAAAGCTATAGGTTGTGTAAAAGTTAACCAGTCATGTCTAAGTGCGTGCAGTATGCATGTTTAGTATGCAGTAGGTCAACATGCATGACCTATACGTAGGCTATATTTAACATAAGCTATATGCTCTTGAGGACATTTTGTTCAGCACCTCTAAAATCCACACAAACCTGCAGTTTACATGATGTTTTAATTAATTAATTAATTTTAAAGACCGAATCACTGAAGCTCGGGATAAGAAACTTTTGTTGTTAAGCACGCATAGATAGTAAACAACGACATAGATAATATAGCTACAATTACTCCATAAAGGAAGCAATAATTAATTTTCTGTAAGTTTGTTGTTAGTGCACTTACCCTAATGCCCTTCACGAAAGTAACCCCCTCGTCATCATCGGCAGGGTCGAAGGAAACGTGGCGCGAGCTGCCATTGCCCCCCATCACTTCGACGGTCTACTGTATCTCTATTCAGATTAACGCGGTAATTATTGAAACAGAAGAGATAAAAAGATTTTTCTTAAGATGTTCAGAATGGGCTTCGACATCTAGAGACCAAACGCGTGTTTACCTCAGCACTTCTCTCTCTCGCGCCCAGAGGAATTTCACTCTGCCCCGCGGTCATTTAAACCTCCAGTCATTCCTGTCAGCTAATAAATGTTAAGAGTTATCAATAAATGTTACATGTTAATATATAGGAGAGCATACACGCTTTATTTACTTTAAAAAAAAATTGAAATTGACATTGGTCGCTTTTTCGTGATATTAAATACTTGGGGGGTGTGGCTAATAGTATAATACATGATGCTATTATCATTATTCAAAGTGTTTTTTTTTTATTCCTCACTAATATATATATATATATATATATATATATATATTAAAGTTTACTCCTTTTTTTGAAATTTTAAATATTAACATAATATTGTTATGAGTTAATGTTCACAACTCTGTCAATATAATTGATCTGGGAGCACATAAGCTTAAGTTAAAATGTAAAAAAAAATGTTCTGCCTAAAAATGTAATAACTGCATTAATTGATGTATTTTGGTGGAAAAAATATGGTCGTTTAATTATTGTACTGTGTGAATTCATGACAAACAATACATTACCTGTAGAAAAACAGACACAGGGCCGTACTTTTAATGTCAATAAAGATCATACAGTTAATAGAAAACTAAGAGAAATTGATTAATCCTAGGAATAATAAAGTTTGAATGAATAGTCTACGCACACAGAAAATGCAAATGAGATTGAAAGAACTGCACAAAAGACATGATTTTTTTTCAGTTTATGAGGTCTGAGTTTGTATTAGCTGATTAAAAAAAAACATCTTACACAAATTCATGCCAAATTACAAATTCTAGCCTCATGAACACAAGTGTAGATAATTTCTACTACATTGGCAGTAGTTTTCTACAGTATTGCTTTAGCTCACCCCGAAACTCACCTGACTGAAACATCAGTAGAAATTACTATAATATGTGATATACTGTAATGACTACAACTGCATTATCATCCATAGCCTGTCTTACTTTATTATTTCACCTGAACAAAGACACATGTAAGTGGGCCAACTAAAAGAGCATTTTTAAACTTACTTAAAAGGCTGTGTTTAAAAATGTAGAAGAAATAAATACATTAACTCGTAGTGAACATTGACACTTAATGAAAAATAGCTGCAAGTCCTGCAAGAAATCTACCAAAAAATGTACTATTATTTTAGTTTTAATGTAGTAGATATGAAGTAAATATGGTGCCAGGAAGAAAATAAGTGTCTATTTCTGCAAAAACAAATACTGAAAACAAGTCGGACGTTGTAAAATCCTACAGGCAAGTGCTCTAACAAACTCTCACACACACCTGGCTCAAAAGCAGCTCATAAAATTGGCCCAAACGTACCACAAGCGCTCATCCATTCACGGTGAATAACTTAAAAATGAATAATGATGGGACACACGTCAACAAAACACACTCGCACAAAGCTAAAGAGGTATCACAGTTCCTTTACATACATACATACTATAAAAGCTGCTCTCCATCACGCAATAAAAAAATTAAAAAGGCAACTCAATCTCAAGATTCTGACATTTTTCCTCACAGTTATGACTTTATGTTTTGAGCATATATCTCGCATTTCTGATAAAAGAGTCATAACTGAGAAAGATAAACTCAGAATTGTGAGATAAAGAGTCGCAATTACCCATTTAATTTTTTATTCTGTGGCGTAAATGGGCTTCCATTTTTTTACTCTGCCTTCTTGTCAGCTTTCTTTCCTTTCATTGCCACACTAATGCTGGACCACACTTCCGTGTAGAGCAGCGTTCCCAGGAACACCACGGCCGTGCCGACCCAGTGCCAGGCTGTGAAGGGATTACGGAAGTACAGGATGGAAATGATGAGACTCAGGAATTTGCGAAGCGTCACCACCAGTGTAACCGTGAGCGATGCGCACTCCGTGGTCAGAATGAACACGCCGCGGATGCACACATATCTGAGATATCTGGCTAAGGATGAAATATATGTGACCTGGAGCATAAAATCAGTCATAAGTAGCACAGGTATATTTGTAGCAATAGCCAACAATACACTGTATGTGTCAAAATGATCACATTCACAAGATATTTTGTGAATTTCCTACCATAAATAGATCAAGTTGCAATTTTTATTTTGTAATAGGCATTGCGAAGAACCTCATTTGGACAACTTTAAAGGCTATTTTCTCATTATTTCGATTTTTTTCGCACCCCCAGATTCCAGATTTACAAATAATTGTATTTTGGTCAAATATTGTCCGATCCTAACAAACCATACATCAATGGAAAGCCAATTTCTTCAGATGATGTATAAATCTCAATTTTAAAAAACTGACCCTGGTTTTGCGGTCCGGGGTCACATATACTGACTGTAGACAGATTTCTTAGCATGTTTTTCTAAAGCTCTGTCCAATAAAAGGCCAAAAATTTGGATTTGACACAAATGAAAGGATACTGGGTGATGACATTCATCAGTAGGTATAACCACATGACTGGCACAGACTGACCAATCACAGGGACTTCCACTGGAGCTTTGAGAGAAAGTCATGGTTTGTCATTTTCAACTGAAAGCCAATCAAACTGAAACTGAAAGTCTCTAAAGGCTTACAAAGAAAAATGTCTTTGATCAGGAGATGATAAAATAAATATTTCTATTTCAAATAAACTTTGTATTAATCAAAAAATTAATAGGAATAGGTTACATTTCAAATGAATATTATGGAAGCCCGTTTCTGACATGGAATTAAAAAAACAAACATTATATATATATAAAGTGATCTAAAAGTCTAAAATAAAAAGTTATTTTAGATTGCAATGATATTTTCCTGTTTATATCATATTTTTGATCAAATGCATGCAACCAACCATGGTAGGCATTATTTAAAAAAAAAAATTTTGAAAAAGTTTGAGCGGTGATGATTAATTTGCTGTATTAGTCCCATCAGAGCCATACTCACAGCTCTGACTGAAGAGCACGGCGTGTTTGTAGATGTCTGTGGACAGCAGGAGGAATCCCGGTAAAGGAAGACAGTGCTGAAAAAAGGCAGAAAAATCCCACTCAGATGTTGCACACTAGAACACAGCATCACATGTACGGTTAGGGACTCACGTTGTAAAACAGAGCCTCCTTGGAGTGTTTGCCATACTTCTTGTACAGAGTTTCTTGGAAAATGCCCATTCTTGCAGACATCAACAAGGCGAACGTCAGCATGGCGATCCCTGAAACACAACAGCATTAATGCAACCAAATACCATGCTTACTTGACTGAAAAATAAAGTTCAGAATGATATAAATAACCACATATAATCAGTAAATGTCTTCAGAACTGCATACTAAGACACTACTAATACTATTTTAGCAGTACGCAACATGTGCACAATCGTTTTGGCATCTCTTATGCTCATAACATTTGTATTTATTCTATCAAAAATAGAATAAAAAAATGAATAAAATTATTGTTACTAATATAGTTTCACATATTCATTTTTAAATGGTAGTATATACAGTACAATATGCAGCAGTGAATGTGTAGTGAGAATATTACCCAGAAGCCAATGCATGAAGGCATAAAAACCATCTTCCTCTGTGGCCCCTTTCTCAACATTCTACATAAATATCAAACCTGACATATTAGGCGCAAATAAAAGCAAATACATTATGTCTGTTAATACAAAACAACTACTAAGACAGTATTTTGTGATCCAGCTTAAGGTGACTCACCACTTGTTTGGCCGACATTATAGTGCAAATAAAAATGCCCAAAGACACCAGCACGATGGAGAAATATTTACTCGCCGAATACCTGAAAGTGATAACCTGACTGAATAATATGCACACACACAAAAAAAAAGTTAAGTAAGGATTTTGTGCATGATTTTTAGCCTACCTTTTCTTCAAGATGATAATACCGAGAATCATGTTTGCTATTAAAGATCCCTGTGATCAAAAGGAGAAGTTACAGAGATCAATAAGGCACGGTTTTTAAAGCAATGAATGAATGAAATGAATCATACTCACTGATCTGAAGATCATGTGCAGGGGCATGGCAATGTTAAAGTTCAGGGCGTAGTTATTGATCACGCTGACGGTAAAAAACATGGTGACCATGATCACATAGTTACTGCAAAGGAGAAAAACATCAAAGGTCATGAAACACTACTCACAGGCAGGAGGGAATATATATATAATATATATTTTATATATAATTGTGCATTCCAATTAACTAAAAAAAACACCTAACCAACACAAAACACAATAAAAACATAAAATAAAAATGAATAATTAATTAAAATGAAACACTTTGACATTTAAAAAAAAAGATCATTAAAATGACATCAGAGAATGGCAAACATGCAAATATTCAGTTAAATTATGCACTTAATTGTTATTTAATTACTCAATTAATAACTTCAATTAGAAAAGAGTTAAAACAAAAAAGTTAGAATAAGGATTTTAATTCCCAGGGTATTGTATTGCTTTCTATGCTATATGTACAATTGTACTTATTTATATTTTTACTCACATTTTTAAAACTCTTTTTGTATTTAATGTTTATCTGTTATTCAGCTAGGGTCTGAGAGTAACGCAATTTCAATTCTCTGTATGTCCTGTACAAGTGGCAGAATTGACAAATAAAGTTGACTTTGATTTTTATTCATTCATTGTACAATAAACAATTTTGTAGATTCCCACTTGATGCCCAGTATAAAATCTGTCCTGAAGCTAACCCATTAATGTCAGAGATGCATCTTATCCTGTGATTCTCGATTTAGCACAAAGACTGTAACATAAGTCACCTTGTTGAGGTTCACATCTGCACAGCTATGTTTGGAATGGAATACTAGTGCATTGCTTAACACACACTGAGCAGTATGTGAAACGTTATGCAATAGTCTATATTATTATCGCAGCACCACTTATCATAACTGATATTCTGTGCTAATACGTAAACTGTGCACAGCATGCACACTAAAAAGTCACAGTGACAAAGCAAAGTGTTCACCTCTCACCTCTAAAAATATAATAATCAACAATGGTAATCACTGCCTTTTACCTCTTGTTCAACACGTAAAAACAGGTTGTTTCAGTAAAAATACCTAATTATGCATTCATTTTTGGAAACCAAATGTACAGTGCATCATATAACATGATGGGAATCTGGCAAATGATCACATATAACTATTAATTAAGTTTATACAGTTATCAGTTCAGAAGCCAAAATAAATAGTTAGAATTAAAATGCATGCTCGTGGGTACAAACGTTAGAAAATATTAACCTGAAGGGTATCTGTGGCTTTTTGCGTCCAAAGTTTGTCTCAAAGATGAACCCTTCCAGTGCAATGAAGGCAAACTGGGCAAATGTGACAATATTCCCACATCCTGGGAAATCCCTGTAAAACACACCATTTAAAGAAGCAAGAATTGACAGCATTTATTAAGTTCGAATGCATTAAATATAAACTCAAATATGAAAAAGGGGCAGTGTTTATAAACGACATGCAACTCACCTAACCAAAAGTTCCAAAAACACAACATTACTGCAGCAACCAACAAACACCAAAGCGATCGCAAATAACGTATTCATTGTGAAAGACTAAAATGAAACAATCACAACAGTTATTTCAGCTTTACACTAATACGGATGTTGGCATTGTGAATAATATACGTCTAAATGTTCGTGCACTAGTGAACTAGTGGTACTTCAATGAACACGTCTCCCGGCTACAGACATGCCTTCCTGCTTCCCACTGCGCCTGCTGGGATTTGTAGTTTTTTGGCTCCAATCCAGCATGTATGCAGCTGCCACTGAAAACTACATTTCCCAGAAACGCGAAAACTACTGCGTTCATTCAAACCTAGCAAGCATTTGCGTGAGAGTAGCATGATTGCGAGAGGAAGTGTTAATAATCAAATAGCTTTTAAACAAAATAAAGTGAAATTATAACAATCATAAACAGTATCTGTTTTTTCGCAGCGCGCTTCTGCGTCATTTCGGACTTTTAAAGTATCTCTACGTGTTTCCGGTGTCGTGGCGATCACAGAACAGTTTTACCCATCAGTCAGTAAACCAGCTAATAAACAACACAAACATGATTTCGTTAACGGACTCACAGAGTAAGTCAATTTTACAGTATCTCTCCCCTGCATTAATGTTTTTAGTTTAGATATTAAATATTAAAAATACTGCTTTAAAGCTGAAAACGTTGTGGAAGTGATGAATGGGAATGAATGAGGATACACGGCGTGGCCTCTTTAACAGTACAATCAAATCACTACTACAGTAAAACTCTAATCTAAATATTAGATGAATTGTGATACCATGATAATACCATTACTATTATAGCAATGTACCCTGGATCAGTACTGTAGTATATATATATATATATATGGTGATCATTTGATTATATAATTTGTACAACTATCTAATGTTGATTGTCTCCTATTTACCTATCTATGATATATTACCATGTTATTCTCTGAAGTGCTTTGGAGTACTATGCAAATACCCTGGTATATGGTAATCATATGGTACCTGTTATTAATATTATCATTTAATAGTTATCTTTAATCTTTATTTAATCTTTCAAATCATTAGAAAGAAGAAAAAGTACATGCATACAGTATTTGTATTCACACTGAAGTACTCAGTCTAAGACTTATTTGCATGCCATTCTCTCTGTATGTATAATGCAGCACTAATAAAGGCTGTTGGTGTGTTTTGCACAGAGATCGGGATGGGGCTGACAGGCTTTGGCGTGTTTTTCCTCTTCTTTGGAATGATTTTGTTCTTCGATAAAGCGCTCTTGGCCATAGGAAATGTAAGTGTGTGCTTTTAACAAAGTTGTTTGAATGGAGTACTAAAACATGATGAGCCCTCAGGTTTGTGTTAGGAATTTAAAATGCTGCTTGAGCTGAACCTGAATGTCTTTTTATGTTTGCAGATCTTGTTCGTCGCAGGTCTCTCGTTTGTTATCGGACTGGAACGGACATTCAGGTTCTTCTTCCAGCGGCATAAAATGAAAGCCACCGGTTTCTTTCTGGGAGGTGTTTTGGTGGTGCTCATCGGATGGCCGATTGTAGGTGTTGTCCTGGAAGTCTATGGATTTTTCCTCCTTTTCCGGTGAGTTGTGTTTATCACATATTTATATTAAATTATTATTTATTTTATTTGATTCTGCTTAAAGCTTCTCTGTATTTTTTTTTTTACCCCCAAAATTAATAAAAAAATTTGTAATAATAATAAATTAAATTTTGATGAGCGAGGGCACCACCTTCTGAAGTTGATTTTGCCTTGCACTAAATACAGGGTTCCTACGTGGTTTGGAAAAGTATTAGATTTATGTAATTTCCAGGGCTGGAAAAGTATGGGAAAAAAGAAAACTTTTGCCACTATTCAGTTTTAGAAAATGAAAAGTTTTATGTAAATGAGTTTCATACTGTTTTCATGGGATCAGTGATTCTTAAGTGATTGTCAAACACGACTTAATTAATTCAAGGTGCACTTTTTCACCATGCGTTTTGGGTTTTCTTGTCATGACTTTTACGTGTGCTCAAGAAACCATATAACTCTCCACAAAGGACAATGCACATTTTTTGATTAGTCAAATTCGCACAATTGGACATAGGTATTAGAGGTACAACCAGTTAAGGAAGGCCCAATTAGCAAGTAGATCACTATTAATTCATTTGCATCCATGCTCTCGCTTTATTCGTAATAAGATGGCAGTGATCCACAAAAATTGGTATATAAATGCTTTTCTAGGGCACAAAGCATTTTGTGTGCATGTCTGTATTTTAATTTGTATTATTATTGTCATTTATTTTATGGGCTCTTTATGTTGTCACTTTAAAAAAACAAATGTATGCGTTTACAACTGACTGTATTATATAATGCTGAAAATTGTGCTGTCTGAAAATCTACTGAGAGGTTTGGAAATTTGAATCTGGAATTTTTAAACGGAACTCTGTTAAATAACAAAATATAATATTATAAAGTGTACACTTGTGCAGATTACACACGGTAAAGCTCGCGTATGCAGTAACCCAGATAGCACACGTGCGTCTGCAAGATGTCTGTTAAAGCATCTGTCTACAAGCGTCTGGCAGACGTCTTTCAGATGTCAGTTTTACATACATTCTAAATCCTAAACATCTTATAGATGTCTATTTGACATCTAAAAGGAGACAGATGTTAATGCAGATGTCGAATAGACATCTCTTAGATGTACCCCTGATAGCACACACACATCTAGGAGATGTCTATTTGGCATCTGCAAGACGTATTATTTAGGTTGTTTGCTCATCTGCAATGCGTCTATTTGACGTCTCCTTTTAGATGTCTTTAAGATGTTTAAGATTTAGAATGTATGTAAAACTAACATCTGTAAGATGTCTTTAAGATGTTTGTAGACAGCAGATGCTTTCCAGATCAAGAGATCTTTAACAGACATCTTGCAGACGTACATGTGCTATCTGGGACGTCACGGGAGATGAGTAAATTGTTATTTTTGGAAAAAAGTTACATAGCATAGCTTTAATGTTACTAAATTTGTTCCAGGGGCTTTTTCCCAGTAGCGGTTGGCTTCATTAGGCGGGTGCCTATTCTTGGATCTTTACTAAACCTTCCTGGTATCAGTGGGGTAAGTCAACCAGTTTGCTGTCTTGTGACACTTAAAAACCTGTCACATGACTACAATGATGTTCTTCTGTTTCTCTTTTAGTTAGTGGATAAAGTGGGCGAGAGCAACAACATGGTATAACGGTCAACGGTTTAGTAGTTCCTTTTAGTTTTCTATGAGTGGCTCATATTTATATTCATCATAATAGTGCTTCTGGCTCTGCGTCTCGCTGGCCAATATTTCCGAATGACAGATGAGATTTTTGATACTTTACCTGTGGAGAAGTTCAAGTGTTTTTTTTGGTCAAGTGGACAGATTAGCAAACCAAGTCGGGCGCTGTTTTTGTTACTGCATCACACATCAGGGGGCGACAGGGACCACTGAACCTCTAAATGACCACAAGATGGGCGGCTGACGAAGTTCCATAACTGAAAGGATTCACTGGGTTCTGAATGAAGTTACTCGTTACTGTTTTATTTTGCTTTTTATGTGCCAATTGTTCTGTTTTGCTCCTTTTATTTGTCAAAATGTAATTTGGACTCCCACAAGAGCGCCACCTAGTGGAGCGGAGACTGTTTCATCACGAGGAAAATGATGCGACCTACATGACATGCTGTTATTATACTGATTATGACTGATTTAAGTATTTGTAAATACTTCAAATGTGAGACTAATGTACATTTTTACCAGCAAAGATCCTGTTTAATAAATGGATTATATCCTTGACAGATCTACTTTCCTGTATTTTTAAGCCTTATTTCTGGGCTCAGTGCAGATGTTACATAAAGCTTGTATATATTGCTAGCATGTGGTTTACATTTTGCACTTTCATTCAACATTTAGTGAGTACATTGACTAGTTCCTGTAACCAGCAGTCAGAGGTGGAATAGTGACAATCAAATGTTTGGACGCATTCATGACTTTTTCTTTCACATTTACTGATCATGACACAAATGAAAACAAATGTTTATTTTTGTAGATTCCAGCTATGATCATTCTGGTCTTTCATGAGGTGCATCATGGGATGCTATAAAACACTTGGACATGTAATATAAATGCCTGATGATGCATTTCCATTTTGAATCAAAAAATGTTTTAGTTCAATTTAATTTCTATGTTGGCACAATTTAGATTTAAGGTTAAGATCCCAAATTATAAATTCGTCAAGTGTGTCCAAACCTTTGATTTGTAGTAGTAGAGAAAAGACACCAAGATGTGCTAAACTGACAATCATGTGTTTCTATAATTCCTGATTGTTTTAAAGAAACTGTTCACCCAACCAAGATTAAGATAAGTTTGTTTCCTCATCAGATTTGGAGAAATGTAGCATTCCATCTCTTGCTCACCAATGGAAGTGAATGGGTGCCGTCAGCCAAACAGCTGATAAAACAAACATAGCAATAATGTCCAGTCCATAAATTAACGTCTTGTGTAAGAAACAAACTCATCCACATCTGCAAGTACATTTGGGTGAACAACTCCTTTATATATGTAAATTCAACCCCCTAAATCATTTGAAAGAAGATTTCAAGAACTTAATACAACTAGGAAATTAAAAGAAAAATCTTAGGCAAGTTTGATGTCTTGTCATAGCAGCAATCAAACATTCGAAGCTGTGAATAATAGCGATTGGTCGTGAGTCAGCGATACAGGTCCTTCAGGTCTTTCTGGATGTGCCACAGCATGTCTGCGCTCTTCTTCAGCTGCGAGACCTCATCGCTGGTCAGGCTCATGTTGACCACACTGCCCACTCCAGCGCTGTTCAGCACACACGGCAGGCTCAGGTACACCTCATCCCCGATGCCATACATACCCTGAAACAAATACATTAGCATTTTCATCATCATCATTTCAGTGCTGGAGATGTGAATTATAGTTGTGATGCACTTCAGAATTGTGTCACTATTATTAGCCCCTGTAATGTATTTTTGTAAATGATCTAGTGTGTAACTCGGCTCTAAGTGAATGAAAACATCCTGCAAAGTTTTAAATCTGAAAGTGCACCGTGTATGAAGTTATTGTCATAGATGTCATAAGTGACAACTAGCCCCAGTCTCAGAAACATTTCCTGTTATTAACAATGATGAAAACTGCAACTGACCCTATGCATTATACTGACCTTCACCATGGTGGAAACTGGATGGACTCGGTTGAGGTTCTTCATTATGCTCTCAGTCAGGTCGGCCACACTCAGGCCGATGGCCCAGTTAGTGTAGCCTTTCAGTCGGATCACTTCATAGGCACTGCGGTGAACACACAGTCATCAAAATACTTTATGGATACGTTCACTTCTAGCAGAATTGCTCAATGTTTTGATGTTTTTTACATGATTCTAAACTCTTTATTTGTAAGAGCAACTAGACACCTCACTGAATAGTGTGTAAAATAGTCATTTGACAATGCTGCCTTGTTGTTCAATACTGCAAACTCATTCACAAACTATCTGTAATAAATAACTGATTTTACTGAGCAAAGAGGACTAAAAGAGTAGCCCAGTGGTACCTGTCCACAACTTTCTTGTGCGTTTCTTTCCAGTTCTCTCGGTCCGTGTCTTTACCGATATCTGGATTGAGTTTCTGCAGACTGACTCCTGCCACATTAGTGCCGCTCCAAACGGGAACTGCAGTGCAAGCAAACACACACACACACACACACACACACACATAGAGAACATGAGTGGTTGAACGATATGAAAATTTGATATATATATATATATTTTTTTTTTATTTATTAATTACAATTTACCTATATTTCTAGAAATCAAAAACAATTTTATAATATTAATTAACAAAAAAACATAATATTAATAAATTATATTCAATTATATTTAAATAATCTAAATATACATTAAAAAAATATATTAAATATATATAATAAAAATATTTTAATAATATTTAAATGTTTTATTTTATTATGTATAATATTCATTATTATTTAAAGCTTTTTTATTTTAATTATACATCTAATATTTTTTATTTATTATTTAATGTGCTTTTCATTTATAATTTACTGTATTACTGTATATTGCTTACATTTACAAGAATCTATTCTATATTAAATTAAACAAAATAGTTTATTTTACACTATATAACTGATATAATGATATTAAATAATTTATATTAATTGTAATATTAATTCTATTTTACAAATAATAATAATATTGTATTATGTATATTATTTAAATAATTTATATTGATTGATTCAATTATTATTTAATATGTTTATTAAAAATGTGTAATTTAATCTACACTACTGATTTATTTTAATTATTAATAAATTGATTTGTTTATGACTTTATTATGTATTACATTACTTTAAATAATTTATATTTTAATACACCATAATACTTCAAGCTATTTTAATAATATTTTTCATGTATTATTTTAAATACACTTCATATTTTATTTTTTATATTTGTCTGGCTTGTCTCACCGCTGGAGTCACCATGTTCTCCCAGAATCCATCCGTTGAAGCTGCTGGGATGGATGCTCAACCTCTCGGCCATCAGATACCGGAAGCGAGCCGAGTCCAGGTTGGTCCCGCTGCCGATGACGCGGTGCTTGGGCAGGCCACTCAGCTTCCAGGTCACGTATGTCAAGACATCCACTGCGCGGGCAGAAAAACTGTGTGTTACCAGCAAATAAAGCTGAAACGTATGTTACGGTGTGTTTATAGGGACCTGGGTTGGACACGACGATGAGGATGCAATTAGGACTGTATCTGACGATCTGCGGGATGATGTGTTTAAAGATGTTGACGTTTCTCTGCACCAGATTCAGTCTGCTCTCGCCCTCCTGCTGACGCACGCCTGCCGTCACCACCACGATACGAGAGTTAGCCGTCACAGAGTAATCTACAGGACCAAACCAGTTAAGTAGAGTTATTATTAAAGATATTTTAAACTGTTCTGTCCTACGTTTTTGTTTACATGATGTGCGTGTACTGTGTATATTAACATGTATAATACAGTGCTGTAGCGTATTTACTTTAAGCGCTCAATTAATGTGTAGTTATGACCCATTTCATAGGCTTTACATTTCCTAAACAGGCAGGGCTACAGAAATGCATCTTAATATTATAAGTAAATCTCCATATTATACACTTACTATCCACCCCCTACATCTAGTTTTGACATCCATCAGGGCCGATCAAGCCTTCTTTAGTGGTGTCAGACCCCATAATTCGCACCCTGATAACATGTCATTGAGGAGGTAAGCGCTACCTTTGCCTGAGACGATCTTGGGCGTCTTTAAGAAGAGGCTTCCGTGCTGCAGGTCCATCATCTCGCCCTTGAGTTTGTCCTCCATGACGTCCACCAGCGCCAGCTCATCCGCCAGCTCCTGCAGACACACCAGAATCTCATCAGGGTAGTCTGTATTCATTAGATTATGTATTAGCATATACCTGATTAGCTCCATAGCTTATTTTATACAGGAATTTGCACTTTTTCTACATATTAATGATGTGTTCAATTAAGTGTTAATGTCAAATGTTTAATTTTATAAACTTCACTTAAAAAGGATATTATTACTTTTATTTATTAATTAAAAGTTAATCAAATGTAAAAAATGACACTTGTTTGACACAATTTCTTTCATTATGTACTGTTTTGTTCTATTATGCAGTATAGTAAGCCGTGCATTTTTACTAGAGCCCGACCGATTTATCGGCAGGCCGATATTAGGCATTTTCCAAACTATCGGTATCGGCATTTATAATGGCCGATAAATGAAT
>JAUCMS010000055.1:2120062-2140495 GCA_032357445.1 Enteromius radiatus | reverse complement strand
CAGGTGAGATTAATCAAGGTTGGAGCAAAACTTTGCAGGACACCGGACCTCCAGGACCAGGATTGAGAAGCCCTGTTTTAGAGTATCTCAACACGCCGCACACGCAAGTTTTACCGTATTTGAAATAATCTGTTTACATCCGAGCGAAAGCACGGCATGTGCGTAATCTGCGGCGTATCGCGCCTAGAAGAAATTGTACATTTACGCGGTAATGTTCTCTAAAATGGCGGAAGACGTAAGTCATAAGAGAAGAATGATGTCATTTTTGTTTTCTTTGTGCAAAAAAAAGTATTCTCGCAGGGTCACAAAACTGTAGTTGATCTACTGATGTCACATGGACTGTTTTACTACATTTCTGGACCTGGGATAATTTCAGTTGTGTTGCTGTCTATGGAAGGACAGATGGCTCTCTGATATCATCAAAAATATGTTAATTTGTGTTTAGAAGATGAATGAGGGTAATTAATTTTGGGTGAATTATCCCTTTAAAGTTCAAATGAAGTCCTTAGCAATGTATATTACTAAGCAAAAAAGATATTTTTATTTATTTATTTTGTGGTCCATATAGTCCTTACGGATCAGAAAAACAAGTGCACAGCCATCTTTGGAATTTTCCATAGAAAGGTATGTATCTATGGCTTTATCCACCATATTTTTGCCGTAAGAATAGGCGCGGCCATTTGTAATTTTAATGACCGGTCTTCCGGTCTCATCCGCATCCTGCTATTTCTAGTAACGTTAGTACTTTTCTTGTAGTAGCTATCTGTAGTAGTTATCTTAATTATATTATATGAATTATTTGTAGTGCAAAGTTTTGTTATTATTACTAGTTTTTTCTCAGTCGCGCCCATGGACCTACATCCGCCTTGAAGAATATGTGGGATAACATTGAAACCTGTTATAGTGGATTTACGTATAGAGTCATATTAAGTTTTTTTTTACACATTGTAAGAATCTTTTCTTTTATTGTTAGATTGTTAATAAAACAAATAGCCTCTAATGCAGGGTCCTAATGTTACACATGATTTTCTTCAAATTATATTTTGTCATATCACTTACCCTCATGTTGTTCCAAACCCATAAAAGCTTCTTTGTGCCCTATTTTTGTATTATTATTTTTTAATTCGTTCTATGATGTCACCAAGGAATATAGACATACAGCTGTAACTCAGTCCAACTTTTGTAGCTTTCACATGTGGATTAATATTTTTAGCAAGTTATGTATGAATACAGTACCATTTGCATTTTCTGCAATACTACATATATTTTGGCTAAGTCACTGTGGCCTTTCCAAAATACCCTACCTTTAACTATAAAAATTACTGTATTGTTAAAAGCGCTGTATAAATAAAAGTGATTGATTTAACTGGAAATGTTTAGTTTCATATGATGAATCCTTGAGACAAAGAACAACTTCCAGACCACATAATTTCTTATAAATTTTATTTGCACTTCAAAATAAAACACCACGTGTGCTTTATTCCGAGAAAGGTGACAAACAGGCTTTACCTGAAATCAAGCATAGCCAAAATAGAGATGCTTACATATCAACATCGCCAGTATTGTTATGAGTGCCCGCTCTTTTAGAAGAAAGCATGTCTTTGAATGAGTGTTGAATGAGTATTTTATTATGGGGGTGTATGCTGCATTAAAGTCCATTCTTGAGCTAAGGAACAAAACCCACCTGTAATGTTTAGTATTATTTTTCAGACGAAAAGTGTAACGGAATCAGACTGAAAAGGATCAACAGTAGTTGATAAAAAAAAAAAAAAAAACATTATGAACATTTCCTAATTTTTCTTAGGCCAGGATTTAGTAAACCTTTGTGTACCAAACAAAAAAAACAAACAAACATGTGCCACTGCTAATGTGTAACAATGCTAATCCAGATGATCTACAAATGTGCTTTTGAATTCACATTTCTCTGGGTATTGAAAGGTGCACCAAAATGGTATTAGAGGACTTTACAGGTGGGTGGTAAGTAAAGTACACATCTGCGCCAGTAATTTCCACCATGATTAAAGAAGGGGGCATTTTTACCACCTCCATTTATCCTTTATACCAACAAATACTAGCATGTTAAAAATGAGAAGGCACAGCTCATTAACTTACTCAGGCCTTTACCCATCAATATACTCATGTAATACGAAAGCAGATGAGAGATTTATAAAAACTGGTGAAGTGGAGGCCTAGTAATCATCTCCTCGGCTGACCACCTCCTTGCAGGTGGGTCTCAGCAGGATGGTGTGTTCAAACTGGGCCGTGTAGCAGCCTTTGGTGTCACACAGAGGTGGGTAGGGGTCGATGATGCCCAGGTCGCAGAGGTTCTTCAGTGCCATTAAATATTTGGTCTCACCGAGACGATCCAGCCAGCGACGGCAGAAGGCGAGAGTGCCGAAGTTCTCGTTGACCACATTCAACAAGTGTTTGGCTCTGGGGAGTCTGGGAAAACAGGAACGTGAGCAGGTAAATCACTACTCTGATGAAAATCTTGTGAGCTGACTATCTAGGGATCCTTTTTAGGCTTGCTCCCAGAACATTAAAAGGATTTTTGAAGGTGATCTTTCTTTCAACACAGTGACAGTCTCACAGTGAGAGCATCATGCAAAACAGGGCTTTGGAAAAATGAATGAAAAATTAACCCATAATAGAAGCACATTAAAGGGTTAGTTCACCCGAAAATGAAAATTAGCCCATGTTTTACTCACCCTTGGTTTGTAGGACTTTCTTATTTCAGAAAATTCAATTGTATTTATATTAAAAATTATCCTGTGGGAAGGTGTTTTTGTCTGGGGCATGAATTTTATTATGGATCTGCGTGCATTTTTTTACTTCTATTGGACAAAAACACCCACCCACTCTCGTTCTAACGCTTCCAAGAGCCAGGATAATTTTTAATACAAGTCTGATTGGATTGATCTGAAAGAAGAAAGTCATATACACCTAGGATGGTTTGAGGGTGAGTAAAACAGAGGCTAATAACTAACCCTTTTAATCTTCTGATTGGCCGTGACTGACAAATTACTTGTTTCTGGAGAGTTAGTTAGCAGTATGATCGGTGCGTAGCTCACCTTATTGGCACATGACCAACTTCAAAGTTTTTCATGTAATGGGAACACTCCATGTCATCGTGCACCATGCCCTTCCCAGTGCTGCCGAAGGTCTCGATGGCATAAACCTCTCCTTCCTGTAAAAGAGGATATTCAGCATATGAAAACACAGAATTAAAACCTTAACAGAAAGATTAATAACACTACATGATTGCTTTCCAAATGAAGGAGCAGATTTACAACTCGACAAAGTGATGTTTGGGCTCAGTAAAAAGTATTTATTTACTGAATAATATCAACACTTATTCAGCAACGATGCATTAAATGGTTTAAATTTGTCAGGAAAAATATTTATGTTTCAAAATGAATTCTGAAGGATCATGTGACACTGAAGACTGGAGCAATGATGCTGAACAGTCAGCTTTGATTATAGCAAGGAATTCATTTTAAAATGTATTGAAATAGAAAACAGTTATTTCAAATTGTAAACCTATCAAATAAATGCAGCCTTGGCAAACCTTCCGGAGGCTGGTATACTTGGCTACACCTCTCTTTAAGGCCTGTGGTGTTGACTGATAGAGAGCTGTCAGCTTAGGGTTGTGTTGATAACTCTGGCACACCCAAACTAAACCATCAAACTGGGACTTTTCAAAACTCTTCAAAATGTCCTTGTCCATTTTCCTTATGAACATTTACTGGGTCACTCACCAAATAAAAACCAAGCATCAAACTGCGAAACAAAAACTTTGTAGAAAGTCACAACGCACCTCCATCCTAGTGGCTTCACCTCCTTTCACTATGGGCACCGTCTTGCCTGCATGTATTCTGTACTGACCAATAGAGTGGCCATTAAGATTTCGGATGGGTTTCACTAGAAAGAAAAGTAACATCATTGGTGAAATCATATCTGGCGTTATTTCTAGGTTAAAATAATTTGTACTTACCTTGATATGTCTTTCCATCCAGGTCCACTTCGTAAGACTCCATAACCTCTTGAATTGACTCTCCAATGTCACACAAACGAACATCAATACCGGCACACTGAAATAAAACAACAACGAGCTTTACTGTAATGCCAATACATACACAAATTACTAGCACCAATGTTTAAACATTTCGGGTTTAGAAACCCGTGTTAATTAGAAATTTTGTAGACGTAATTTTCGACCTTATAGCTCTATACTATTATATTATAGCTCTACCTTAATTCCAGTATTTGTAGCATCTTTAACAGCTTCCAGCAGTTTGTCGTACTTTGGGTTGAAGGTGACAGTAAAGGCACAGTCAATGATTCGACCTGGAATAACAAAATCATCGTCAGCAAAGATCAGTATACTGTAAGAATCCCTTAGAAGGCATCAAGATGGTATGTTTGCTGCTATAGGCGCACCATTAATGTGTGTGCCGAAGTCGATCTTGCAGACATCGTCGTATTGGAGAACGGTGGGGTCTCCGGCGTTAGGAGTGTAGTGAGCGGCGCAGTGGTTCAGTGAGCAGCCGGTCGGAAAAGCTAAACCAGCGTTCAGACCATTTTCCTTGATCAGCTTCCTAGAGCAATCTTCCAGTTTTTCACTAGCAGGGAAAATGTCAAGTGATATCATCAGTGTCAGTTTTTTTTTTTTTTTAAATAATACATTTTTGTTAAAACGGTAACATCAGTGACCACTCCAGGGTCCACTACTTTAATCATTTATGTTATAGTATTTGTTCAGCATTTTGCCATTCACATCATATATTTAATAGTTATAAATACATTATTGTATTTTAATATATAAATAAAGCCCTTTCTATATGGCTGCGTGGACGAGTTTTGTGGTGCTTGGAATTTTATATAAATTAATTAAAAACACTGATAGCTCGAAAAGGTGTAATTGTTCATATAACATTGTTTCGTTTATATAGTGCTGTCAAATGATTAATTGCATCCAAAATCTAAGTTATGTAAACAAACTTTTGTAAACAGTACAATACAAGTATGTGTACTGCATTTATTCATTATGTGTGCATGTGTGTGTGTGTGTGTGTATATATATATATATTATATACACACACATTTATATTATATTTTAGATTTAATACATAAACATTGCACTTTTCTTAAATACATATGTATGTGCTTTTATTTATACGTATATAATAAATATGCACAGTACTTTTATTTGGGATGCGATCCATCACGATTAATAGTTTGACAGAACTAAAGAAATTTTGCAATCCCATAAAAGCACCAATGGGAGAGGAATGTTCTGCAGTTGATCCATTGACTATAAGCCAATTATAGAAAACAGATGCAGCTGGTTTAATAACGCAATGTACCAAAAGCAGCTTAAACTAGCAACTATCACAGCCATTTGAAATGATAAGAAAATTTAAATAAAATAGCAAACCTTAGTAAATCTTGCATAATTTGTGTAAATAGTCTGCTAAATGTGTTGCATTTTATACAAATATGTGTTCAATAAGCCCCTAACTGCATGAACAATTATCAACAAAACAACATTATGTATTTATGCATTGCTTAATAAGAATACAGATTGTCTTTAAAAACATGAGACCTCCACAAATTATATCGGACGGATACTATAATCCAACATATATATTTTTATACACTCACATTTCAAATTCACCACAGCAGCACTAACTAATAGTCTCCCAATAAAGCCAACTAGCTGTATATATAGACAGCGTCACTCACCAGATCTCAATCATGGTCAAGCCCGGTTTGATCCAGCTCATGACGTATTTCCTGACCTGCCGGTGGGCCTCGGCAGCCTGTCTGAAGTCATTCCACATCTCCTCATTAGCCTGATCCAAACATTTCTTCTCCTCGTTGCTCATCCGCCATGCAGCAGGACGTCTGTGTGAAATAAAACACATCCACTATGACGTTTGCAAGTGTTTTTAGCTGGTGTAAATAAACAGCTGCCGTCTTACCCATCTTGCATCGGTGGATATTCACATTCCTGGCCCTTGGCATAAACTCCATTGGTGTATAGCTCACAGATGGGGATAGATGGAGGATCTGTTTGGACTTTGGCTGAAAGAGAATGAAGGAAGTTATATACAAGGCCTTTTACAAAATACAAATAAAAAACATTTAAATAGGTCATTTTGATGTATATGAGGGGGAATTTAAACAGTCACTCACGTCCTTTCTTCTTTTTCTTCTTCTTCTTTTTCTTTCCAGTTGAATCTCCTTCCTCACCATCTGCCAAACAGCAAATTTCACAATATCGATACATAAACAAAACTTGTGCTGTCGTAGATACACATGGAACTGTTTTTTCTTTTTTTAGTAATTAACTTAAGACAAACCCTCTTCTGGCTCGTCCTCTTTTTCTTGGTCTTCTAAAGTTTGTTGCTTCAGTTGATTTGCCACTTTGGTGATGACAGGCTCTCCTCCACCCTCATGGTTTCCTATAAATAATAGTACAGGGAATTTGATGTAGATGTCACAATACAATGTACATTCGACAGACATAGGTGTATCACGCACGTGGAGCCACACTGCGTCCTCTTATAACAACATTACACAACTGCCATGAGTTCACCAGCTAACGCTAGTTAAACACTTTAACCAGCCATTAACTCAACACTCCAGCGCATAAACTAAACACTATTTTTTTTAAGCGCCATTAACCGAATGTTCTTTAAATGATATATCAGATTTAACTAGATCTCATCGGGTTGTCAGACTGGGCAGTTAAATATCTGGGCCACGCCACACTTTCGTCCGTCTTTATTACCTACAGCTCCCGCTTTTCCCTTCTTCTTCTTCTTTTTCTTCTTCTTTCCGGCCTCGTCAGCGGGATCCGTGTCCTCTTTGGGAAAGTGAGAGTCTCCGTTCGGTAAAATCTGCATTTGTGCAGCTGCAGACTGCAGCTCCTGCGTTTGCTCGTCCGCCATGATGTGACCACGCTAGGGATTGTGGGTGAAGCGTACATCATGCGCGGCGGGATCCCTGTGCGTTGAGCTGGATGGACCTTTTTACTCGAAAGAAGGTCCAACCGGCTAAACCCATCCTGATCCCGCACGGGGTATGCTTAAAATAAGACGAACCAATGGCGATTAGGTTTGATTTTAGCATTGGAGGGGACATAACGAACTGATATTTTGTAAAGATAAAAAAAGCTTCTGCTAAATTTTACTTCATTAATTTGTGTTTCCTCCTGCTAGCACATACATTTATTTATTAAAAGTTTATCTAGACAAATACACTGAAACGATTACACATGTACAAAATAAATAAATAATTAAATAAATGATTTGTGTATTCATAAAACATATTCATGATAATAAGCGATAAAGGTATGTGTTTACAATAAAAATATGATGACATTCTACACAAATCTAGAGACTTTTTAGGTGAGGTAACTACTAACTAGTGAAACACTTAAAGTACATCAAACTAAATATACATACACATATATTTATTTGTTAAAACGAACAAACACACCATTATTACTTGGGACAGGTAATAAACGTTTTATTGTCCTATTGGGTATGCAGAAGTGAATATTTATTTATTTATTTGTATAACTAACCAACTACATTTCCAGCTCAAACTCGAGGAAGTTAAGTATGGACTTCGCGCAGTCAAATTTGTTCCCATAGCAACTGACGTGTCATCCGGGAAGCGGAAGCGAAGTGCTTCGACCAAAGTTTGTTTAGCCTGTTGGCTAAAAACAGCAAAACTTTAGGCGTTTCGCTTGGATTTTATGAAACAATAGTAATATTAAGCGACTTTATTATAGTTTAAAGTTAAAGTACTAGTCGTGCTGAAAAGAAAGCAGCTGGTAATGGGGGGAACATCGAGCAAATTACCGAAAGATCTTCTGTCAGAGTATCAGGTGAGATAGACACACGTAGATAGATAGTATCCATTAAAAACAAACAAACAACATTTATATTTAATATTATTTAAATATATATCTGTAAATATGTTTATTCATTTGAACATTTATTCTTTATTATATATCGCGATGATTTGCTTTTATTTGTTTATCGTTTGTCCTCTTTGCTTACACAGGAGCTCACATTCCTCACAAAGCAGGAAATCTTACTGTAAGTGATGTCACGATGTACTCAGACTTGTGCACACATGACGTCATTTTAAAATGATTTCAGTATTATAAGTATTTTGAATAAGCTTATTTATATTTTTCATTCATTATGTAAGTCTCATTTTTATTAATCTAATTGTACATATTTCTGTGTTTATTAAGTTTATTTTATTAGTACCTGTAGTAATTAAACTTGTATTATATTTCTATTTAGCTATAATTTATTTTTATTTCCGTTTTATTGTTAACTATAGTACTTCGCCTTTTCCTTTTTATTTGCCAGTACATTTCTAATTTTCCTTTAAAGTTTTCATCTAACATTAATATTGTTTTATATTATTTTTATTATTGCACGGTACAATTTGCCTGGGCATTCCCTGTAACATGGATTTGTTGTTGTGAAAATAGCTGAATTACACAAATGTACAGTAGTTAATTACTGAAACTACATATTAACTAATACTTAGTTAACACATCCATGTGTTTGTTTAGGGCACACAAAATATTCTCTGAACTGCAGGAGAGAGAAAATGGACCGTACGGCAGGGTGTCCATGGACAAGATCCTCACACTTCCTGAACTGAAGGTAACAGATAAAGGGCAATGCAAGTGTCTTTTGCTAGTTTCAGCCTGAGGCAGTTGTCATTTTCATGTCCTGCAGCACATTGTTTAAATAGCACTAGGTATAGGGCTGTGCAATATGGACAAAATAATCATATTGCGATTTTTTTTATTTATTTTTTTTACGAATATTGCGATTGCGATTTTATTTGCGATTTTGGCAACTGTTTTTGCTTTTTAAAACAAGCTTCATACATACATTCGAAATGCATTCAGTGCATAAAAAAACATTTCACAATGAAATAACATGGTATTAAGTTTAATAAACAAAACTGTAGTAAAATTGTCTTTAAAACAGACAACATAAAATAAATTAAGATTAACTAACCTCAACTCTAGTTAATAACATACAGTAATACTAACTGCTTGATAAAATAAACTGTAATAAATTGTCTTAAAAACAGACAACATGAAAGAAATTAATTAATTAAGAAACGATTAATTGCACAGCCCTAACTAGGTACAGTCCTTTTGGACTATGTGCTAGGCGTGCCATATATTTTCTTCCATTGCTAAACTAGCAAAAGTGAATTTGTTAAAATAAAGTCACAAAAACCCTAATGTTTCTGAAAACAAGGTGGGCTTTCTTTAAGCAAAATATCTTCTAACCCTCACAGACTCAGCTGTATATATTCTGTGTTACAGTCTAACCCCTTCAGGAAAAGGATTTGTCACGTCTTCTCAACCTCTGACATAAAGGATGGCAGCTTGAGCTTTGAGGATTTCCTGGACCTCTTGAGTGCCTTCAGCGATTCGGCCACCCTGGAAATCAAGTCCCACTACGCTTTCCGAATCTTTGGTAGTAGATGTATTGTTCTCAGTATTGTCGTATAACACAATAGCACTCATTACAAACAGCACTCGTTATAAACACTTCTTCTGCTGCAGACTTTGATGATGATGGGACCCTTGACACTAGAGACCTGGAGAAGCTGGTGAACTCTCTGACCGGTGAGACTGATGACACCCGTCTGACCGCAGAGGAGATGAGACAGCTCATAAGCAATGTGAGTGTGGTGGAGATACATCACATCAATGAGAGACATCTAACAGATTTACTAATGTAAACGCATGTAACTGTGCAGATCCTGGAGGAGTCGGACATTGATAAGGACGGCACAGTCAATCTCTCAGAATTTCAGCATGTCATCTCCAGATCTCCAGATTTTGTCAGGTGACAGACTTTTGCTTTTTATAAAAAGAAAAAAAAGTGAAAAATTTGGTAAATGACATACATATAGATGCTTTCAGTCTAATTAAGTTTCACTTGAGAATGTTTACTGTACAATTTAGTTTTTTCATATTTTCTTATTGAACTGTTGAGAAATGATGAGAGATCACATTAAGTACTTTTGTTAAATGTCATAAGTTTTCTAGATAGCTTTTATAAATGTAATTATTCAATGATTTAAATATTTTTATTTCAGTGTCAGTAAGTGTAGTATTTTTAACTTCATAGCTTGACATACACATTTAGCTGATGATAAAATTTTTAATTAATATTAATTAATAATTAGAATTAGCGTTTGTTTTTGTGATTTTTAAAAAAAATATATATATATATATATTTTTTTTTAAATATTTCTATATATCTTTGCTTATTAATTGAATTAATGTAATGTAATATACTGTAAATTATAAGCTGTACTTTTTTCAGTTTTAGTAATCGTTGTATTTCAACTAGACAGCTTAACAGACAAATGTAGCCAATGTGTGTGTGTGTTTTATATATATAAAATATTTTTATTCATATTTTAATGTTAATATTTTAATATTAATATTTTCAGTTATTTTAGTAATTAGTTTTCATTTGTTTTACCTTTAGTAATAATAATATAATGTAACATTTTTATAATATTTATTCATATTTATTTGTTTTTATTTCTATATAAAAGTTCTCGTATTAGTTTAGGTTTGAGTAAAAAGAAAGTTTTTTTTCTTTAAATATTCTTATATAGCTTTATTTAATAATTAATCATTATGAGTCATTTTAATTTTAATAATTGTAGTACTTATTTTTGTAGCTTATTTAGTAAAGTTAGTGGCCAGGGCAACAATTCTAATTTTCATTTATGTTTTTCATCTAATATTTATATGCCAACAAATTATGAAAATGCCCAAAATTACACATTTATTCTGACCAAAATTACATCACAATTACAAATTTCGATCAAATAAGTGTAAACTTCCTAAGAAGACTTGAAGGCAACATTTCTCCTTATTGACTGAGCGTCTTCTTTTGCAGTTCATTCAAGATTGTCTTGTGAAGTTTACACGGAACTGAAGCTGCTTTCCAGTCCGGATTATTCACCTGCGCCTTGATCTGTCAATAATGTAGCGTCCTAATTGTGAATGTATATTCTTATTCAGTATTTCTACCATTTACATATGTTTGAAAACATTTTTACTTACTCTGTTAAAAAAAAAAAAATCTACTTTCTATCCTGTATTTTGGAACACATATTTGTACCTAATTTAATAAACTGTAATTCTGCAACTTTGAGATGTCTGTATTTATAGGACCCTCTGAAAGGGTCTATTCCAGTCAGGATGGAGGTTGTTCTTTTGGCACAGCGGACACAAAAGTGTTCCATAACCCACAGACAACATCCCTAACACACATCCGATGGCTAGGGAAGTAGTCCACCAGTGTTGGCTCATCTGTGCTATTTTCAGTGCCGTGTCCCAGCTGTCCATAA
This sequence comes from Enteromius radiatus, assembly GCA_032357445.1. Lineage (NCBI taxonomy): Eukaryota > Metazoa > Chordata > Actinopteri > Cypriniformes > Cyprinidae > Enteromius > Enteromius radiatus. The sequence goes on along the minus strand of JAUCMS010000055.1, from coordinate 2,129,062 downwards.
TGGCCTAATAAATTGACACAGACAGAGAAAAGGCAACTTTTAACACTTTAGAAATAAGTTACTACACTTTACCTTTCAACAGTTTGGGTTGAGTATCATTTTTATTTTTAAAGAAAGAAATGAAAGGAATAGGTCGCTCAAAATTGCTGAAAATGTACTCTCAGGCCATCCAAGGTGTTTGTTTCTTTATGGGAACAGATTTGGAGAAATGTACCATTGCTCGACCAATGGATGTGAATGGGTGCCGTCAGAATGAGAGTCCAAGCAGCTGATAAAAACACCCATTCACTGCAGAGCAAGTGATATAAAGCTACAGTTCTGCAAGTCTGTTCAGATGAAGAAACAAACTCATCTATTCTTCTGGCCTAAGGGTAAGTACATTTTCATTTCTGAATGAACTATGCCTTTAATGCACTTATTCAACAAAAGTCACAAATAAACAAAGCCTTGCTGATCATGACAGGCTATTTGCATTTATTTATTTCTAGAAAATGAAGCAAACTCTTACCCCACCCCCAGGTGTACAGATCTCCTTTATCTGCAAATAAAAAGTTAAATGAATCATTTTTGAATTCTTGAGTCTACTTCATGGTCTGGTGATCAGATGTGGGTCTCACCGCTGAGGGCCGCTGTATGACGGGATCCACAGCTGATCCTGCTGATCTCTGACACATTAGATATGTCTACTAGAGCTGGGAACGCTTGAATAGAAATAAACACATCCGCTTCCTTCTTTTCATCTTCATTTATGGGCTGCTCAGTGTTTCCTGCACAGTAACACAACCAAGTAGCTGTGTAGTAATACAGTCATAGGTAAAGTCATATTTGGAGCACAGGTTATTTATAGAAATAGCCCAAAGTACATTGTATGAATCAAAATGATCCATTTTTCTTTTATGCCAAAAATCATTAGGATATGAAGTATATAAAAATATAGCTCAATTTTTTGATTAGTAATATGCATTGCTAAGAACTTCATTTGGACAACTTTAAAGTCGATTTTCTTAACGTTTAGATTTTTTTGCATTCGGTTTTCAAATATCTCAGCCAAATATTGTCCTTTCCTAACAATGGAAAGCTTATTTATTCATTGAAAATTGACCCTTATGACTGGTTTTGTGGTCCAGGGTCATATATATATAGCCATTTTACCCCTTTTTCCTTTGAGCTTTTCCTCCTTCAGGCCTTTAGATGGCAGACCGAGCTGCCCGCTTTCATTCCATCCCCACATATACAGGTCCCCACCAGCTAAACACAATAAACATTTCAAAAGAACACTGAATATTAGTTTGAGTAGCCAAATGGCTGAATATGATCATGAAAGTTTCAGGATAAAGCGTACTGCTGACGGAAGCCGAGTGCCAGTTCCCAGCAGACACTGCTCTGATCGGGATGCCCCACAGAGCCTCCACCACCTGAGGTTCCTCCTGTGATGTCAGAGCACCGTGACCCAGCTGACCGTGACTGACAAAACAAACACTCTTCAGCTCTTACATTAAATATTACTGTAATGCAATGCATTTTCACAGTAAACATAAATTAAGAGGCAGGGAAAATGATAAATGATAAAAATAAATACTTTACAATTTATATAACAAAATTATAGATATAAATATACACATACATACACACATTTTTGCATTACAGCAATAGTTGTATTATTTTATAGTATTTATTAATATGTTTATTTATTTAAATTTTTCATTAGAACTTCCAGTAGTTTTGAGCAATTTTATTATGTGCTTTTGCCATTTTTATTAAATATTTCTATTGAACTTTTATTTATTTTCAGTATTCTTTTTTTGTAATTGTTATATTCAAACATACATTTTAAAACTTTTATTATATTTGGAAACATTAACATAAACACGAACTAAGACGCATGCTTTAGAATTATTTTCATTGATTTGTGTTAACTAATAATTTTTGTAAATATAATATAGTAACATATAATACATGCGTTAACACAAATGCAGTTATACCAAAAGAACCTTATTGTAAAGTGTTTTTAATTTTTAATCAAAAGGAGTCGTCCTTGTACCTTCCAGATCCCCAGGAATACACAGCTCCATCCGACGTCAGCAACACAGCGTGTTCAGAACCCAACGCCAGGCTCACGCCACAGAGATTAGAGCAGAGAGGACGGAAGAAAGGAGGTTTGGCCATGATGTACCCACCTGACACCAGTGGCAGCGAAACAGCACGTCCTGAAGAAATGCATCATGTCAATGTGATCGTACTAGCAACAGATTTACTTTCAAAACATGATAGGGCTATGCACAAAAAGTCATCTGTATTCTACCGGTATCATCAGAGAACTCTTGCTCTCTCTTCCACACAAGCTTGGTTTGTGGGTGCTGGATTTCCCAGCATTCCACTCTGTCTGTGAAGCTGAGGGTCAGGCATCTTTCACTGATGAGAGTGTCTGTGCAGCCCTGACTCTCTGGAACGATACCTGCGCAATACTCTCCTGAAGAGCCGGACACACACACATGACTTCCACCTGAAACCAACATGACTTGGATTATACATAGAAGACAGCTAATGGGATACATCTAATAAAGGGTAGGATAAAAATGCATTTGAGTGAGATGAACATAACAAAATCAGTATATAAATCAAAATATTGAAATAAAATGTAAATTTTAATGTATATTGTTTATTATTATCATTGTATTGTACATTTTGTACTTTTTAAAATGACTTTGTTTGCATTAGAAATAGCAAACATGCATGTATATATTTCAGAAAAACGTTATGTGTATATAACAAATCCATTTGTAATAAATTATAAATACTTATAAATAACTATATATATACTGTATGTGTGTGTATTTATATATACGTAATGTATACAAAAAACATTTGTTTTGTATGTGATTAATTGCAATTAATTGTTTGACAGCATTAATGATAAATTTTATATATTCATATTTTATTATTACAACACATAAATCATGTGTAAAATGTGAGTAATACTGTACAAACTATTGTTCAAATTATGTAAATCTAAACTTAAATTTAAAGTACACACACACACACACACACACACACATACATATATATTAGATTTGAAACTGTGAATGTGACTAAACATTGTACAAATTCTGCACATTTTAAGTTCATTTATTCAATTACATGATATATAGAAACAGTAAGATTACTAATGTGACTAATATTGTAGAAAAGCATAATTAAGCAGATTATTTGGTTACTTACAGTCTGTATGATGCACATCAGCTCTGGAGCTCCAGCTGGCTCTGACTCTACAGTCTGATCTGAACACACCTGAGAGCAGGACAGGTGTTTTCACTTTACACGATACCTGTCCACTCACATCTGACGGCCTTATCTGACCAAAGCCATTGAAACCAAAGCCAAACCAATTCATTGACCTATCCCGCTTCACATAAAGAACTGTAACTTGCTTTCATGTGTTCAAGTTCCATCAGCAACAATTAGGAACGTCTAAAGCCGGAACAAGAGCGCTGTGTTCTGTCAAAATAAAAGTAATGTTTCGTTCAAAAGTGATATACAATCTAATATAACAGTTTTATGGTTGGCATACAAGCATATTATTATATTTTATTGTTTTATATTAGTTTTTGTTATATTATAAAATCTGAACCCATTGATCATATACAGGACTTTAATTTTGAAATCGATTCCGTTTTGCAGCCATTATGAGGAAGCGCGCCAGGCTTTCTGGCTTCACTCTGTTTCTATGGCGGATCTGAGGGCTGCTGTCACTCACGGTGTCCGCAACGACTGTAAATAAAACACAAAAACTGCCATTTACACTGATTTTACTCCGCTTACCACCAGATCAATATTGAGGCTTCGGTTTCAGCAGCCTTGGAGCGCCAGGTGAGGGGTTATTGTATTAAAATAATGCACTTTAATTCAAGTCTCCGGCTGTGTGCGTGAGTTCAGCTTTTATGTGCAGATTTCAGATTCGTCACCTTTAAATGTGTTTAAAATGTGGTTTTTACGTTTAAATTGTCTCAGCTATTTAAAAAACTAATCTAGAGTCGCAGTTTTTACATGTACTCCAAACAAGTCTCAGTTTATTGACTTAAGTAAAGATTTTTGGGAAGAATGGATTTGCTAGTGCTGTTAGCGCCAGTGAAGATTCAGGTCTGAATCTGGTTTAATATCGGTTTGTCCAATCTAATCTGAACCTAATCTGGTTTAATTTCTATTCTGAGTTTATTGATTTTAATCTGAATTTATTGTCATGTCTGCTTTCAGCAAGTGATCTTAAACTGATTCTGAATCTGATCCTAATCTGATTTCTATTCAGAGTCTGATTTGTATTTATTCTCTTATCTGTTTTAGTATATGCTCTGATCTGTTTCTGAATTTCTCAGAGTCTGGTTTAATATTTCTTCTACTCCGATTCTTAATATGATTTAATATCTGGTTTTAATCTGAATCTGTCATATCTATTCTAATCCGAATCTGATTGTCTGATGTAATATCACCCTTGTTCACGGGCCTGCCCAGGTTTCTAATGGGTTTTAAAATGATGTGATGAGCTATCAATAAATCTCAATGACCTGCATTATTAATCAGATAGTTCTCTTTCTCTCTGTAGTAATGGCGTCTCTGTCCGAGGAGGTGTTGTTGGTGGTGAAGAGGGTCCGTCAGAGGAAGCAGGACGGGACTTTGTACCTGATGGCCGAGCGGATCGCCTGGGGTCCGGAAGGGAAGGACCGCTTCACAGTCAGCCACCTGTATGCCGACATCCGCTGTGAGTTTCACTCAGATTTCAGCTTTATAGCTTCTTTTGAGTTTGAGCAATGGTGTCAAACTCAAGTCCTGGAGGGCCACAGATCTGCACAGTTTAGCTCCAAACCTTATCAAACACACCTGATCCAGTTAATCACACTCTTGAGGGTCACTAGAAACATCCAAGCAAGATTAAACTGCAGAGTTATGAGGCTGAAAATTCACAGGAATAAATTGCATTTTAAACTATAAAAAAGGTATTTAATTAGTACAGTGTGTGTGTGTGTGTGTGTGTGTGTGTTCACATCAAACATTCTTCTGCTGTGAATCAAAGTTAATAATGGGATCTTTCATTCATTATTCTCATATGCAGGTCAGAAGATCAGTCCTGATGGGAAGGCGAAGATCCAGCTTCAGCTGGTTCTGCACACGGGAGATAGCACCACCTTTCATTTCGCCAATGATAGCACAGCACTGAAGGACAGAGAAGCCACCAAAGAACTCCTGCAGCAGCTCCTGCCCAAGTTCAAGAAGAAAGCCAATAAAGAGCTGGAGGAGAAGAACAGGTGACATTTTCAATTGCATCTCAATCGGACATATTTCACTATTTTAGAAAACTGGATACCTGACTCTCTCTTTATTGGTATTAGATGACCTCCAGCTGTTGTTTTGTGTTCCAGGATGTTGCAGGAAGACCCTGTTCTCTTCCAGCTCTATAAGGACTTAGTGGTGAGTCAGGTGATCAGCGCTGAGGAGTTCTGGGCCAATCGGCTGAGCCTGAGTACTGTGGAACACTCCCTCTCCAACAACAACAACAAACAGGAAGTGGGCATTTCTGCTGCCTTCCTGGTGAGCTCAAATTCATCTCGTGACTGACAGTTTGATGAGAGCGCTTGCAATTTAAATTCAAACCCTGATTGTGTTGTCACCATGGTTACAGGCCGACATCAGACCACAGACAGATGGCTGCAACGGCCTGCGCTACAATCTGACCTCTGACATCATCGAGTCGATCTTCAGAACCTACCCTACAGGTAAGATATGTCATTTTGATCTTACTTAAACTTGCTCTATAATCGGCAGCTTCCTTCTAAGGCCATATCCTAATTGAAAGGGATTGTCGTAAGTTACAGAATTACTCGCTTACGAAGTGCTGGACTCACGATTGTTCATGATATGTTTTGTCACTAAGATAAGTGTGTAATACTGTAATAAACATAAACATACATAATGCTTGTTATTGATACCTTTCTGTATTAAATTAATGACTGTAGTCACCATTTGGAAGAACGTTTATAATGCATAAAAAAACAGTCAAACCTATGTAATTCATAACTACGAGATAAAGTCAAAACTATAATGTAACATTTTTTGGTATTAGTTTTAACTTTTGTCTTTTTATCTCAATTAAATTTCAACTGTAATATCATAATTTATTTTATAATTTCAACTTTTCTCAAATTTTATTTAATAATTATGACTTTATCTCATCATTTTTATCTTTCTCAGCTTATGCCATAATGATTTTTATCTCATAACCTTTTATATTAGTTTCATTTATTACCTTATTATTGGTTTCATTTCATAATTGTGACTTTTAATGTTATAATGATGATCATTTTTGTATCTCATAATTAGTAAATAGTATTTCATAATTTCTATGGCATGGTATTGCCTTCTCCTTGATGAATACATGTAATGCTGTTACCAAAAGATAGTCAGATCGATCATAAAAAAGGTAATTTACATTATAGCGGTCACAAAAAAATGGTTTATTTCACAAAAAACCTTATATACTCTTTGCTACAAACGCTAATATTATAAGCATAAAGGTACTGAATATGACCCTTTCTGTCTCTCTCTGTCTTTGATTGCAGTCAAGCAGAAATACGCTGAGAATGTTCCTCACAACATGACGGAGAAAGACTTCTGGACGCGCTTCTTCCAGTCTCATTATTTCCACAGAGACCGGATCAACACGGGCCAGCAGGACATCTTCTCAGAGTGTGCCAAACAGGACGAGAAGGGTACTGCATAAGTCTTAACGCTGTATTTTGAGATCTGACCATGTTGGCTCTTCTTTGTCTTTCTATTCTGATGGAGTTTGTGTCTTCTCATCTTACAGGCCTGAAATCACTGGTGACCCAGGGAGTGAAGAACCCCATGGTGGATCTGCTGTCGCTCGAGGATAAAACGTTAGATGAGGTGAGGGATGTTACACTTTGAATCACACTTGCTCTGCGTACTGCATCATTTGGTGAAATCGGATCTCTGTGCCCCTCTGAAGGGTTACGGCACAACGACAGCTCCCACGACATCAAACTCATCCAACAAATCACTGAGAGAGAACAGCAACTCTGCCATAATCAAACGCTTCAACCACCACAGTGCCATGGTGCTGGCGGCCGGCCTACGCAAAGGGTAAGTGCTTGGACATCGGAGTGTGGGTGTTTGTGTGCATATAGATATAACAATCTCTATGTGTGTGACGTATAGGGAAGCTCACAGCGATCAAGCCAGTGAGACCAGCAGCACTGATGGGAACTCCAGAGATTCAGACTTCTTCCAGCCGCCACTCAAAAAGGTGAATTTTAGCCATGGCTAAGGTGGTGTTAGGTGTTGTTCGACACAAAATGTAGCAAATCATATACTGTTTTAGATGTGTTTAAATAAATCCACAACTATTCACATCATTAAATTATCCATTTTCTAAAATATTAGATATTAGATATATCTATATATCTGTCTAGAGAGAGAGAGAATAGATATAAATATAGATTAGATATAGATTAGATGTATATAGATATATATAGTAATATAGATTAGATTTGATGTTATGTTATATATTATATATATATATATATATATATATATAGGTTAGAAATAGATAGATAGAATATATATTAATAATAGACAGTTAGATCTATATATATATATATTATTTAGATGTATATTAAATGGTATTATACTGTATATTACTGTATATGTTATATATAATATGTGTGTGTATATGTGTTTTGTATTAAAATTATTTACTTTATGACAGGTCAAAATTATGAAGTACACACACATTTATATATATTTACTGTATGTCTATACGTTATAAGTTAAAATTCTGTGTGTGTGTGTGTTTTATATTTTATTTATATATTTTTTATTTAATATAAAATAAAATAAGTTTTAAATATTAAATATATTCAGTGTTTAGGAAAAATATGAAATGGTTGCATTACAGAAACTACAATGTTTTTATTATTATTATTATTTCAGTTCAGCGTGAGCAGCACTAGATTATGTTCATTATTATTGTTATTGTTATTTCTGTGGCTCTTCAGGTAAAATTACAGGAATCCATAGAGTATGATGACCTGCAGGGCAACTCTGGGCATAAGACCATCGCTCTGAACCTGAAGAAATCAGACAGGTAAACAACCAGCACTTTTATTCTCTATCTGTCCGACGGTCTGTGAATCTTCATATAAAGTGCTTTGTATTTTACATTTGTTTGATCCTGCAAGATATTCCCACGGCCCGGTTCCTCTTCAGTCGCAGCATTACACCACCAGTCAAGACATTATCAACTCCGTCAGCATGATCCAGCACGAGATGAGGAGCTATAAACCCCGTCTGACACAGGTGCGCCATGGACACGCACGGCTAAAAGTCCTGGATTCTAGTCTGTGTTATTATATTGTATTGTCTGGTCTGTTTCAGGTGATGTCCAGCAGTGCAGCAAGCTCCGCTATCACAGCGCTGTCACCGGGAGGAGTTTTGATGCAGGGAGGGGGCCAACAGCCCATAAACCGTGAGTGTTTGTCTATTCATCCCATCGTAACATCACATATTGCTTCCACCGAGGTTTTAATGCACTTTAATGCAAGAAGTTTAAAACTGCCATTTTAAGCCATTAACTTAATCTATACTCTCTTTGTGTTTATTTCTGTAGAATTAGTGCCCACTGACGTTCAGAGCGAGCTGAAGCACTTATATACAGCCGCTGGAGAGCTGCTTCGACATTTCTGGTCCTGTTTCCCCGTCAACACTCCCTTCCTGGAGGAAAAGGTCAAGAAATGCACCTACATTTATTAATATTTACTAGGGCTGTCAAATGATTAAAATTTTTAATCAAATTAATCAGGATTGTCAGTGGATTAATCATGATTAATCACTATTTGCAACTACACCTGAATATTAACCTTTTTTTCTGAAATGCATACCAAAAGATAAATAACAGGACACAGATACATAATTTTCATAACATGTCTGTTT
>JAUCMS010000055.1:2107932-2119962 GCA_032357445.1 Enteromius radiatus | reverse complement strand
GACGAATTGCGGCAACCATGTCGAGTGCACTGTCAGTTCCAATGGTTGTCGTTTTGCCCCCACTTACGTGCAATAGAACAGGAACTGTTGAATTAATTATTTGACTTATATCATACAAGTAAAAAAATGAATTAATCTATGTTCTATCATAAATATGTGTCTGACATTTATAATAAAACAAACGGCTTGAAAATCGGTTAAAAATTAAGCAAATGCAGGTGATTTTAATCGTTGATAGTTCTCTGCCAATGTTAACTAATGCAGAGTAGACGTGGCTTCCCCCGACACAAGATGGCGGCGAGGTTGACGTATCGTTCCTATGGACAGCAGCGTTAGAGGGCGCATCTAGTCAGTATAAGATATCTATGGTTCTTTACAAGCCTCCGCAAAATGACGCTCCTCAGATTTTAATGTAGCCAGCGTCAAAAATTAATTACGCGTTATTTTTGACAGCCCTAATATTTACAAATTGAAATATTGTTATGTTGCAATAGGATTTGTTCATCTGTCTCTCCTGCTCACAGGTAGTAAAGATGAAATCGAATCTGGAGAGATTCCAGGTGACCAAGCTCCGCCCCTTTCAAGAAAAGATCCAGCGACAGTATTTGAGCATGAATGTAAGGCCACGCCCCTGACCACACCCCCTCCATTAACTGTAATGGATACTACCACTTAGAGTAAACGTTAATAATGAATGTTTTTAGAAGGACAGACCAGAATTGATAGTTTCTAGAAGAACTGGTTCAGGAAAGTGTACCGTTTAAATCAGTGGTGGCCTTTTTAAACAAAAAAAAAATATGTGGGGTTTTTAACGTTTTTTTTAATGAAGCTTGGTGACTTCTGTGGTACATGCTATATGAGCACAAAAATGTGGACATGATTAGAAAATGCTTTTAAAATAATCACAATTGGGATCTTTGCCATTTAATTTGCAAAGTTAAAATTAATTATTATTATTATTATTATTAAGAGCATTGTCAAGAGCATTGTTTTGGAGAAACTCTACAAATCAGCCACAATGAAGCAGTTTTTCTGCAGTTTTTCTATTTATCTCCCAATTTCCTGGAAATAAATAGAAATACAAATGCAATACCTAATAGAAATTCAGTTTTTTTTTATTATAATTTAATTATTATAGTATAATAATAAATTATAATATAACAATAATAATATAATTCAATAGTATAACATTGTATGATATTATAATATTTTAGAATTATTATGTCTAAAAAACACAAAAGCAAATAGCACTTCATTAATGCTAAATCTTAGGAAATATTTTTCTAATATTGGTATTGTTATATGAAAATAAATGTGCATAATTTAGAGAGAAATATTGTCTAGTACCATAAAATCCCCTCCAAATTCTAAATATTAAACAAGGAATATTAATGAAACCAAATATTGTGCATTTAATAAATGTAATAAATATATTACATGGTCTTTGGTCTGTTTCAACAGCCAGGGATCACAGTTGAAAGTGAGAGGATAGATGAGTTTTTAGATCAAAATAATTTACCGTAAAGCACTTACTTTGGAGGATTAAAAAAATACATTTCTGACTTGCATAAATGTGTTATTTGAGGTGTAAAGTGTTTGAATTGTCTGATGTTATTACCGTATTTGGGTTTTCCCCGTGTATTCAGTCACATTTTGATACTTTTGTCCATATTGTGTGCACGTTTATGAGGGTTTGAAAGCTTTGCAAGGTCATGTTTCAATACTTTTGATGCACTTACAGTGGAAATGCATAATACTTTCCTGTGTTTTCTGATTGCATCAGCTAACGGGCCACCTGGAGGAAATGCTTCAGGCAGCGTACAGCAAGTTTCAAGTCTGGCAAACGCGCCGAATGATGAGAAAAACCTGAGGAGATGCAGAGAAATCCATGAAAGAGAGAAAAGACTCTGGGTGAATTTAAAGAGAGAGGGAGAAGAACAGAAACGCTCTCTCCCAGCTTGGGCCGGATGAAGCCTCATGGGCGGATTTTTCCAGCCAATCAGAGCTTGAGGTGCTAGTGAGCACATCTGCCCTGGGGGAGGGGCCTGGAGAAGCAAATTCTGTAATCTTATTGGTCCGCGTGGAGATGGGCTGCGCCAGTCACAAATAACTGTAATTATTTTCTTATATCTTTACTTTGTTCGTTCCGTTCCGTTTTTTTTTTTTCTTTAAGTGGTTAATTTCAGTTCCTAGGTAAGACGTGACATTTTAACAGTGTTGTATTTCTGCAATGACCAAACTGGGCTCAGTAATAATATCGGTGGAAAGATTTCTCAGGAACTTACAACATTTAATGCAAAGGACTCCGTTTGAGGGAAAAGCTTTTAAGTCAATGATAAGGAGGACTCTTTACGAATCTGATATTGCAATCCAGTTCAACCCTCCCGATACTTGAGGCTGATCGGAAATCAGTTGTTCAAGACACGCCAATGGGAGGGGATATAGCAATACTGTAAAAACTAATAATAATAATTTCTATGTAGTGCACTTACTGATCTGTGTGCCACAAACGCGTGCGCACGCTCATCCGTGCTGCTTTATAACGTGTCTTCTCTAGCTGCACTGAGTTGTGGATGTTATTGCAAATAAAGTCAAGATTTAAACTGTTAAACTGGGGTTGTGTGTTTGTGTGTGTTGCGTTAAAAGAGCTTCTGCAAAGTACTCCTTTATCAAAGTGTACATGCAGTGAGGAAGCTGTTCTGTTACACACTGAAAACCAGAAGAGGAAGCACTGTATTATGACTTTTTATGCGTAAGAACTGTTGCGTTTCAAATTAATGTGATGCCAGATAAGAAAGTGTGTTTGTGTGTCTCAGGGCTTTTTATTTATTATTATATTACAATATATTGTTGGTAATAATCATTTTTTAAATATTGTTTATTCTTATAATTAAAAAAAAAAAAAAATTTAAATTAAAATATCTATTTTTTTAGGCTTCATAAATGTAGAAAAGTTACCACATGGTTTTGCCAGGCATATATAAATAATAAGCTATTATAATAAACATTTTAAAAAGGATGAAAATGAACTGTAATGGCAATAATAATAATTCAATCATTTATATGATCAATTTACCTATTTATAAACTATTGTAACTTAATAGTAATTTAATAGTTTATAAAAGTCTAAACTTGATTTTAATGATTGGCATTTCTTTTATTTTAATCTATTTTTTATTTTAATAATATAAATCATATATTATAATATTTTAAACTTTCAAACTAAACTTTTATACAGATTTTGGGCAATTATAAATGAAGTAATAATATTTAGTACGATTTTGCGTTTTAAGTAGATCCCTCACCAAATCAAGATCCTAATCAGTGTTTTTGTATGTTATACTAACTTCTCAATAGTCAAGACCCACCATACAGCTGAGTTTAGTCATTATGTGCTTGAATTTTGTGATGGCTAATAATAAATATATACATCTATATCTGAATCTGGTGCTTAAACACATTAACTTCAAGGTTATAAGATGTTTGAGGGTAAGGTCTTGGCTATTTTTGCTTGCTGATGAAACAGGCTTCATTCTCGAGTGCATCTCGAATATCAATCAATACCAGCAAGAGCTTGTAATGGACCAGTGGACCCCAATCTACTTCTAGAACACCTACGCGTCTGTGACAGTTATTTCTTTGTAAAGATGGTGTTTGTAGATAAAACAAGACTTTTGATGCATGATTATAAGATTTATTTTACACTGATAATATTTTTTATACGTAAAGTGCTTAATTGCAAGAATTGTCTAAAGGCGCCAGAAATAGTTCCCCGCGCTTTGTGTGAATCACTACGCCTCACCGTGAGTGGAGCCTAATGAAGAAGTAGCCCCGGTCAGTTTTTAGTCAGCTGTCACACACTGCAGGAATTGCAGCGACGCAAACACACACGGATCTTCATATTACACAATATATCATTGTGTTTTACTGCATTTCTGGAAATTTCGCGGATTTAAATGCGCCTGGAGCTCTGGAGAAGGTAAAACGCGTTTTTTACATGGGTTATTTCATTTTATATACTTTAAAAGTGCTGGAGGTGACACATTTACCACTTCAAATAAGTTAAAAAAAAATGTAGCTGTAAAGTAAACAACATTTAAAAAGTGTTTTTATGTTGCTTTAAACGTGTACATGACATTACGTTGTGAACTTTAGGTCATTAGGAGGAGAAAAAGAAACTAAAACGCTGTTGGACGTGAAAGTCCCCAAGCTTCCAGCTCAGGATTAACTTTCACATTAATTTAACTGTTTAAATACACAAAGTGATTCACAAACTTCAACAAAAACAAGTTTCCTCGATGTTTTATGCGAGTTGTAAGCTCAGATCTCGTGATTGACAGTCATGCTAATCGGCTAACGCGTCGCTTTGATTTGTAACGTTTACTTTTATAAAATGTATTACAAACTAAATTCATGTAAGGTTAAAAGTCTATCAGACGAAGGGGAAGTGGTAAAACGTGTGTATATGCATGAGCTAGTAAGCTTTTTTTCTTTTCTGCTAACTGTCATATGTGTAAAAAAAACACAAATAAAATCAATAAAAAGTTCCCAAACATATATCTGTCGCTCTGTAACTAGGTTTTTGTGGTGCATATGGTTAATTTAGGCATTGTATTATATAATGTAGTTGATACAACAATGTAGCTGCAAATGCGTAGTCCATTAGTGTGGAAAAGTGGCAGAAAATCACTAAAAGAAATAAAGGAGAGAAGTGGTAGTCATGCTTTTTCAATTGGATTTCTCTGGAATCATATGACTGAGTAGGGCTGTGTCTCAAAACCTAGTGAACTCTATGTGCTGCCTACTGAGGGTGCATTTTGGGAATCATCACCTTGTAGGCATCTTTACATAGCCAAATTAAGGTTTCTTTGTGCCTGCTCAAAATTCAATGTAAAGATGCAATATAGCATCTAAATGATGCCTGCTCAGACCCCATTAGCCATTTTCAAAGTAATATTAAAGTAATGTATAAAAATACAGGTGCTGTCACTTTTAAGCAGCATTCTCTTCAGATGCACTTCTGTGCCACCTTTGCAGTGTAAATTTGGCTGAAATGCTGCTTTTTTTTTTAAATTGGTTGCTTGTTCACACATGCCATTTATGCATATTTGGCTTAAAGCTGCTGATAGGAATGTATTTGTGATGCACCGTCCTAAATGTTTTTTGGTTAGACAAACATTCTGCGATTATCACGAAAAAAATAAAAATGTTTCCTCTCAGACCGTTGCAGGATGATTCCTGTGGAGTCCTGCACACATGTCCTGGCAGAGTTTGACTGTCTGGACCCGCTCCTTTCCACCCTGCGACTGGACTCAGGACGGATCAAAGTAAATCACACATTTACCTACTGAACTAACTGTTGTGAAACAGTCAAAGTTTTGATTATAAAGATTTATATTGCATCTGATATCTGAATTGTGGTTGGTGCTGTTTACTTTTCAGCAAGCGTCATAAAACATGCTTTGGTTTCAGTTCTGTTTATTTTAATTTCTGCAATACAAGTTATTTTAATCATGAAAAGTAGGTGGATAAATGTAACATCCTGTTTGGGTTGTCTTTCAGCCCAAAAACCAAAAGAAAAAACATCTCAAAATATGTTTAGCACGAAAAAATTACCATTACCATTTTTTTAATTATTAACATCATTATATAAATTATTGTTATAAAAGCAGTGTAGCAAAAATCTATCAGTTTAATGTATAAAATATTATATAACTAATATAGGACTACTAATTTAAATCGTAAATATAATCAATTTTATTTGCATTTTAATAATGAGAATTTTTTTGTTGCATTGAAGACAACTTTTAATTGTCATGAAAAGCAGTCATATTTTTATTTTTTATTTGTATATTTGTTTTGGTTTTCTGTAATATCCTTCTATCTCTGTCTGTGTATCTCGCAGTGCACATGTCTCTCCGTGTCCAGGAAGTGGTTGACTCTTGGCACTTCTGCCGGAGGGCTTCATCTCATTCAGCGAGACGGCTGGAAGCAGAAACTCATCCTCACACACAAAGTACACAACTGAATCATTTCACAAGTTCCCTTTTAACACAGTTAGTGATTGAGCTGTAGCACAGAACTGTCCGCAGTGTCGAAATCCTGTTGTCCAGGGTTAGATATCAGTGTATTTGTGTTGGTGTTGCATGATTAATCAAAGTAAAACCAGGAACTGCAATATGTCATAGTGTGATCGCAAAGGCTGCTATAATTTCATTTAATAAATATATGTGCTGAGTGAACACCGTGTTCATTTACACATCAGCAGCTCGCGATCCAGTGTTATCAGCGTCTCATAGTGGCTTGGGTCACAGGAAATGCTGCTCAACACAAAAAGAACAAAAGTTTTACTTTTGAAAATAAAGAAATTAAGACTAATAATAAATATGTTGTAATGTAAAAAATATGTTACTGTTGTATTATTTTTAGTGCTGTCAAATGATAAATTGCTATTCATTGCATCCAAAATAAGTTTTTGTTTACATATGTATGTGTACTGTATATTTATTATGTATATAAATACATACACATACTGTCAATATTTTGAAAATGTATATTCTTATATTTTATGTTAATATATAAATATATTTAATATATAAACATAACATATTTTCTTAAATATATACATGAATGTGTTTGTATTTACAGTGTATATATACGTAATTAATATACACAGTACACACACACACACGCATATATATTATGTAAATGAAATGTAAAATGTAAACCTTTCTTTTGGATACTATTAATCATTTTGACAGCACTAATTATTATAATTTTTTAAGTATAATTTTTTTTTATTGTACGGTGAAATATTACGATGTAAATATTCTTATTAGTTTTTGTTTATTTTCATTTAATAATAATAAATATAATTGGTTACACTTTTTAATTTATATGTAATGTGTAATTATATATTTAAGTACTGAGTAATATAGATGTATTTACTTAGTATATGGTTAGGGTTTGGCTTAGGGTGACTTGCATGTATTTATGCATAATTTATTATTATTATAATAGTAAGTACATAACAAGGACACCTTAAATTATAGTGTTACCTTATTTTCATTTTTTCATGCAGCTCTAATTTGAAACAGTATGTGCATGACGTATTTGCTTCTTCCTGTGTTTCTAAATAGTTATTGATCACACCAGCACGCAGGTTAGTGTGTTGGCAACTTACACTTATTTCCGGGCTTAGAGCGCATCATTCTCCGCTTTTGACCAATGAAGCATGTTGGTACAAGCTAGTGTGTGTGTGTGTGTGTTTGCACAGGCAACAGGGAATCTTTACTGTCTCCAGATGCTCTTGAAAAAATGATTGAGATTAATAACAGCTGTGACATAAAATCATTTTCTAGTTCTGCTTTTTTGTTTTGTTTTAGGAAGGCGCAGTCACGCAGGTCTCATGCTGCCCACATGATGAAGACTTTATCGCTGTAGCAACGAGGTATTGATAATCATGTTTATATGTGCTCCTGGTGTTTTTGGGTGCTAGTCTTGACTCTTCTGATGTGTGTGTGTCTCAGTCAGGGTTTGGTGGTGGTGTGGGAGCTGCATTTAGAGCGGCGTGGCCGTCCTGAGCGTGTCTCTGTGTCCTGGGAGCACCGGGGACAGACCGTAACATCTCTGTGCTGGGACACCGCAGCCCACCGGGTGTTTGCTGGAGATGTGGGAGGGAAAGTGTCCTGCGTCCGGGCTGGGTCATCTAAACTCGGGAAGGTATAAGACACCTTAAACGTTTTAACACTTGGCCCTACTTTCACAGCCTAATCCTAGACTAAAATGTAAATCTGAGCAGTTTCAGCTGAAAGAAACCTGCACTGACTGATCATATCAGCGGCTTTGTTTTGTCTTAAGATGCTCACCAGTAATGCTTTTTTTTTCTAAAGTGCGTTTATAAAAAATACTTAAATGTCCTGCTTGAGCTATGGCCTAATCCTGGCTTATGTTAAACCCTGTCTGTGAAACCGACCCTTGAAGTTTTATGCATGTCAGTGTGGCCTTACACTAAAAAAAATGTTCTGCTTATCAAGACTGCATTTATTTGATTAAAAATACAATAAAAATAGTAATATTGTGAAATAGTATTAAAATTCAAAAGCACTGTTTTCAATATTTTAAATGGTGCTGGGCAACCATTAATTACACCCAAAATATGTGTATGTGTATGTACACATAGAGTGTATATATATATATATATATATATATATATATATTTTTTTTTTTATATATATATATATATTCATATAAGTTATATTATATATAAATATATAAGCATAAAATATTTTTTCTTAAATGTATGCATGCATGTGTTTGTGTTTATATATACATAATAAATATACACAGTAGACACACACATATTATGTACACAAACCTTTTATTTTGGATGTGATTGTTCACGATTAATCATTGCCCATTGTAATTTATTCCCGTGATTCAAAGCTGAATTTTTCTGTACCATTACTCCAGTCTTCAGTGTCACATGATACTTCAGAAATCATTTTAATAGTCTGATTTGCTGCTCAATAAATATTTCTTATTATTATCATCAGTGTTTGAAACCGCTGTTCTTCTTCATATTTTATGTGGAGACTGCAATACATTTTTTCAGGATTCTTTGAATGGAAAGAAGAACATTTATTCAAAATACTGTATCTTTTGTAATATTATGAATTTCTTCACTGTTACATTTTAGCAATTTAATGCATCTTTGCTAAATAAAAACTAAAAATAAAATGTAAAAATGCAGTTTAATGCATTTTATTTAAACGATAACCAGTGATTTTTAATCTGTGCTTGTGTGTTTCTACGTGTGTGTCTGCATTTGTTGTGGTTTTGGCATCCAAACAGGGCTCTGCGTTTGTGATCTTCCCAATTCAGACCATCACTACAGTGGATTCACGTGTTGTTCAACTGGGCTACTCGGACGGACACCTGTTGATTTCGTCTCTCAGCCGATGCTACCTGTGTGACACCGAGAGGTGTGTGTGTGTGTTTGCAGAAGACATGGGATGTCCCACAACTATAATAAAATAAAAAGCACTCACTAGACACATTTGATGCTATATCAAGTTTTATTTTCTCTTTAGAGTGTTACAAGCTGTTAGTGCATAGATCCCTAAAGGTGCAAAGACTAAAGTCTCAAAACCAAAGAGAGAGTCTTTATTAAAGTTAAGGCTTGACCATGCCTTCCTAAAACACCTCGTATAACAAACCCCCACTTTTCTACGAATATTATGTCAGCCATTGATATCACAGTGTTCTCAGACTATGCTTCGGTTAAAATGCATATTAATCATAAGCAAACTAAATGAAAATCCTCTCTGTTCCACTCTCAGGGAGAAGTTCTGGCGTGTGGGTAATAAAGAACGAGATGGAGAGTTTGGGGCATGTTTTCTCTCGCAGGGTCCGGCGGGTCAGCGGGGTCAGGCGCTGTTGTATTGCGCCCGGCCCGGCTCCCGCATATGGGAGGCCAATTTTAGTGGAGAGGTCCTGAGCACGCATCAGTTCAAACAGCTGCTGGCCTGCCCACCGCTGCCCCTCATCTCTTACAAGTGAGTGTTTGTGTGTTTAACACTATCTTGTGACCTTATTAGTGTTTGTTGTTCTGCCTCTTAGTTCTATATCTCCATACTTTTCTCTCTATATGTTTGTTGTGTATTTTTGTTTTCAGGAATGAACCACATTTCAACCCAGCACAGACGAGTCCACAGTCGCTGGCTTTCCCAAGACTCCTCCAGTTTGGGTAACCACTCCCTGTACTATAATAACACAAAGACCTATAGTAAAGACAGTATTTCATACCTGATATTATGATCATGATGATAACGTCTCGGGTTAGACATGTTTTTGGCTTAATATGTAACTTGTGAATTGTGTGTTAGTGATCAAAACCTGCTCACCTGGACGGATTCGGCCATCTACATCTTCACCCCTCACAGCGGTCAGGTTCTGCTGTGGACAGAGGTCAAAGGTGAGAGGTCATTGTTTAACCTATGTGAGGTTTTAAGTATGAAACTTCACAATGCACAAAAAAAGTACTCTAAAAATGTAAACAAAAGATAGATAGATATTAAATACAAATGTTAAAATATGAATACGTTTATATATATATATATATATATATATATATATATATAGTAATGTTTTAACATATATATTTAATAGCTGTATAAAAATGAATATTTTTCAAAATATTTAATAATATAATTTTCTTTAATATTTTTTATAAAGTTAGTAAAAAGAATTTAAATATTGCATGTCTTTTATTGTATGACTTGATTTTTTATCTTCCCTCTATAGATGTGGTGGAGATTTCAGTTTTCCGTAATGAGCTGTTTTGTCTGCACGGTGACGGACGTTTGTCTCACCTGTCGCTGATGTCTCCTGAGCGCTGTGTGGAGCGTTTGATGAAGAGGGAGAGCTGGACGCTCGCCACCACTGTTTCCTGCATGTTTCAGCATGCCATTATTACATCCAGGGTACACATACAAACACCAACATATTTAGTGTGCATACTGATCCGCATACTAAATGGAAGCAGTATGTATTGTGCAGTATGCATTCAACATTACATTAATACTCCATTCCAAATAAGTATGCATTTCTTCCTTAGGCCAGGAAGTCCCTCCCCATTGATCGGTTGGAGCAACTTAAGGCTCAGCTAAACTCCGCCTCCCAGCAGCAGCTGATTGGTCAGCTGGAGGAAGTGATCAGCAAACTGGAGCCACTGGACTCTGCCTGCAGCAGCCGCAGGAGCAGCATTTCCTCACACGTGAGTCCAAAAACAGGAGCAGCATTTTCACACAAGTGAGACCAATGTGTAAAGATGCACGTTTCTGAAATAAAAATGACCTGTTGTGTGCAGGAGAGCTTCAATGTCCTGGACTGCGGCATCTACCGCGTCATCAGCCGAAGAGGCAGCCAATCAGATGATGACGCCAGCTCCGTCGCCAACCAATCAATGCTTGAGGAGGAGCGGCTGAGGGAGTTCAGTTTCACAGAGGAAGAGCCGGTGGAGAATGGTGAGACCGAGAGAGAGTCACTGAGAAAATAAAAGATCGATCTCAGTCCTAAAAGCAAGTTAACAGATTCTGGCTCTCTCAGTGGGAATTATTTGTCCTGAAACAGGAAGGACTCACATTTCATTATTGATCAGAAAGTATGGAAGCTTGTTTATTCCATGGTATAACCCCCCCACCCCCCACCCCAATAAAAAAAACAGGACATTTTAACTTCTTAATCTTAGTTTTTCACTTTTTTCAGAATTGTTCAATTGCAAACTCATAAGGGTTGCTGTTTTTCATCTCATGGCAAAAAAAAAACTTTTTTTTTTTTTAAGAGAGATTTTCTTCAACACAGACGCTACACAGATACTGTAATGCCCCATTTTACTAATTTGACATATTTAGGAGTGAATTGGGATATTAAACAACAAAAAACAATGTAAACAGGGACTTAAATTTATTTACCTGAAAAAGAAAGGCAAATGAGAGAGCCATTTTATAGGCATATAATCCTGTGTATTAAGGTAGCAAATGAGTCTAATTCTAATTTTCACATCCATGCCGAAAGCACAAATTCTGCACAAAGCAAGACTCGACACCAATCAGAACTAAAGTGATATTTGTTGAACAGTTTTGAATGTTCAGTATGCCGACGAATGAGATTTTAATGCTTGCGGAGCTGTCAACCAAAATAAAAAAACAAACAAATGATGCAGATTGTAGCTGGTTGTGGCACAAAATATAATTTATAATTTTTAATATTGTGGATAGAATTTTTTTTATATAGTTTTATAGTAGCAGTTGCATGTCAGTGTGTTGTATGTGAAAAATTGTGCAATAAAATATACTTAAAAACATCAAAAAGCAGTATTTTAATCATTTATCTGGTGTTTTAGATTCTTCTTTTTTTCTGATCATTAATATCTGCTTTTTTCTTAATTATCACTAGAGCTGTCAAATGATTAATCGCGATTAATCGCATCCAAAATAAAAGTTTTTCTTAACATAATATATGCGTTTA
>JAUCMS010000055.1:2084276-2098949 GCA_032357445.1 Enteromius radiatus | reverse complement strand
AATTTCATTGGATTGGTTTGACACACATTCAGAGCCGTCACGCTGGAGGGCGTTCCCAAAGCGTCATGTGACGCAGCATCTCGTTCCTTCAAGGAACAGAGGTTATATTCATAACCTAGACGTTTTTTCTGATGGTTAAACATAAGCTATTTTACAAATAGTTCATTTCAGTTATGTATAGAACATAAAATGTATAGAAGAATGCTTTTGTAAGCTGCATGAATAAAATGAACAATGTACATAACAGTTATGTCCCTTTTATTTGCACATGTGAACATGCATAACAAAAAATACAAAATGTGCAGCAAGTACTCGGGCTCATTTACAAATAAATTACATTACAAAATTGAAAAATGTTGTATACCATTTTTTGTAAACTTCATCACAAATAGTACGTTTTTACATGGATAATGTGACATAAAAAAAGAGAATAGTTAATTAATAATGTATTGTCTCACCCTGCTCTGCTGTGCTCTTTTCTCCACTTTTCACCAGCGTCCACTCACTCGCTCACCTGTCCCAGGACACTTGCATGGTTTATTTGCTCAGCGATAGGATTGCATCTAAACAACAGCACAATGAATTTCAGCAAAAATGTGTCTATTAACTTTGTCCTTTCCGGACAGGCTCATTTTCCATAGAATAGTCCTAATGCAAGAGAAAGTGGAAACATAAAAAATATTGAGATTTTTGTGCATAAAGCATATACAAATTGGTGCAACAGTAGAAAATAAGACACAGCAGGACATGCATATCTAATAATGAAGTGCACACGTTTGGTTAAAACATTTGTGGACATATTGCATGACAGCAGCACAACATGGAAAACAATGGAAAGCCTTATATAGTAGTTGTCTGTTTGTGGGCTTTGTTGTAAACAACAAAAACCTGTCTTTTAAACACTTGTTTCGCTAAGTGTTTGAATAAATCAGAATATAGTACTTACATTTCTACATGAATTCCCCCACAGAACTGTCATCTGCACGCTATGAATTCTGGGATATGATAATGTGCGAAGCGGCACGTCGTTTTTCAATTACGACAACCTTCATCGCGCCTCGATTTCACAGGCAGGCAATATTATATGTAACATATTATGTAAATATGTTACCTAGTGACGTGTACAGGTAAGCGGAAATCTCTGGGTCGATATCTTTCTTCATCATGCACTTTTTTTAATTACGATCTTTGCAGACTGTTTACATTGAAGGACAGCTACAGTACAAACTGCAAATAAAATATTTCTTATTTTTGCTGCCCTACACAAAAACATCTTATTTCAGCTTGTTTTCTTTTAGGTCCGTGAGGCACGTGCTCCCGTCAGACGTGTGAAGTGATTCGAGTGCTGCATCAAACCTGCCAAGAACAACAGCCTTTTAAAGTCATCGACCTGGAATCCCAGAAGTTCTCCTCACTTTCCAATTTCTCTTATCAGGCTTTCAGGACTGTCTGTTTCTCTCTGTTGCTCCACTGACCTCTTTTCCAGGTGTGTCTTCAATCAGATCGTCCCTGTGCCAGAAGAAGTGTCATCCACAGGTGGCCAGAATAAGGTGGATTACCGGAATCATTAGCGATAAACGTTAAAGGAGCAGTTCACCTACAAAGTAAAATTTGCTTAAAATTTTTTCACCCGGAGATAACTTGAGATGAGTTTGTTTCTTTACCAGAAATGATTTGAAAAATTTTAGCGTTGTATCTCTTGCTTGCCAGTGAAACCTCTGCAGTGAATGGGTGCCGTCAGAACGACAATCCAAACGACAGCCGTTAAAAACGTCACAATAATACACAAGTAATCTACACTAAGACTCCAGTCCATCAATTAATGATTTTTGTAGAAAACAAATCCATCAAGGCATTTGAATTTTAAACAGTCGCTGAAATACATATTGCTTTATCAAGTGAAAAAGTCATCTCATCTGAATCAGGAGAGAAATATGCACTTGACGAGAAGAGGGTTTTATGGTCAGGACAGCATGAGGTAAACTTAAATGTTATTATATATCATAGACAGAAGTAACGTGTTTTTATCAGCTATATTTGGACTCTCATTCTGACGGCACCCATTCACTACAGGGTATACATCGATGAGCAAATGATTTAAAGCTGCATTTCTCCAAATCTGAACTCATCTACATCTTGGATATCCTGAGAGTGCATACATTTCCTGCAAATTGTATTTTTTTGAGTGAACTGTTCCTTTAAGGTTCAGTATGTGTCATCCTGCAGCATTTGTGCTCCAGATTGTTTTGAGAAAAGCTGTGCTGTTGCTTTACATAGACCATAACAAGACTGTAAAACGGGCGAAAAACGCAAGGATAACCAAAGCTATTTCTTGAAACCAAACACTGTATAAAACACCTTAGCAAACACTGCTCAGGTTTTGTTCAGAAGGCACGAGGAGTGATTGTGTTGATAACTGCGTTAGATAGAGGTTATTAGGGCAGGACAGTCACTCCGTGTGTGTTTCAGGTTTGTTTGATGTTGAATTGTTGTCACCAGTCACACAGATAACAGAATTCTGCACATACCTGCAGACCAAAGCCAGCGTATAAAACTCAGTCCTCACACACATAATTACACAGAATTGTACAGTCACAGCATATAACACTTCAGCTCATATATTAGTGCTTATATACTTAAACACTTAACTCAACATATTTGTTTTCTGTATTCATTGTTATTTATTTACGTTATTTTTGTACTTTAATGCACACAAGGCTACATATAGCCTACGTTTCGTCTGAAGTAAGAAATTGTTTATATTATATTTTTTTACAAGAAATACAAGATGGATACGACATGCTTGGTAAGTACAACAAAAAATACACAAATATTAATATTTATTTTAATTATAATTGTTCAATTAATGAATTAATTGCATTTTTGCAATGTATAGTAGTTGCCTATTTCTGCTATAAGTAATATTTGTGTGTGTGCGTGTGTGTGGTCAATATTTAAAGTGGATCAGAAAAGGCAAGAACACCTTTTTTTTACATTTGATTTTAATCCACTTCAAATGTTGACTACTGTGTGTGTGTGTGTGTGTGTGTGTGTACAGTATTTATATTCATTTTTGATTTTATAATCGTATTTTTCTTTTTATAGTATATATATATAAATATATATATTGTGTGTGTGTAAATTGTAGAGTTATTTCTGATGTATTAATTTTATATTAATATTAATTTTGTGTTCTGTAATATATACATTATTTGTATCAATATGTATCTATATATCTATATATATATATATATATTAGTATTGTCGAAAGATTAATTGAATCCAAAATAAAATCTTTTGTTTACAAATGTGTAATTTGTATATTTATTATGTATACACACATACAGTATACAGTTTGAAAATATTTACATATATATATATATATATATATATATATTTAAATATAAGATTTAATGTATCATCAGGAAAATATATTCTCATTGCAGGAATCTTTCTCATGTTTGATTATATCTATACTTCTGAATCTGTGTCTGCCGCTATCAGCCACATCTCATTTTCCTTCCCAGAATGCAACAGGTACTGAAGCATGCTTTATAGATCCAGATGTTATTGTTCTGTGTAGCTTTAGATATGTGTAGTTTCTTGCTTTAGTATAGCTGTCGGTTACAAATATAAAGTTCACATTAAGACATTTGAATTGCATTGCATTTTTGTCAACTCTGATATCAAAACTGAATGGCAGGATTTGAATGGAAATATCTGATGGTGTTTTTCAGTGTATTTGGGATCTAGTTTCATCCAGGAAGCTCTACGCAGAGCCAGAGAGCTGACAGACGCGGCGTACGCTCACACCAATGACAGGTGAGACTCCAGTCCAAGTCAAAGCTGGTTTGATTAAAGTGTCAACCAGTCAATCAAGGAACATATAAAGACAGAAACAGACCTAAATGAGTCAATAGTTATCGTACAATAATATTGCTGAAGTTATTTTTTAATCGAATTTTTTTTGTTTCTGCTCTCTGATTTCTATCAGGGTGAAGACGTCCATGTCAGACGGTTCTGTTCGACCCAGTGACCTTCTGGCCTTGTTCAAACAAACCGGCCCCAAAACCAGGACCCACGTCAGATCGGCCGAGTTTCTGGATAACACAGTGGAGCTGATTAGAGAGATGGTTTACACACACTCCATGGACAAACCCGACCTCACCGGTACAAACACACACACACATTTACAAGTCATTTACAAGTACTACATGATTTTGAAGTCGTATCAACATCTGATGTGTGTGTGTTTCAGAGCTTTTAAGTGCAGGAGACATGGAGACCATACTGCAGGTTACAGGCTGTTCCTCAGAGACTCTGAGACCCGTGTGTAAATCTGACTGTCTGTCCAAACGCTACCGCACCATCACTGGACACTGCAACAACAGGTGCGCTCCAGTCTAAACGTATCACTGTTCATTCAGCTTCCGTTCTCAGAAAGCATCACTTTTGCTTTTATCAATGCTGTTTTTAATAGAGAAAACCCTCTATGGGGGGCAGCAAACACCCCTTACGCCCGATGGCTGTCGCCGGAGTACGAGGACCCTCGAGGGGCCCCCAGGGGCTGGGACCCGCAACACACCTATCACAACCACACACTACCACCTGTAAGACTGACTGATATGATCAGAGTTGTTGTTTTGGCCTTCATATAAATTCTTTTGGTTTTCTTCTGCAAATTAAAAAAATGATGTGCTTTATTAACCTGGAAAAATACATTTACGTTCATATTTTCAAATTTAAAATTGTGCAATAAAAAGTAAGTTCCAAATTGGTTATTTAAATAAAATAGATAAATAAATAAATAAAACATTACAAATTCTGCTATTATTATTATTATATTGATTCAATAAAATGATTTAATAATTATTATAGAAATTTTGTAAAATTATATTAAAGAATAAATTAATCCTAAAACAAGAATAAACCATATTTACTCATTTAATTTAATTTAAATTATAATTGATTATGGCCTATTACTGCATCGTCCGCAGCACCCCCAGAAGTTATTGCATAAAAATTACCCAGATGAGTCTTCCCGATTGAATCAGATCTTACTGTCTCTGCGCAGGTCCGCAGCGTGTCTCAGGAGGTTTTGTACACTCATAACGAGAACATCTCTCTGGACATGTCTCTGTCTCATCTGCTGGTGGAGTGGGGTCAGTGGATCGATCATGACCTGACCTTGACCCCTCAGAGCCCGAGCACTGCAGCCTTTAAGACCGGAGCGGACTGCACACACACCTGCAGCAAAGACACGCCGTGTTTTCCCATAAAGGTGCGTATTACACACCAGGGCTGCCCTCTAATAGTCGACTAACTGTTGGTTGATCAGAAGGCGCCCAAAATTTTATTAGATGCTAAAATTGCACATTTTAAAAATAAGATGGCATGACATCCAAACACTCGCCTATCATTCATCAACCTCAAATATGGCTTACTATCTGAAATATGTTAACAACTTTACATGACTACTCAATCTAATGTTGACCTAGAGAAATGTGCGCTTTTGAAGAGAATGAAGGACAGTGCACTCATTTGCTCTTAAAATAGGGCAGCCCTACTGAAGTCGGATCGTACACACTCTGAACATCTACTTCTTCTTCTTCACGGTCAGATCCCTCTCTCCGACCCTCGCACCGGGACTCAGAGCTGCATGCCGTTTTTCCGCTCTGCTCCCAGCTGTACGGATCCACTCGGTCAGCGGGAGCAGCTGAACGCTATAACGGCATTCGTGGATGCCAGCATGGTGTACGGGAGCTCGGATGGCCTCAGCGGGGCCCTCAGAAACCTCTCGTCCCCTCTCGGCCTGCTCGCCGTCAACCAGCTCCACTCAGAACAAGGCCTGGGCTTCATGCCCTTCCTGACCCGCACACAGATGAACCTGGACCCCTGCGGCCCACGAGGGCGGATCAACCCCATCCCGCTATCAGAGACAGCACAAAGACTCAACATATCCATGGGGAACCGATCGTTCTGTTTCCAAGCAGGTTGTAGGCATTTTGGTGTTTTACAGTCAGTATTTATATGATTTTATTCAAAAATGTCCCAGATAGGCCTTCGCTCTGAAGCTTGGCCAGTTGATGAGCTGTTTCTGTGTGCGTGTCACAGGTGACTCTCGGGCTAATGAGCACTTGGGTATGATCGCTTTGCACACGCTCTTTCTGAGAGAACACAACCGTTTGGCCGAGGAGCTTCACAAGCTCAACCCTCACTGGAGCCCGGACACGCTGTACCAGGAGGCCAGAAAAATACTGGGAGCAGTCCACCAGGTGAGAAACCTGAAATAAAACAATAAAAGGTCACTTCATTTAGACATGTCTCTGACTTGCTGAATCTTGTTTGGAAGATCTTGACGTGGGATCACTACCTGCCCCGTGTCCTGGGCCGCAGTGCTAACCTGGCCCTCATGCCCCCGTACAAAGGTTATGACCCTGCTGCTGACCCCAGCATCTCCAACATTTTCTCCACCGCTGCTTTTCGGTTTGCACATGTCACTGTGCATCCGGTTGTGAACCGCCTCGGACCTGATTACCGGTTGAGCCCTGAACACCAGGCTCTGCCTTTACATCACTCTTTGTTTGCATCCTGGAGAGTCGTGCAAGAGGGTTTGTCACACACACACACACACACACAATAGCTAATAGATATCATAACCCTGGTTGATTAATGCATTAATGTGCATTTAATACATTGGTGGAGAAGAAACATAAGTTGGCCAGGTCAGTTGAATGATAAGGTTTATGCTTTTTATAATGCTATGCTCTTTTGTGTTCATTTGCTCACTCTATAGAGACTAGTAATGTTGTATAGTTAATGTTTAACACAAAAAATAGCTTTAAACATTCTTTTTTGGGTATTTTCACAGTCACGTTTATTTTTTATGCTGCATAATGAATGTTTGTGTGTGCAGGTGGCATTGACCCTGTGCTGCGTGGTTTGCTGTTGTCCCCGGCTAAACTGCAGACGGCGGATCAGATGATGGTGGAGGAGCTGACAGAGAGACTCTTCCAGGCTCAGGGAGGGCTGCCGCTCGACCTGGCAGCGTTAAACCTGCAGAGAGGACGAGATCATGGCCTACAAGGTGCCTGTCAGCAGCTTCACTGTCTGCTGCCTACATAGGCTACTGCCTTCTAAGGGAGCATGCTAACTGAAATGGAACCTCAGAAGTGAGGGAGTTGGACTTTTGAAGCACACAAGAGTCTGGACTAATGGCTGCACTTAATTCTGATATACTGGAGCATAATGAAGCATAATATGGCTTTTTTTTATTATTTATTTTAGCTAGAAGCTCCTGTATTCACATGCTTGCTCTGAGTATTTTTCAGGTCTGTTTAAATGCAAAATATACTAATAATAATTTAACAATACATGAAATATATGGATTTTTTTTTTTATCAGTATGTGACATAATACACTACAAAAAATATATAAATTAAAATAAATAAATAAAATACAAGTACTCTAGAAATCTTAAATATACTGAAATATTTGCTAAAATAGTCCACTATAATTAGATTTAACATTTTGTTTCAGTATTGATTTAAATACATTTATTGGATTATATATGTTTTATATTTATAAAAAAAAAAAATACAACTTATGTTTTTTTAAAAGACAGCTCACTTATTTATTTAAAATAATTTCTTTATATTTAAAGATTCAGCTACGACAAGAAAAAGTATAAAGTGTACAAATTACAATTGACATCAAAATTAAATAATATAAATAAATATTTGAATAAATAAATATACATTTATATAAATAGACATAATATAAGCTGATATTTATTTATTTATTTATTTATACTTCTGGTATTTTTTCAAATTTGTAAGGCATTTTTTTCTTTTTTATGATTTATAAAAGCAGCACACTTGTTTTTTTTTATTTATCCTTTAGTGTGTCATATCTTAGAAAAGTATGAAAATGTGCAATAAATAAAAAATAAAATACAATAACTTAAGAAAAATTCAATGCCAAAATAAAAAAAATTATAATAATTTGATTGCTTGACTGCTTACTTTGGTCATATTAATTAAGTTAATTAATTAATAAATCAGTTTTCTGACTGAATATTTCTCTCTCCTTATTTAAAACGGTTACCTACATGTGACCCTGGATCACAAAACCTTAGTCATAAGTGCCTATTTTTCGAAATCATCTGAAAGCTTAATGACTAATCTTTGTTATGATAGGACAATATTTGAAAATCTGGAATATGAGGGTGCAAAAAAATCTCTTTTAAAGTTTTCCAAACATATTTACAGTAGGAGATTTACAAAATATGATATTTATATTATATTATCTCTACTCTAGAATGTAAACTATAGTTTGACCGTTTACTTTGTAATCACCTTACTACCAGAGTATGCTGTGATAGACTGTGTTATTTACTCTCTCTGCAGGTTACAGTGCATGGCGGGAGCTCTGCGGTCTCTCAGCACCAGTGAACGAGTCTGATTTAGCAGGAATTCTGGGTAATGTAGTTCTGGCCCGGAAGCTGCTGCGTCTCTACAGAACAGCTAAGAACATAGACGTGTGGGTCGGGGCTATTTCAGAGCCGGCTCCGCCCGGGGGCCGTGTGGGGCCGCTGCTGGCCTGCCTGATCTCCAAACAGTTTCGAGCGCTCCGTGACGGTGACAGGTAATGTGATATTCCACTTCCTCTGAGTATTATTAAGTTTGAGATTTTAAGTTGAGTTAAATGTGTTTCAGGTTCTGGTGGCAGAATGAAGGTGTGTTCAGCTTGGCTCAGAGGGACGCTCTTCGCAGAACATCTCTGTCCCGCATCATCTGTGACAACACACACATCCGGCTGGTGCCCTTTGACCCCTTTGCACACACACTTCACCCCGACGACCTGCTGCCCTGCGAGCGCATCGAACAAATGAACCTCTCAGCGTGGAGAGAACCTGACGCCGGTATTAGCCACCCAAAGAATCAAAACAGTCACATGATGTTTTTATTTGACGCCTGTTATTTATATCCAATATTTGGGTGTGATTTTTAGACCCGGTCTGTGGCACGGTCCCGCGGTTGAGTCTGGGTTTCTCTGTTCTGTGTGAATCTGTGGTGATCTATCAGTGTCCTGCTGGATACCTGCTTCAGGGAGACACACAAATCAGCTGTGACCCCAAAACCCTCCAGTGGACCCCACAGCCGCCCACCTGCCAAGGTCCAGTTCAGTACTGAATCAGTTCAATTTTGCACCACAAAATCAGTCATAAGGGTCAGTTTATTTGAAATTGAGATTTATGTATCATCTGACAATATTTAAGAATCAACAATTAAGAAGTGCAAAAAATGTAAATACTGAGAAATCGCTTAGTGATTCTTAGTGATTCCAAGTTCTTAGCGATGCATATTACTAATAAAAAAATTATTTTTAATATATTTATGGTAGGAAATTTACAAACAAAAATGATCAAAACATTCATGTACATTATTAAATTAAATATTATGTTTTATTAAATATCACATTAAATGTTACATTAAATAGGAAATATTACATTGTGTGTAAAATAATATAATATTAAATATTAATATAAATGGGAAATATTAATTAAACAATATTAAACCATTAATATTCGAATTGAACTAAATTAAATATTACATTTTATTCACCTGATACTCACACATTTATTAAAACATTGTAATTTTAGGCATTCATGTACATAAACTAAATAAAAAATTAAATATCAAATATTAAATTAAATATTAAAAAGATTAAGAATTAAATTTACTAGTAAATATTAATAATAAAATATTAAATAAATATAACTATTTAATAGTAAATAAATAATAATAATGTATAAATCTGCACTTTTATTTGTTTATTTTAAATATCGATGAATGTTCCACTCATTTCTTTTGGACATTAATGGACACTTAAATTATTATATATTTATATAAATGGTAAATATTAATACAAAAATAACAAACAATTAATATTAACTATTAAATAAAATAATTGTTTATTTAATATAAAATAATGAAAAAATTCACACCCCTCTGACACATTATTTATTATTATTATTATTTGTTTTTTCAGATATAGATGAATGTTCTGCTCATCCGTCCGTCTGCCCTCCACACCTGCAGTGTTTGAACACACCTGGAGGTCACACCTGCACAGGTGAGCAGTCTCTGACGCACCCATCACCGGCAGCTTCCTCAATCCATGGCATGTTAATTAAATAAATGAGCTATTATTTGTTGCACATGCAGAACCTGCAGCTCCGCCCCTTTCCGCCTCCTCCATTGTTGCGTCAGTGATGTCAGTCCTAGGAGGCGTGGCCTTGATAGTGCTCTTCCTCGCCTGCTACCAAAGGTGTGTTAAAAAAATCTCCGCCTCAGGCTGTTTTTTTTTTTATATGAGTAAATGTACAAAATGAATACTTTGAATGTTATTTCTTGCAGATTTATCCTTGGGAAAGCGGAGCCGGCGAAGGCAGAATGCTGTCAGAGAAGAAGCTGAAATGCAAAAATGGCAGATTTGGCCCCAGCTGGTCTGATTTCACAACCTGAAACACATGAATGAAACGTGTGTGAACATGCCTGGAAGCATTTCTCACATTTCTCCCAGGGTTCTCGGCCTTTGTCTAGTTCAGCGTCGGTCCTCCCACGGCTGATGTACAAAAACCCTTGCTTTGAATGCATACTTTTTAGCTTTGTTGTTGTTAATAGGTCAGTACGATTTTTCTTTTAAAGAAATCAGCGCTTTTGTACAGCTTTTGTACGAAAGTGACATTAAATAAATGCTCTTTTGAACTTCCTCTTCATCAAAGAATCCTCAAACAAAAATATGAAGCAGCACAGAACTGTTTTAAATATTGATAATCATTGAGCAGTGAATCTAGACTATTAGAATGCTTTCTGAAGGATCATGCGATGCTGAAAATTCAGCTGCACATCACAGAAATAAATTACACTTTAGAATGTATTCAAATAACAACCAGTTATTATAAATCAAAATAATATTTAACATTTCTAACTGCATTTGTCAGTTTTGAATTAAAACAAATAATTAAAATCTGACCAACAGCAAATCTTTAAATCTTTGTAGCAGAAGATTAATGTTTGTTCACAGACATTCATGTTTGACTGCTGTAAATTATGTTCATAAATGTGATGAATTTAATAAATGTATAAATACACACTTCACATTTTATGTAGAACATTTATTTTGGATGCAATTAATTGTGATTAATCATTTGACAGCACTATATATATATATATATATGTATATATATTCCACTGGAATGCAAGTCCAAAATATCTAACTGACCAGTTTGTATGTTTATACATTCACACATAAATGGTTATGAATAAAGCACACAGTTCTTACATGATGCTATATAGTTATTTCTGGAAAAAACTATTCATTATTCACCAGACAAACCTGAGTCACACATTTAAATTCTGAAGATGCTTTTAATGGAGTTTAAAGGTCATTTGAACATGATGAAGCAGTTTAACTAAAGCAACAAACCTGAGGGCAGATGCCATATTTAATGTGTCACGAATGAAAACAAGGCTGAACAATATATTTGCAAAACATTTCCAGTTGAAAAACAACAACAACAACAACAACCTACTGAAGACATGTTTTCACACATATCAAATTAAATATGAAGAGAGTCCACCACAAGCGAGTTCTACACTGTAAACACTGTATTCGTCATCATGCAACAGTTCTAATCTATAATACGGAGTGCGATGCATCATGGTGCAGTTACCATAACTTGTGCGCGATGCTTAGACATCCATAACATAAGTGCTGCTGCGTTCATGACACTTGCATAGAAAAGATCTCTGGAGGATTGTCCATTCAACGCTGTAAACACACAGAAATCACTGGGACACATGCATTGCACAAGATGGGGCAGTACCTTCAGATGAAGTCCTAGCACTGCTTTAAAACTCCAGAACTGATTCTACTGCTGGAATTAATATAATTAAGAGTTTCAGACTATGAACTGTCGTTAAAAGATTTGGAAGAACATACAGGACATCAGAATATCAAGCTTTTTATGTTCCGACAAGAGCAAAAACAACTTCAGATCTTCTCAATACGAGCCATTTATTTGACCATCTTTAGTGTTAATTCATATTTTTCTGAACACTATGAACGGAAAAGATTTGAGCAAATGGGAGT
Source organism: Enteromius radiatus (assembly GCA_032357445.1). Lineage (NCBI taxonomy): Eukaryota > Metazoa > Chordata > Actinopteri > Cypriniformes > Cyprinidae > Enteromius > Enteromius radiatus. Next base: position 2,086,790 of record JAUCMS010000055.1, on the reverse strand, counting down.
TTAAATGTCGGTTGGATGGTTTATTTCTGCCACGGAATTAAAAAATGAATCGCAATGTGTTTATATCACTCAGTTCAAACTTTTTTATTTTTGCAATTCTGAGAAACCAAGTTAAAATTATGGGATGTAAACTTGAAGACGAAATTGAGAATTGTGAGATGAAAAGTCAGTTACCTCTTCTAATTGTTTTATTGTGTGGCAAAAACAGAAAAATAGAATTCTCAGAGAAATTCGGAATTGTGAGATTTGAATTCAAATTCTGGGCGGGAAGAAGTTTAAACTGAGATCTAAACTCACAATGACGAGGGAGCGTGAGAAAAACTTCTTAAATATTCAAAATGAGTCTCCACATGTCTGAGACTTTTTACCGGTAAATGGGAAAAAACGTCCTGTTGTTGACTTCTCGAAATTTAAATCGCTTGTAATCATTTACCTCCGTGTTGAGGAACATTTACTGCATTCAGTCTTTCCCGGAGGCCTGTGGAGAGCGCTGTCATCCGTGGCTCAGGGAGCGCTAGTGTTAGTGAATACAGACATGAACATGGAGCTGGAGAACAGTGTTTGAGTGAAAGTTGAGATGGCTGAGATGACCGTGCTGTTTCTGGATCTCTAGCTCTGCTCCGTCAGGAAATATCCCAGTTTGGCCACACTCATCTCTCTCCGCAGACGCATCACTTCCCAAAACATCTGCTGGACTGCAACCATAGGAAAATTACAATTATGTTTTTCCTGATATACTGTACTGCAATAAAATTAAACCTTTCAAATATAAATATAAAAAATAAATAAAACATACATATATATACACACATACATTGTTTTTCCATTTTCACACACACACACACACACATTATATGAATATGTACTGTACTGTACTGCAATAAAATTAAACCTTTCAAATAAAATTATAAAAAATAAATAAAACATATACATATATATAAATATATATATACACACATTGTTTTTCCATTTTAATTCCATTTAATATATTTATACATTTTATATATATATTACTTTACACACACACATATTATTTGAATTTTTTAAATACAATATTTAGGTATTTTAATATATATCTCAATTTAAATATAAAATACATACTAATATTGTATGTAATAATTATAATATATATTAATTTTATTAATATATATCAGAATATTGACACTTATCATTTATATATATTATATATATAATATATAATATATATAAATAAATAAAATCACTTTTTTACATAATGTACATAATCCTATATATTGATTTAGTAAAAAACAGCTAGTCCTAAACAATCATCCATAAAGAGTCAAAGTGAATTCTAGGGGACTAGTATAGAGTTGATAAACTCACCGTCCTGTCTGACGAGGCCCTGCTGGATGTACCTGATGTAAGTGAAGAAATTACACACAGCTGTGATCTGTGAGGAGAGAACTAGTTTGTTAACCCTCTCTGAAATGAGCATCTGAGAAGCGCTTATTAAAAGAGCGATACAGTATAAACACATACTCGTGCTCTGCTAGACGGAGATATATAGTAGTAATTCTCTTTATCTCCCAGTTTGATGCGATGTCGGCAGGGGCGGGACATGCCGCTCAACGCACATTTACTGTTCAAGAAAAAAAAAAAAAAAAGAGAACACTGGTCAGTAGAGCTGTCAATCAAATCACTCTTAACAGCCAATAAGACACGCCCAGCGACGACACGCCCAGCAAGGAACAGACACACAGAAAACCCGTTCTTCGGTTGTGACCAATTACTTTTACATTCAATATATAATATAAAATAAATAATAAATATTAGAGAAATGATACAAAATGAGACGCGCCTTGCAAGGCGAGGAGTTTTCGCAAAAAATTATATTAAATAACTGAATTATGTTAAAAATAAATAATACAAATATATTATATTAAATTATAAAAATAATTTTCCAGACAGAAAAGTGAAAATGTGTTAGTGTTAACAGGATTTCATGCACACTTGGTTCTTGCATTGACTTACGTTTCTATGGGTGTCCGGCAACCGCTGTGAAAACAACCCCAAATCAAAGAGTGATTAAAGAGCAATCGCTCTCATTCAAGTGTGTTTGTTGCCCCCGATCCCACACACTTTATGATGAATCAAAAGAGTGTGTTTGTGCATGTATGTATATATATATATATATATATATATATATATATAACCAGCCGTTTTTTTCTAGGTCTTTTTTTCATAATTTGCAAAATTGAAAAGAAATGCAACAATGCTCACTTAACTTTTGACGTAAGAAATGTTTTGCATTCACATGCTTTTTTAGAGATTTTAATTGAAACTATCATTATATAAATAAAAGCTCCATAATAGACATTATTTAAAGATATATTATATCTTTCTATTTATATATTTCTGCATTTAGTTCTATATTTATTCATATATTTTATGTATTTAATGATTTATTTATATATTTCAATTAGTGCTGGGCAATGATTAATCGCGATTAATCGCATCCAAAATAAAAGTTTTTCTTTACATAATATATTTGTA
>JAUCMS010000055.1:2054196-2074353 GCA_032357445.1 Enteromius radiatus | reverse complement strand
TCAATCAACCTGTCACTCAAGTGGCCACGCCCTTAATTATGCAGAATTTTAAGGCTTAATATAATTTAAATGGTTGACTTATAAAAAAATTCACCCCCCTCACAGTTGTCACAAAGGGCAAAATTAGCTATATAGACCAAAAAAAAAATTGTAACTGTTACCAGGCTGTAAGCATGTTTTTTTGTACTGTAAAGTTGGGCATTTTTTGGAGGCAGCCTCCAGCAAACCAGCCAGTCGATGAATTGCAGTTTTAATCACTTCCGTGTTGGTTTCACTAGAGGGAGCGGGAGGTTGCCGCTTGGTTTAAAACAACCAAAGCTCATCCTCTCTCTCCTCCTGCAGGTTTCTACGTGACTCTTGTGGTGACTCGTTGGTGGGGTCAGTACGAGAGCATCCCGTGGCCGGATCGGCTGTCAGCGCTGGTCAGTGGACACGTCCGGGGCGAGGATGAAGGGGCCAGACTCGTCCGCAGGAGTCTAATGCGTTACGCTAACCTGTCGGGCCTCCTCATCTACCGCTCAGTCAGCACCGCCGTATACAAGAGATTCCCGACCATGAGCCACCTGGTTCAAGCAGGTAAACTGTGATCCAGGCCAAGCAGTGTGGCCTAGAACAGAGATTAAAGCCATGTTTTGTGCCGGTACCCTTCAGTATCTGGGATTTATCCTCAAAGAGGAAACAGGAAGGAATTATGGCCAGATTCCTAAGAGCTTTGGCTGTTGAGAAATAGTTCACACAAACATGTGAATTCTGTCATAATTGACCCAAATTCACGTCAACTCACTATTTATACAGTGCTGGACTAAGTGAATGGGGCTGCAAAAATGACAAAAACAATGTAATTGTACCAAATCCTTGTTAGTCTGTAAGATTGTAGCTTTTTTTTTTGTCTAGCTTTAATATTAGAAACAGTAGGCTGCTACAGTAATTGTATTATTAGTTAGATGCCAGATATATTATGTATCTTTTAAGCTATGGATAATTGATTTTAAGAATAGAGATCCCCGTTCTCTCACGATTCTGAAAACAAAACATTAGACAGCCAAACAAAATAATATAGGATCATTTACTTAAGTTTCTGAAAACAAAAAAATATGAAATGTTATAAATAAGTCTATTTAAAAATATGTATTCATTTAAATGAAATCATTATGTAAAAAAATACAAATCAACAAATCTCTTAAATAAATGATTCAGATATCAAATACATTTTAACAGTCACTGATCACCACATACTGACATAATGACACATATACAAACTTTATGGATGAGCAGCTGCACGAAAGCAGGTTTATATATTAATTTAAGATTTAATCGACAGCAGAATCATTGTCATTTAAAAATAAGAATTTTTTTATGATGCAAATGAACCTATGTATTTAAATGTATGTAAAGTTTTGGGAAAGCCCTTTCTACTACTTTAGTCATTTCCATGAGTACAAATCTTAACGTTTAAGCATATGTGTGCGTCTAATTTTATAGCAACATTTTGGACAGGACCCTTTTCTATTCTAACATGAATCCCAGCTGAATGCAGAGCCTGAGTCAAAAACACCTGTACATACACTATATGGACAAAAGTATTGGATCATTTATCAATCATTTCTTTTTAAATGTTGCTAGAGTGGAAACGTGTCCTGTCCAAACTCATTTCCCAAGAATATCATTATCTGCTTAAACTTTAAGGTTTGCACTAAAGTAGTCAAACCTGTTCATTAGTAGGTGGTGTCATAGGCAATATCATCATTGAACCAGACCTCAAAATGAACCTTGGCCCAGGCCAGGGCAGCCCCCTCGACCCATTTTGAGGATGATTTTGGAGCTTGACGGCCTCTGATCGCTGTATGATGAAGTCAGCATTGATATGGGTTGAAAACTCTCCTGTACTGTAGGTCTGATGACGGCTGAGGAACTGAGGCAGTTAGAGGAGCTGCCCTCCCCTCATAATAAGTTCTGGGTTCCCTGCATGTGGTTTGTCAGTCTGGCCATGAGAGCTCGATCTGAAGGACGCATCAATAATGACGTCGCGATGACCGCCATCCTAAACGTATGTATATAGACTCATCACTCCTGTGATTCTGATTGCGTGTCATAAATGTCACTCTTTTTTGCGAGAATATTTTGTGTAGAATAAAAATGTTTGGTTTGTTTTAATGATGGTATTTATCATAGAATACCAGTAATAGCCTATAATTAAGAAAACTGTAGACTTATGCAGTGCTTAGTAACCGTATACCAGGGTTGGGAGGATTACTTTTAAAATGTATTCCGTTACAGTTACAAATTACTTCAATAAAAAAAGTATTCAGTAACGTAATCCAAGTACCACAATATAAAAGTACTTTTGGATTACTTTACATTACATATGTAAATAAAATAAAAAAACAATATCTAAGTAGGCTACTTTTATTTAATTATGACTTTAACATTTAAAACTGTACTAAATATTGTGTCTTGTTTAACCATCTCACATTACAGCCCTTACATATGCAAAATATATGGCTATGCAGACATCTAGTGGCTACGGTTTAGTTTTAAACCTGATTTCCATGCTAGTCCTACCTGCAAATGTTCAAGATGGTTGAGTAGCCTACTTAAGGAGGAGTCTACATGCATAACTATATTCAAAAAATTGACATTTTATATGAAACAAATGTAAACCTGATAGTATTCCCATTTTTTCCAAATGTAACTGTAATCTGAATGCTTCGTTTTTTTATGTAACTGTAACGGATTACAGTTACTTGATTTTTGTATCCTGATTACTTGTAATTCATTACTCCCCAACCTTGCTGATTACATATAATTTTGGATTACGTAATCAGATTTGAAAAACTGTGCACTCGTATTATATAGTATTACATTTTAAAATGTTCATAATCAGATTACAGTTACGTATTAAATGATTACATATTATTCATACAGTGACAGTACATTATTCATAATTTATTGATTCTCCCTTATTCTTTTTCTCTATTAATGTGTCCTGTCTAAAAATCTGCTTGTCAAAAGCTTTGACAATATTCACAATAGCCATGTAAGTGACATGTAAATAATTTAGCGATCCGTACTTACACAAAAAGTAATGGTATGTTTAAAACAAGTTCTAAAATATCCGTCAGAATACATGACCTAAAATTAGTCAATTTAAGATGTATGCACTAACAACAGTTTGTAAGTAATCTACCTAACACCATATCTGTTTATTTAATTATTGTTGTGAACGATTCACTGAGTGGAGTCTGATTCAAACCGCTAACGTACGAGTTCGAGTCTGTTTAATGAATCTTTTGACTGAACCGTTTCATAGGAGTCATTTTTCGTGAATTTGACATCATGGCTTTTGCTTCAGTGGTTGTTAGCCGGAAAGATAGCGCGAAATGTAACGAGATTATGTATGTATTTATACATTTTTTGGTCATTTCTATTCTGATATGGACATAACAGTTAAACAACTCAAGTGAGGTAGGGAGTAATGGCTTAATGATTCACTGACTGAATGTTTTCAAGTCAACCGAGTCTTTTTTTGTGTTTAAAACATCATGTAGTTTCCAGTTTTTATATAATCGTGGAGTTTCAGTGGTAACATCGGGGCCTGAAGCAAACCTATTCAGATGATATTTCACTAAGAACTCATAATTCTTCTCCTTGTGAGCAATAGTTTATTCTCTGGGTTTTCTCCTGGTAGGAGTTGAACACACTGCGCTCTCAGTGTATGAGGCTGTATGGCTATGACTGGATCAGCCTACCTCTCGTTTACACACAGGTTTGATGGTTCAAACTCAACTAACTTTATTTAACTAGTACTAATAATAGAGATAGAGACAGAACTAGCCAGACCACTCATAACATTTCAGAGTATATGATCCAAGCAAAATCTGAAATGAAATTGAGGTGAACTAACCAAATTTCTAATCTCTGGATGGAACGGGAAACTGGTTGGCAGGGCTGTAGTTTGGTGTTTGCACTCAGACTTAGCTGATTGGTTGGTTCTTGTCACATGGCCCCCGGTACACTTGCTGTTCTGAAAAGTTAGGTGTTTCTAATTTAATATGTTTACACCTACCCCAGCCCTAAACTTACCATTTACAATACCATTTATATAGCTTCACTTAATTTTAAATGCTATAAAACATTATTTTGTTATGAAATTTGTTATGAAATTTGACCATAAAATAAATAAATAAATAAAGTTTTCAATTGGGCCCTTATAAGAATATCTTTCCACTGGAAAGTCATATTTTCATTAACATTGTCAGTAATAAAATCAACTACAGCTAATGCAAAATGATTTTCTTGTAATAGGAAATATGCTGTCTCTCGCATCACATACATTATCAATAGTTAAGAATGTGGTTTTGAAGAGGATCCTTTTTTTTTCTCTTATTTGGACTCGGCCTTGACTTGGACTCAACTAGTCTGGTCTTGGACTTGTCTTGGACTCGACAAAGCTAGACTTGACTACAGCTCTGTTGGTTGGAATGGCTAACAGTGATCCCTGATTGATTGGAATGTTTAGCGATGATCCCTGATTGGTTGAAATGCATAGTGATGACCTCAGATTGGTCGGAATGTGTAGTGATAATCTCTGATTGGTTGGAATGTGTAGCAATAATCTCTGATTGGTTGGAATGTGTAGCGATAATCTCTGATTGGTTGGAATGTGTAGCGATAATCTCTGATTGGTTGGAATGCATAGTGATGACCTCTGATTGGTCGGAATGTGTAGCGATAATCTCTTGATTGGTTGGAATGCATAGTGATGACCTCTGATTGGTTGGAATGTGTAGCGATAATCTGATTGGTCGGAATGTGTAGCGATGACCTCTGATTGGTCGGAATGTGTAGCGATAATCTCTGATTGGTTGGAATGTGCAGCGATGACCTCTGATTGGTTGAAATGTGAAGCAATGATCTCTAACTGATTGGCGTAAACATTTGTGCAGATTGAATGAAATGATTGATGTCGATGATGAATAGTTTAATTTTATTTCTAATAAAAGTTTTTGTCATGCTTTTGCACAGTTTGCCAATGTCCTGTGCTCTCTGATAGGTTGTAACCGTGGCCGTGTACAGTTTCTTTTTGGCTTGTCTGATTGGTCGGCAGTTCCTCGACCCCGCCCAGGGTTACCCAGGTCACAACCTTGATTTCTACCTGCCCGTCTTCACCTTACTGCAGTTCTTCTTCTATGTGGGCTGGCTCAAGGTGTGTTATCTTATTAGTGAAGTCTCGCATTAGTTGGAGCTCCACTCCACACTCACAGTCCCTAATAACTGGTTTTTATTGACTAAAATTACTGTTTAGGGCTCAATAAACATTGCTTAATTATATGGAGTTCAATACAGCTGACATGACGTACACAAAACTTGGTTATACAAACAAATTTAGTAAAACACCACTTTAATAATGGTTACATCATCGCACTGATGTAATGGAGCTACATCAAAAGTCAGAAAATAAATGCATTTGTGTGTTTTCAGGTGGCAGAGCAGCTTATTAATCCATTTGGGGAGGATGACGATGACTTTGAGACAAATTGGCTGGTGGACCGTAATTTACAGGTACATCATCTGCCCCGCTAATGACATGTTTCTTGATCTCCTTTGTGTCATTCTGTCTTGTCTTGCTCTGTGGATTTGTGTGTCTGGTTGTACAGTCTCATCTGTGTCTCTGTATTATAAGGTCACACAATGTAACTTTATTTTTCACCTGAAATATCTCATTTATTATTATTTCTGAGGCGTTAAACATTAATATTTCTCCTTTTTGTAAGCACCTGTGATTATATAAGCATAACTAGTTGTGTCTTTCCCCCAGGTGTCTCTGCTGTCAGTGGATGAGATGTACGATCTGGTTCCTCTGGTTGAGAGAGATAAATACTGGGATGAATCTGAACCTCAGCCTCCTTACACAGCTGCCAGCGCAGAACACCGCAAACCCTCATTTATGGGATCTGCTTTGGACATCAGGTGACACACACACACACACACACTTAAACCCACTAATGTACAACTACAGCACACACATGCACTTTTTGGGTGCACAAACAAAATTCAGTCAAAACATGCTTCAGAATTTTATTACAAATTCTGTAGTCATTAAAAGTGGCACTCTTTTTTCCCTGTAATGTGAAACAGGATATTCTGCTGAAAATATAAATGTTATGGGTTAACAAGTAGATAAAGTTTATATAATGGAAGAAGAATATATAACAGAATATCCTCAAGGTCAGTTGTGGGATATAAACAAGGTCACCCTTCTCTCTCTGTCTCTCAGCGTTCCCAAAGAGGAAATGGAATTCCAGCACAATTTGGAGCAGATTAAAGAACATGAGGAGGCCAATCATTCCACTCCTTTTCTGGGCAGCTTGAGTCGCATTCTGGGCGTCCAGTCGCCCAATTTCCCTCGCTCGACTCCCACATCCCGAGTCTCCCTCCTGCGGCGGCGCCCTCGTGCCCCCTTCTCTCGCTTCCCCCTTTACCTCCATCCCGAGAGCTCCCCGATGCCCAGCCACGCTAGGAACGCTGACCTGGAGGATGCTTTCTCATCCATGCCTCTTTACGAAAGACCCGGATTCTACAGTTGCCCGCAGACGCCCATCCACTGCATCCCTCCGTCCATTCCTCGCCCAAGACCACGAAGAGCCCACGGCGACAGCTCCGGCTCGCTGGCTCATCCGTTGATGGGTTCGCAAGTCCTGGCTCCACCCGACACGCCCGCGCCTCCTTCCTCCGCCTTCCCTTGGGTGGGTGAAGATAGCGAACATTCAGGTCCTGCTTTCTCCTTTCCGGACCCTGTTCCAGAGCTGTTACCCAAAGTGCGTCCGAGTCAGGGGTTGCCGTCACGCCGCCCCTTGCCTCTTCGACTCTCTTTGGAGACATCTCCATCTCCGTCTACGCCCGAAAGGGTGTTTTCTTTCACTTCTCCATCTTGGTCGCAAGCTCAAATCAACACCACCAGTTCAGGGAGTGTAAATGCAGCTGCGACTACAAACAGTAACAACAACCTATGCAACGGCGTGGCAAACAACCCCTGGCCAATCAGCAGAAGCACCACTGCAAGCACAGCCAATCCCGTCAACCCAAGCCCCACGACGACTCAGCAGACAGCCAATCAGCACAACTCTGCCAATGACTCTGGCATTTCATTGGCTGAGGGGGATCTGTTGGGTGCTGTGGTGAAAATGAAGGAACAGCTCTGAGTTAGGTGAAAATTACCAGCATGGATTCTCTTCCAGACTGGTTTAGAGCTGGCCTGACTGATTTAAATATGTTTATCTTTGTCTTGAATGAGTGAAGATACTGAACGTTTGAGTCTTACTTTCTCCTCTCCAGACCCTGTACCCAAACTGTTATCTCAAGTATGCCTAAAAAAAAAAAAACAGAGAGGGTGCTTTCTTTCACTCGACTTTGGCTGCAAACTCAGATCAACTTCAGGAAGAGTGAATGTGGTTGGGATGCTAACCTGTGCAACGATGCAGCAAACAACCCCTGGCCAATCAGCAGAAGCACCACTGCAAGTACAGCCAATCCCGTCAACCCAAGCCCCATGGCGACTCAGCAGACAGCCAATCAGCACAACTCTGCCAATGACTCTGGCATCTCATTGGCTGAGGGGGATCTGTTGGGTGCTGCAGTGAAATCAAAGGAACAGCTTTGATTTGGGTGGAAAATACCAGCTTAGACCAGCATGGATTCTCTTCCAGACTAGATTAGAGCTGGTCTAGCGTGTCTTTGAAGGCATTTTAAGAAAGCTCAGTATCAAAACCCTGTCCAGGGTTCTCAGAAACGTCTGAGGTATAGTGAATAGAAATTCCCATTTTCCAGAACAGCACAAGAAAAAAAAAACAATGGTAGACTTTCTGACATTCTATAAGAGGAAAAATAAAGATTATGTTGAGAAGTGAGAAAGTTGTTAAATTGCCATCACTCTCTTAGCTGTTGTATAAGAAACACTTGTGCAGAAACTAGTCAGTGGCAAGGTAATACAACACAAAATATAAGGCTTTTTACAAAAAATTAGCATTTTAGAATAACGTTGTATTTATGATGGTAATAACTGTGGAAACACATCCTCCGTCTTGTCTATGTAGCGCACATGATATGGGTCATGTGATCTCCACTGTCACTCTCATTCATACTGTCCATTTGCATTGTTGCAGAATATCTGAAAATATGTCTTTTTTTAGATTATAAAATCAAATTGTATAAAAAAGGTCCAGATCCACACACAGATCCTTTCCAAACAGCCACTGGTGCCGAACAAACCTCTTAAGCACAGTGCATCATGGGACTGTAACAGAATTAAAGGGTTTTCAAATTCAAAGCCTTGTTTTTGGCTTGATTTTACTGCATGCAAATATGATTAACATTATTATTTTTGCCACTTAGAAGGTATATAAACATGCACTTATTTATTTTTATGTATTAAGAGTAGATATTATGGATACACAACCAATAGGAAACTAGCATATAGAGTTTTGTTTTGCAGTGCATTCACATTTTAATGAATCAACTCTTAAATACTTTAAAAACTACAGGAATTTCCAGGCCTGTGTGATTAAGTGTTATTTTAGTATTGTCAATGTGCTATTATATAAGAAATATTTTGGTCTAGATTTTTTTCTGGCTCACTTTCATTTAAAAGCTTAAATAAATTATGCATCGATCTACTCTTAAATCATTTATAAATAGGAATTTCCATGTATTTTCTTTTATTAACAAATTTTTATTTTCCATTTCCATTTTAATTGACTGAGATTTAGATGCTTTTGATTTGATTTTCTTGCTGACTCACTTTCACTTCAACAGGAAAAGCTTTGTGAATTATGCATCTATTCTTAACTTCGTTCATCATTAATTATGCATGTCTGTTCTCAAATGTCTCCAGCTTTTTTTTTTTATTTGTTACATCCTGCCAGTAAATATCTTCTATATTTATATGTATACATATACATATATATATATATTCCATTCACAGGAAAAAAAAAAAAAGCACAAACAACTTATATGATATTTATATTTTTTATTAAGATCAACTCATTTGGATGATGTCATATAGCATATTGCCTATAATGTGGACTCTATCTACTGTATGGCTTATAAAGGGTTCAGGCAGGATCTCTAGTAAACTACAGCAGAGTTTGTAACCCGTCTGTCAGACACTCATATGGCATTACATGCTTGACGTACTGACTGCATCATAAACACAGAGAGAGACTGTCTAAGAGCTTTCCTTTCCCAGAGTGTGCTTGTCGAACAGATACTCGGCCATGCCGTTCTGAGGGGCGCCCATCCGCCGCAGGCTGCTCACCCAGTCCGCCAGCTCTTTAATGGACTTCACCTGCTCGTCCAGGTAATGCGTCTCCAGGAAATCACAAACCTGTGACAGAAAGTTACAGAGATAGCTTTACCCCTTTTGATTTGCTTTTGGTTGTCAGTTACAATAATTACGAACTCTTTACAGACATGGTCTGATCTAGGGTCAGTTTTGCCTTTCATGTTCTTATGAATGATTTCACATCTGATCTTAAACTAGTGCTCTGAGCTCAAACGGAGATGAAACAACTGAACGGATAAATTCTGTCTATTTCCAGCCCACAGAAGGCATTCTGGGTAACTCCCAGAAAAACTGACAGACAAAGTTGCACCTCTTATGACAAAATACCAAGTATTACAGAGTTTTCTTTAGTGCTGTCAAACGATTAACTCCATCCAAATTAAAAGAATTATTTACATAATATGTGTAGGCCTAAATTTATTATATATATATATTATATACACACAGTATATATTTTGAAAATATTTATGTATATATTTATATTCATATAATTAATAAATCATATATTTTAATATATGTAATAAATAAATGTATCATATTTTTCTTAAGTGTATTTATATATGCATAATAAATATAGACAGTATACACACATGTACTATGCAAACAAAAACTTTTATTTTGGATGCAATTAGTTGTGATTAATAGTTTTTATATAGCAATATCAAACTTTCTGACTATAGAATTTCTTTATTACCTTATAATGATTTTTAAAAAATCTTCTAATCAGTAAAATAGTTATATGTCTATATTATATATCTGAGCATAACTAGGAAATACAGATTAACCATATGATTTTCTATGCCTGTTTGATTAATAAATCACTTCAGTGTCATTTTAGCATTTATTTTTTTATCATTGCATCATTAATATAATTTTTCCTTCTTCATACTTCAAATGAGTATTTATTAGTAATATTTTACATATTTCATGTTTATTTTAGTTTAAGCTAATTTAGTTTTTGTCATTTTTAAATGTCTGCATTTTTTTTATATATTTTTTAATTTCAGGTTAGGTTATTTTAGTACTTGCAACGTAATTAAATAAAGTTTAAAAATAAGTTTTTGTTTGTCACATTATGTATTATTTTATTGTTTTAACATATTTTATTTGTAAAGTCCTGGAATTTTACATTTCTTTATCTATAAAAACATTAAGAAACATTTTGTTATTTGAAATAAAATTCATGTGAACTAAATCTACACAATATATTTTATTTTATTAAAATGGTTTTCATTTTAGTTACAGAAAAACAAATTCATGTATAAAATTATTTTGCATCTACTTACATGTGGATCATTGTGTTGAGTTGCCACCTTGTGAAGCTCCAGCAAGGACAGATTTACGCTCTTTTCCAGAGCCAGAGCACATTCCAGCGCTTCCAGACCACTGCCCCACTCATCCCGATCCGGCTTCTGCACACACACACACACACGCACGCCAAAAGCTTATTTACTCCATTCATTTGACATTCGAGATACAGCACCGTCCCATACCTTGATGTCCTGCAGGTAGATCCGTCCTCCTCTTTGGTTCTGCAGACTCATCAGCTTCTCCGCATGTTCTCGTTCCTCTTTAGACTGTTCGCGGAAAAACTTGGCAAAGTTAGGCAAAGACTTGTCATCCCTGTCAAAGTAATACCCCTGGAGAGAAGAACAGTCAACCGTGAACCCTCATAAACCACTGGAGACAATACATTGTGTTAATACAGAGCTCTAGTGATCAGTCATGTAATAAAAGCCTGCTCTCACCATGGACAGGTAGACATAAGAGGCGTAGAGCTCCAGGTAAATCTGTCTGTTAATGGCTGCCTCACACTCCTGATGGAAGTTCTGCCTCACCTGAGAAGTCATGATTCTGAAACACACAGCATTCACAGAAAACCTCAGAATTATATTTATCAATATATAGCAATATATATTTAATTTATATGTATGTATAGGTTTTGTAACTTTTGTTATAAATAAAAAAATATCATATTCAACATTTTTAGTACTAAAACCACAAATAACATTGAATAAAAGCCTATACAGAAAAACTAAATGACTAAAACTTAAACTAAAACATGAAAAAGTTGAAGGTTCTTAAATAAACACTGTAATAATATAGTAATAATATAAAGATAAAAAATAAATGGCAATAAAAGAGAAAAGAAAACACTTCAGTTATTGATATGCTTATTTTGCACATTTATTTTAAAGGATCTGTAAAGAGGTGCAATAATATACGAATCTGTGAACACAGCAGCCCTGTTTATCGAATATAGATTGATATATTACTTACCCTGAGACAATATGAATTAATCCTGATCCTAAAACTCGGAGATGTAGGGCAACCCACGCCTGATTTCACAATATGTCCGTATTGTTTAAAACAAACCAGACAGAGACCTAAAACGAGAGACAGGAGCAGCTCTCTGTCCCCAGCACCAATGAAATGGGTCGCAGTAGAGCTTGCATAAATTATAGGGCTGTTATTGACATAAACATACGCACGCGCGTTATTCTGGACCACAAATAAATCCCATAGGTCACTTTTCAAAATAAAAGTGCTGTTAAAAAAAAAAGGATCAAAATGACTTTATAAAAATGCACACCCTGGATTTTTACAAATACTTTCAAAAATATAACATATATAATAATACGTTTGTATTAATTATTTTAACAATAAAATAGGTTAATAAGTTATTCCGGTCGACCTGATGTCGCTGTTTAATGTATAGGTCTTATTAATTAAATCTCGATGACGTTCCCGCTAGGAGCATCCAATCATAAAAACGATGGGCATCACAATCGTTCGTTCATTCGCCTGTCGATTAGAGCCCGCCTACTGACGCTTGTCCTTAAGCCAATCAGATCGGAATACTTACGAACGTCAAGTAACGTACTTAATATTCATGAGCAAACCCTCTAAACACAACTTCTGTTCAGTTTAAAATGAGAAATGGATGCTTTGTCGCTGCATTCACCCTCCACTGTGTTTTTTGATTTAGAGACAACGGGTTTAGGTATGTGATTTCATAAACAAAATCATTATCAGCCACGAGAAATGTGCAGAATTTTGTAAACGGTTGTGTAAATCAAGCTTTCATGCATGCCTGTAACGTTACTTCAGTGTTTTGACCAAGTTCATGGCCGTGTGAAAGCATTCCTTATTTATTTATTTAGCAAAAAAGTTACTTATTGTTAGTGTTATGTAAGTAACTATTTGCGTGTAATATAATTATGTAATTTAATTAAAAAATATTTAACATGACGTGTTCATTTGATTATTTGCTATTATTTCATTTTAAATGGTATAACTTGCAATCTGTAAGCTATTACATTTCCATAATAACCATCCCAACACTAATTATTGCTTTTGTTCCTCTATTTTCTCTAGATCCCTCGTGTGATATCGTCCAGCTGGCTGCAGTGAGTGGAGGTCACACTCTTAACCTCTTCATGGTTCCCCGTCGGCCGATGCAGCCCGGAGCGTCCAGGATTACGGGCTTCAGTGTGAGACGTCAGCGTTTGTTTCTCCATCACAGGCCGGTGCTCACCAGCTCTCTCAGAGAAGCCCTGGTCTCCTTCATAACCTTCCTCCGGATGCTGGGCCGGCCGGTCCTGATGGGTCACAACATCCGCAGGTTTGACTGCCATGTTTTGGCAAGAGCTCTGGATGAGTTCAGCCTGAGGTCAGACTTCCAGAAAGAGGTTTCTGGATTCGTGGACACCCTTCCTTTGGCCCGCCAGCTTCTCAAAGACAGCGGCCTCAAGAGCTTCAAGCAGGAGAACTTGGTTAAGACCCTCCTGGGAGTTTCATATGAGGCCCATAATGCTCTAGAGGATGTACAAACCCTGCAGAAACTCTACTGGGCCCTCAAGCCCACAGCCAATCAGATACATCAGCACATTTTCACTCTCGACTCATTGGCTACTGCAGCTGTCAGTCAAGCTCCAGTTAGAGCATCTGGACCGAGCGGTTTATGTGAACGCTTCAGTAAAGCGGTGGATATTGCGAGGGAAGATAGAGCAGGGGAACGTTTGGATGTCTGATTCATGATCACAGATCAGAAGCACACACATTTCTTTAAATCAATATTTATAAAGTTAAGATCCTTTTAATGAAAAAAAATGCAATATTGTTCATTGGTAATATATTTTTTTTTTGGTTATGAATAAATGATGTATTTATATTTTTAAATAAATAAATGTATTTAAATATGTCTATTTCATCTAGTCATCATATTTATATATTTTATTTGTATTTTGATTATATTTATGTAATTTTAAATGCTAATATTTTTATTCATTATCAAGCAGTTTTTTTTTATAAATTTTTTACTTGTATTATTTATTTACAGTGTATAATTTATAATTTTATGTAAACAGAAATAATTCTAATATACTGATTGGTGCTCAGCTATTATTAACATTTGTGTATATTTAGTTATATAATTTATTACAATTATTATTTTATTTCTAATATATGTAAATGAAAGATATATATAACACATAATACATTTTATTTATTTATTTAATTACATGTCAGGACTAGATCTTCTCAACCTAATAAATTGTAAAATTGCATTTTTTGGGTAAATGCCTTGTAAGTCTATACTGTATGTACAGACTTTTGAAATATAACACGCCCATGACATCCTCCAAAACGCATTGTTATATGAAATTTTGCTTTCATATCCTAGTTGAACTCCGTCCAAAAGGAAACCGCATAAGAACAGCAACTTAACACAGTATAAATGTGTGAAAGCAAACACTGTGATCCAATAAAATCAGTTGACGCCCAGGCTGAATGATTAATGGGAAACCTGTTATGCAAGTTCAAAACGGTCAGAAATGAGCAGGTCAGAGGTTAAAGAACCGTTATTTATTAGGGATTACATACAGAGGTCTTCTTATCAGACACATGCTCCATTACATCTCAGAAAGCACCATACATTCATTCACTCGGACTTCTGCCACCATCACCCGCCGCATGCTTTGATCCCAGAGCACTTCAGAATAACACGGGTCCAAAAATATAGAAAGATTCCTGGAAATCAACACCTGGTTTTACGTGTACGAATCCGAAGAGGCCACTAAAAAATACAGTAAACAAACATTAGGGTGCCGGTAATTCCCAGCATCCTTTGTGCTCTCCACACTGCTAGTGCAAACTACAGCAATAAAGCATAACCACAGATCAAGCCATAAAGTCACTGATAAGGGAGGATAAAAACGGTAACAAAGTTTCACTTGTGTTGTAAGAAAAGACTGGCAGGGTTGTTATTTTAAAACAGTTGCACTGGTAATCAAATCACAAAACTCATGACTGTCACAGGAGAGCTTTGTTTAGCAAGAAACTCTTGCTAAAACGGTTCTTCATGGAAGAGTGTATGCTTAACAAGCCTAGGACTCGTTGTTCTTGAGCAGTAGTACCATGAAATAGGTGTTCAAATTGGTCTCAAGTGTATGTTACCGGGTTTGTATGTAAATGTAAAATTGTTACTGTCCTCCATTTGGGTTTTTATTCTTTGAACGCATGCAAAAATCTCTGATGGAACAAATTTCGTTTCATGAAGTGTTTACATCTTGCAGCCAATAGTGAGTGATCATGCATCCGTGCATTTGACTTATTTGCGCCAACGTGAAATCACTGTAATGGATGTTTTTATCAGCTGTTTGGACTCTAATTCTGACGGCACCCATTCACTCCAGGTTTACAGAGGTTCACAACCGCTACTAAAAACTAGCCCAGTAAAAACTGCGTTCTGGGGGGTAAAATACGATTTTTGGCAGGGTTCCTGTGGTAATAGTCACATTCCAGGGGCTAAAAAACAAATTACTGGAGTCGCTTCAACCAGCAACACCGCCCACTGATGAGCAAGTGATGTAATACTACATTTCTCCAAAACTAATCAACATCCTGAATGGGCTGAGGTTAGTACATTTTCAGTAAACTCATTTTTGGATGAACTGCTGCATTAACGCTGGTGGTTTAAACTCATTTTGGTCGGACTTCATTCTAGAACGCCCATCATCCAATCAAATTCCATCCTGCATTTTTTCCCCTCTCGTAAACGTTACGTTATTAAAGTAAAATGGTTTGAACAGCATTTCATGTTGACTCAAAGGAATTACATACTTTTACATACTTCAAAAGAACATGCAGAGGTTTTTTTTATGTCGCAGAATCATAATTAAATCTGTTTTATTACCTATTTTGTCATTTTTTGATTAAGCATAGCTATTGTAACACTAAATGTCATCGTAATACTCCATCTTAAAGGGATAGTTCACCCAATAATTTGAATTCTGGCAGGTTTTACAAGGAAGCGAACATTGGCTGATGCCCATTGATTTCCATAGTGTGGAAAATAATAAAGAAGTCAATGAGAACCAGAAACGATTTGCATACTAACACTCTTTAAAATAACTTATTTTGTGTAAGAATGAGACACGACTTGAGCCTGGGTGAACTGTTCCTTTAAAAGAGGTTGTTCGTCATGCATGTTCAAGATGAAGCCAAAAACATGGGACCGTGATTTCTACTTGAACTTTGTTTGACCCGTTAGTTTAGATCAGGACAGAACAGGAGGTTTATGAAGCGGACGTCTCCTACAGTAAGCAGCAGGCTCTGAACATGGTCATGCCTGACGATGATGTCAGCTGTAAAGAGACGCTTTCATTGGCTGAAATGAACAGCACGGAGCCGCGGGTCAGAGTGATGTCAGAGAGGGCCGCAGCAGACATGGCAGTGGCCTCTCCGTCGATGACCAGCAGGATGCCGGCGGAGTCCAGCGCGCTCACGGTGTACTGCTGCGCCGAGGCCGGGATCTGAGGATAACACAGTATAACATTACTCTTAAAGGGATAGTTCACACAAAAATGAAATTGTGTCTTTTTTTTTTGGTATACCATTTCTTTTCATTCATTATACAATTAAAAGCAGACCATTTTTGGGTGAACTGTCCCTTTAAGCTGAGCAGCTGGAATAGGGATAATGTATATATATCTGAGGAAAGGGCTGGCGCACCTGTATTCTCATGACGGTGAAGTCTGGCACAGGAGGGTCGTAGAGGTAGACGCAGGGGTCAGCATTATCCCGCACGCAGGGGAAGATTTTGGCACTGACTGGAGCTGGGCTGTAGTTCAACATCTCACACAGCGTGTCCACGTCAATGTATTTGGGAGTGAGTCCGGCACGTACAGTGTTATCAGAGCACGCCATACACTCCACACAGTCTGAAGGAGCCAGCCAGTTATACACGGAATACATGAAGATGAAATATTGCATGTTAATAAATAACCTAAATGGAATATTAATGAATATTAAATGAACATTAATAATAATAAATATATTTCACAAAAAAGTAGAACTACGCAACCTCCATGAAAAAAAAAAGAATATTACAAATTAATAAGTAAATATCAGTGAATATATTTCACAAAAGTGCACAACATAGGTGCGATACACAAATATTAATTAATATTATGGATTTAAAAATGAATATTAATCATTATTTGTAACAAAACATAAACATGAATTTAAAAAAACTATACATGCTAAATTTGAACATTTCAGTATTAATAGATATGAAATAAATATGATTATTTTTCAGTAAATGTAAGTAATGACTATATTGCACTAAAAATGTCAACTACATGGAAAACATGAAAATGAATGAAAATTAAAGGATTTTTACAGATTACTATGTGAATATTAATATATATATTTAAACAATAAACAGCAACTATGCAACATGGAGCAAATTAATATTAAATTATTATAGATTATTAATTTATATATTTTATAAGTACAGTTACACAACCTGGATATAAATGAATATTAAATTGTAATGTATGTATGTTTTTTTTTTGAATATTAATGAATTACAAATACATATTTTTTATATTAATTAATATATTGCACAAAAAACTACAAACGAATATGGAACAAATTAATACATTTCTATACTATACAATAAGCATTAAGGAATATTAAATGAATATTGTGGATTATTAATAAATATATTTTAAATAATTACAACTAACACAACAAACATGAAATACAGATTAATTAATATATTTCACAAAAATTACCTGCTCTAAGAATATATTTTAAGAAACGACCAACTTAAAAAAATAGATTTTTTCAGGCTCCAGATAAATATACTACGGTTTTATCATGGTACATGCCCCAAAATGTGTTTTATTAGTATCGTGGTGACCTCTGACCTCCAGACAGATAAGCGTGAGGCTCATTTGCTCCCAGGAACATGGCCTCCCCCGGCTGCAGCACGACTAAGTTCAGGAAGTAAATGGAAAAGCATCCGATGTCCCCGGGATACTGGGAGTGCAGCCGCAGCAGCAGGTCTCCATTACTTCCAGAGGTGTCTTTGCCAGCAGCCTCTGGAACAAAAGAACAGGTCAGACGGGTTTCGTCTGAATCGATGGGATAGAGCCGCTGACACACAAGGGAGTGGAAGCCTCTCACCTTCCTCTGAGATGCGTTTGACCAGCATGTTGAGCTGATCGACGAACAGCTTCTTCTCACAGTTCATCATCCTGGTGAAACACTTCTTCAGAGCGAGAGACGTCCGGCCCGGGTCTCCATCGGCGCTCTGGAGCTCCTCGGCGGCTTCGTTACCGACCAGCGCTCGGAACTCTGGGACATCTGAAAAACCATGGGAAATGCTCTTCGCTAGGGATGTAACGAATAACTGCGAGCTGCTTGAAAATCGATTCAAATCTGTTGAGATGCTAAACAAATCATGTTTCAATCAGGGGTAGCAGTATATTATAGTATTATAGTTTTATTATGTATTATTAAAGAAACAGAATGAGATGCAGATTTACTCTCAGCCAGCAGTTGGCGCTTAAAGCGTTTCCTTGGTTACCGCTGTGAACAAAGCAGTACTAACCAAGGAAACGCTTTAAGCTAAGAGTGAATCTGCATCTCATTCAGCTCTGCAGTTTCTGTGTCATGCAGATATTTTGATGTATAGTTTCAAGTCAAATCAATCAGTTTTTGCCTAGAAATTAAATAATCTACAGCACTTCAGATTCAGAACTGCAAAATCAACAGGTGCTATATTACAATGTTGAAGGGGCGGTTGTGGCCTAATGGTTAGGGGTTTATTATTGGTCTAAGATTTTGAGTTGATTGAATTGTTGCAAACCAATTAACTTCTGTAACGTGACATATGTTTTTCTTTACAGATTTGAAAAGTATTAGTCTTATCATAGTGCACATTTCTCAGCCTTAACATTAGATTGATGCAATGTAAAGTTGCTGTTACTTACATATTTCAGCTGATAAGCCATATTTTGTTGATGAATAATAAGCGAGTGCTGGATGCACTGCATTACCACAAACCAGCCATTAACCATCTGTCCATCATGGATTGAGTGACTGATGCCTTTTTTTTCTGCCACTATGTTTTTTTCATTCAGTCAGTTCATTGAACACTTACTTTTGAGGAAGCCCAAGAGTTCATCCATCGGCCGAAAGCCGCAGAGACCTTCAAACCGAGTGAGAGCGATGGCCATCTCCGGTTTGTGGTTGCTGTCTGGGTAGTGTTCAGGAAACTGTGCATGGAGCCTAGCAGCCAATTCCTGCCAGTTAACAATTCATGAACAGTATTTATTAAAAATATAAACATTTTCCAAATCTTTACTAGTACTTTTTTTTAAATATAACACATCATTCAAAAATGAATAAATGTATTCATTTCTTTAAAAAAAGAAAATACTGGCCCCAAACATTTGCTCAGCAGACTATACTGTTACAAAACTTTTATGTTTTAAATAAATGCTGTTCTTTTTAACATCATATTCATCGAAGTATCCCGAAAAAAGCATATAAAATGGGCATATTAGAGTGATTTCTGAATGATCATGTGATCTGAAGACTGCTGAAAATTCACAATAATTTAAAGTATATTAAAATAGAAAACAGTTCTTTTAAATCGCATTAGTATTTCATAATATTATTGTTTTTTTTCTCTCAGTACTTTTGTTCAAATAAATGCGACCTTTATTCCAAATGGTAGACATTACTGTCTCCGATCTCACCCGGTTGGGATGTGCCTGGATGGACAGGGCTGTGTTGACGGACAGCACTTTAAAAAGGAAAGGGAGCTGCCCATGGAATGTGTCTTTGACCTTTGACCCCAGGCACCCTGGGAAATCTGCAATCCACTGTCCCAGTGTCCTCTGGGATATCCTGTTGTCTTTTATGAGAGCATCTCCTTTGGGGTGGGCACCCATCCAAAGCTTGAAAGAAAACAAAGATGTAATGATTACACAATATATATCATAACACTTTACTATAGAGACCAGTTCTTACTATTAACTGGTTACTGATTAGCATGCCTATATTGGCTGTTCATTTGTACTTAAAAAGCACAAATTTGCATCCCTAATCCTACCCAATACAGCTATTGATAAGCAGGAAATAAGGAGTTTATTGAGGCAAAAGCCTAGTTAATAGCTTATAATAAAGTGTGACCAGCATTATCTCTGTTCTTAATGGTGAAGTACATCATTTCATCATTTCTCTTTAATCTGAGAATGTTAAAATAACAGCTCCTTTAAGATGGTAAAAAATAAAACATCTAAACACATGCTGTGGCTTTATTAATAGACTGACACATGAAGTGAATGTCACGCTGACCTATAAGAGAGCTGCTATTATCAGAGACACTTGTGCTCGTGTTTAATAATGTGTACAGTTGTGTAAAGTCCTTGCACAATCTAACATGTGTTAAAATTAAACTGGAAATTAGGTGCTGGGCGTCTGGCCAGAGGAGAACTGGACCCAACTAAGCCTGGTTC
>JAUCMS010000055.1:2016285-2026572 GCA_032357445.1 Enteromius radiatus | reverse complement strand
ACACACACACACACACACACACACACACACAATTCATTAGCGTGTAGTGAGCTAACGGCTGTACGAGCAGAGAAATCCATTCGTTTCTGTTTTGGCCGAGCTTAAAAGCAAAACTTGTGTAAAGCATCGCTTTATTAGCGAAACGCAATTTGAATTTATCTTAGGGGCCGGTGCTAATGCCTGCTCTGATTTATAAGGCAACGCTGCTAATTTCCGACAAAACCTTTTGGATTTAGAGTCATTAAATTGACTCATTATTTCAAACACTGGCCTATTTGTGGGGCTAATTCAAGGAGGAGCGGATGAAGCGGAGGCATTAGCGTTGGAGAGAGATGCTTTGGTCTGGCTGTCACAGAGCTTTTCCCATTTTAGCAGATGGAAATGAGCCCAAAGAGGGTTTGAACACACACACACACACACAGTGCCGGGGTCCTTCCATACGTCCAATTGCCACTGAAAATACGAGCTATTAATCCAACTTAGTCATCTAAATCGGCTGAAATGCCTCCCTGTCTGTTTGTTCCCTTAATTTCAGAGTTCCTGCTGCTCTTTGATGAGGATGGAAGGGAAAAACTCCTCTCGCAACAAACCAGCAGCTTCCTTCAACACAGAAATATGACTTTCAATTACCGGCTGAATTTCAAAAGGAAATGTCTGGGTCCTCGTAATAGTAGTAATAAATTATCACTTACATAACAAAAGCCAGATCTATTTTTAAGAGCATTATGATTATTTTCATTGTGATTGAAGAAATTTCCTCCCCTTAAAGTTTGATAATTACATGCAACTCAATAACTAAATAATTAATAAATATAATGAATGCAATAAATAATACCATGGCGTATAATAAAAACAACTGCACTTGAATTATGAAGAAACCTTTTTCCCTTTTTATTACAGTAACAAAATTAGGGGCTCAGAGAATGCAAAAATGGTCCTAAAAATGACTATACATATATATATATATATAATGTATAAATATTTTCCTCATCCAAAAATATAATTTAATATTTTCTTCTTTCTTTTGGGTTGAAATGAATGACCCAGACTGTTCTTATCGAAAACCAAAAATATTGTAGTAAAAATAATTGCCCAGACAAGGCTTTAATGGTCCTTAAAACTGACTCAAGATTTTTTTATACACAAATTATAATTTACTATAATTTTTTTCAGTTTATTTTGTGGTAAAAATTATATTTTCAGAATGTTTTTCACTGTTGAACGTACAACTAACAAATAAACGGCCCAAAAAATTATAAATAATATTTATTTTACTTATATATTATTTTTACTATGCAACATATTTTAAAACTATTTCATCTATTAAATGTGATATTTATTCTTATTGATTGTGATGCCATCACTGGAGACGGGCAGTAAGCGCTAGTTGCTCTTCTCACTTCTCGCACACAGATCTAACACAACAGCTATGGCAGTAACCTAACAGCTCTGACACGATTATCTGAGCCCGATGTCACAAGTAATCACATCAGCGCTTTCTCAAGCCTGAAATCAATCGAGTTTACTGTAACAGACTCAGCAGCCGTGTGCCAGTGTAAAGTTTCCTTTTGTGCTGCTCTTCTTATAGCGTTCAGAGTCTTTAAACGGACACATTCATCCAAATAATTCAAAGGCTATTTATTTAACAATAGAAGTGCAAATGCCATTTTCCCAGGATTCCCCTGTCCGCCTTGCACCAGAAGAGCGTTTAACAGACTCTTACAGGTTGGAAGGACGAGTGAATTATGCAGCGGCTCTTTCAGTATTGATGAACTCTGCTGTTTGATCCGTGAGAAATAACGCCGTTCTTCACATCCCGAACAAACACATCTGACACGCCACACAGAGTCACACCGGCGGGAAGCTCCAGGGAGGAAAGTCAAAGAGAAGGATGTGTTTACCGTCCAGGTCGTTCTCGAAGGTTTCGGCAGCGATCCACTCGGTCGTCGGGCCGGTTCCGTTCACGGTGGTGCCTGACACCCTCACAGTGTAAACCTTTCCCTTCTCCAGACCTTAGACACGAACAAACAAAACCAGCATCAACGACACGACTCGCTGCATTAAATAAGTGCAACCTCAACACTATCCTCAAGATTCATCAATATTGCATGTTTTTCATTTCCTGAGAAAAAATGGGTTTTTGCTCGTTTCTAAATGGTTTCTCGCTGGTTCAAGTTAAGAGATATGCTAAATATGATGTCCTTTCCGGTGAGTCTGAGAGCTTTTTGTCAACATTAATTAGTTATTTATTCTATAGAAGTGTGGCTATCGTTAACTAAAATGGAAAAAAAGAACATAGAAATATAACAAAATTTATAGCAATTGCAAAACAAAACAAAAACAAAATAAAATGCAAATATTACATGGGAAAAATAAATGTTTTAAAAATAAAACAAATTTGGCCTTTGAAACTAACTAAAGTTAGTTGCATTTTGAAGATTGATTAAACTGGAAAATAAATGCATTAAAGTTATATAGAAAATTGCAAATACAAATGATTAAATAAAGCAGAAAAAACAAATATTAGATGAAAATATAAGTTCAAAAATTAAATGAATTAAAATAAAAATAAGTTGCAGTTTAAATGTTTTTTAAACTGAAAAAAGAAAAGAAAAATATACAAAAATAAAATAATAGCATGAAATAATAACAATAATAAAAAAATGGTAATAAAATAGGAAAAATATGAATATCAGATGAAAAATGTACATTTTGAAATCATTAAAAAATGTGAACAGAAATAAAAAGATGTGGTTCTAACATTAATAAAAATATATTTTAAAATATACAGCTATAGAAAAAAAATGTATAAACATGACAAAAGCATATAACAATACTAAAAGCTGAATTAAAATATAAATATCTGGATGAATATGAATAAAAATGCAAGTGAAACTGTGTTTCAGTAGGGATGGGGGGGGGGGGGTCGTACCGTCAATAAGCTGAAAGAGCTGTGTGGTTGAGATCTCGATTGCGTCTGCTCTCCTGAGTCCTTTCCTGTAGCGTAATTTATACCCCGTCAGCTCTCCGTTCAGGGTGCCAGGGGGAGGAGGCTGCCATCGGACCATGATGCTCTGGGGCGTAAAACAGGACACACGGTGAGCTTAGAGACGGAGCAAAGCCGTTTCAGCGAGTCTCAAAAGTTAGTGGATTTTAATTGAGCAGCGGAGCGCGTTACATAAACGTCTGGAGGTCTGCAGTTCTTCAGGTGCGTCTGCAAAGACTGTGTCAGCCGGAGAGCTGTCAGAGCCAATGCTGTCATGTGTCATGAGTTAATTTCAGAAAGACAGCTGAGAGAAGCAAAGCCTTCAGGCTACGCAATAATGAATGAAGAAAAAAAACCAAGATGATCCAGGATCAGTTCTGACTGCCAGATGCCTCTTTTGAATTACACGAAACATGAAAGCACACAAACTCTCTGCATCTGCCCGCTTCTGATAATTAATCATTAACTTTTGTTTTGGGAAGTCACTAATGACTAATTATTCATTTGAACAGACTTAATGTATCAGTGGCTCTTAAAGAAGCGTATTGTAATAATTACATTTTCAGCCAAAATCTCACTGATTGGATAGGCTAGCAAAAACTGTCAAGAACACGTCTGGGTCACATTTCCCCCCAAAATTAGAATAATTAAGATATTATGTTTTGCATGAGGTAACATTGGTCTACTAGCTAATTTGGGGACCATTAAGATTTTTGGCTTGCGGTGCGTTTTCATTTTTTATTGTTAGATTCTAATTACTGCAAATTAATACACACACTCGCATATAAAAAATAAATAAATAAATAACTGGCTGAGTTACAATACTGCACCAAAAACTCTTATAACCTGGTAGAAAAATTTATTTTTTGTTATTATTTTATTTTAGATTTTATTTAGTTTTTGTTGAATTGTAACATTACTTATTACCCATATTTTAATTACTATAAAACTAAAGAAATTAAAAAAACCCTGAAATAATAAATATACTTTTTTTAAGCATCGTGACATTATTTTCATGACAGTTAAGCATATATTCACCAACATTTTAATTACTGCAATAAAAAAACTAAGTAAATAAACACAGTGGTTTCAAAAAATTTAGTAATTAATTATTGTGTGCCGTCTTTAATATATGCTAAATAAATAAAAGGTACACTAATGAGTATATAATGACGATAACTCCAGGGACAAAGACGACAGGGTGTAAATAATGAGAATTTTTGGAAGAAATAAATAATCGCTTAGACAAAGAAATTATGCCATAAGGACTTCTTAAAATTAGTCTTGATTATGGTTATTCTCAGTTATCTCAACAAGGCAAAATACTGGCCATTATACTGATCTATCCTACGAAACAAACTGTGACAACATGTAATGTACTGTATATATTTATATTTTTGATGAAATCTGAGAGCCATCTGTCCCTCAATAGACAGCAACACAACTGAAACCATCCCAGGCCCAGAAACGTAGCAAGTACATCAGTAAAACAGTCAGACTTCAGTGTTATTACTACGTTGTGTTGCTGTCTATGGAGGGAAAGATAGCTCTCAATCAACACATCAATAAATGAAGTATTAAAGCTACTGTTTGGGTTTGTTTTCCTGGCATGAGGGGTCTTCATCAAGGTCCAGCTGGAGACAGCTGATGAAGGTTCAAAGCCTGATGTACTCAGATCACAACAGCACTAAAACATGGACACTGGACTAAAGCGGCGGATCTTACCGTTGAGTTCAGGACCTCCAGAGTGAGGTTCTGCGGTGGGGCGCTGGGCACTGAAACACACAACAGATTCATTATTGAGAACCCACGCTGATAACTCTTCTCAAATAACTGCTTTATCCACCGAGACACACATTCAGACTCGTGACGGATGTTTATTTTCGGAAGCGGCCGTGGGTGTCGTTTTTTACACCTTCATTCTGCTTTTTGTTCTGTCTCTTGTTGAGCACTGGAGGATTACGCTCACGGCCGAGACAGTAGCAGACGCTGCTTGTGTTTATGAGCCAGCGTTAACGGCTCGCTTCAATAAAACACTTCATTATATTATTTACACTTGTGTGCTTTCTGTCGCAGCGTGAGTGTGTACGATCACAGCACCACCTGTCACCCGCTCAACGTCTTCCCCGAGGTCTTTCTGTGACAGGACGTCTCAAGCCCAAATCTGGCCCGCTCCCTACATAGACAGCATTTTAAGGCATCATAGTAACACTCCTGAGGCTGATCCAAATGTCAGGAAGAGTGAAGTTAATTCACATGAGAAAAAAAAAAACATGCATTTGCGAAAATATCTCTTTTTTTAAACAAAATAATTTAAAAGAAAAAGAGTTGCCAATTTTAATCAATATTTATTTGATGCATATTAAAAGTATGCATCTTATATAACACAAATAAAATAAATATATTCTCTCATTATTTAATTCTAGTTAATTGTTGTCAAAATATTTATCAATGCTCATATATTAATAATTAATCCAATATTAAAAAGTCTATTTAGTACTATTTCAAAATAATAATAAAAAATTCTTTAGCTTACGTTTTATGCATATCAAAGTATAACACAGCTAAATAAAATTATTTTAGCATATTTAATTTAAATATATAAAACACATTTAAATAAATAATAAATATTTGCATTTATATAAAAGTGTTTATTAAATGATATTTAGTTATTTATTTAATTTAAAATTAATTCAATAAATTATTTTTTTTTATACATTTTATTCTCACTTCTGTAGCAATGGTCCTCTGTAGAGAGGAGCTGTATTCATATAATTAATAAAATACAAATCTGAATCATATTAAAAAATATAAATTAAACAAAAACACATTTTATAATAATTATTTATCATATAATTATTGTATATATATATATATATATATATATATATATATATACACACACCCCAATAAAATAATTAATAAATATTAGATAATTATTTTCATGAATCTTAAATGTAGCCCCCCAGTTGAGCAGTGTAATAATCAAATAACTCAAACAATAAGATAAATCACAATCAGATTAAGTTGATATTGTGTCTATATCTGAGTTCACACAGCTGAGAAAACACAGATCCACTTGTTTTCTGTGTCGTTACATTATAGTCGAGAAAAAACCCAACCGCTTCAGTGAACCCATGAAAAACATTTGCCTTCCTGTATGCTAATTATTTAGCTTTAAGCCTGAACTAAAGCGATCATGTTAGCGTGTCACTTCCACGAGTCTTGTGACAACACTGACACAAAAAAACACTCTCACGAACACCAAGATCAAATCACTGACAAATCAGTGGGAATGTCAAGTCTTCATCTAAACGGAGGCACTTTTAACTGCTATTTGAAGTCCAAGTCAAGGCAGAGAGAGAAAATCAAACAGTCAGCGAAGGAAAATTAAGTCAGGAGGTTCAAAGTAACACATCCAAGCGTCAGTCTTCATGAAGCTCACCGTCAGACAGCGTTCGGACCACAACATCCTCAGTGGAGACGCCGGGGCCATGTTTGTTGTACGCCACAACCCTGAAGCTGTACTCTGTAAACTTCTTGAGGCCCGTCATGGTGTAAGACAGACCCGTGACGTCCATGTCCTGCAGAAAACACACAAACATCACTTAACCTGCACTGCTTTTACCGCAGCAATTCAACAGTCAACATAAAAACAAGCACTACTTTTATATTCGACTAAAATAAAACTGCTACTGTCTCTTTAAGACTTCTTTGTAACTGACCCCTGATATGCTTGTCTAACATCTTTTCTTAAAACTGCTGTGGTGCTATCATGCTAAGTGCTACTGAATGAATGGCATTTTCATATATCATAGCATATTAATATGATACGATGCACAAAAACAAACATACAAACAAACAAACAAGTGTGCCAAAAACACAAACATTAAATGACAAAGTGCATTGGAGTAAAATCCCCCCCCCCCCAATAAACAGGGTAATAACATAGTAAATGCAAAATAAATTTATCTTAAAGTATATATATAAATAATAATTAAAAAAAAGGATAAAAATCTGTTTAAAAAAGGTTTTACCATGGTAAATGGCAAACTGATATGTTAAAAAACCCATGGCATTATAAAATTAATTTTAAAACTATATTGGGGAAAACAAAAACATGGTATTACAGTAAATGTGCAAAAAAACAAACAAACTGATGCCCAAAACAGGGCGTGATCACAACACATGTACAAAATACATGTAAAAATGGTTTTACCATAGTTAAAAAAAAGTCTTACTAAAAAAAAATATATGTAAATAAGCATAAAAAAAAAAAAAGTTCAATAATGGCATAATAGTGATTAATATTTAAACAATCACTGCCAGTGTAAATGTACAAAAATATATGTAAAAAGGTATGATATTACAATATAAAACACCATGTTTTCATTATATATAATGGATGTTATTACAGGTATGTGCACAAACATGGTGGCACCACAGTGGTTAAAAATACATGTAAAACGCAGTAAAAATACAAAAAACTAATAGTAAGTGGTTAATAAAAACGTGCGCAATAGTATTAAACTGTAAATAATATTTAAAATGAATCACATAAAATGTATTAGAAACATGGTGTAATCATATCAATAATTTTGTGGTATTACTTTGGTACAAAACGAAATAAAATGCACAAACTGTGAAAGCGTCATAATATTAATGCTTCTAGCCTACAGCTTCATCTGTCCTCACCTGCTCCGAGTCCTGTCCCTTCTCGCCGTAGAAGAGTTTGAAGGTCTGGATCTCTCCGTTTCCGCTGACGGGTCTCTCCCAGCTCAGCGTGACCGAGGTAGTGCTGACAGAGACCACCTGAAGATTCGGCGCCGGACCCGGGACCTGAACTGAGACGCGCAGGAGACGGAGAACTTTTTAGGAAGAGCTTCAGAGCAACATCTCAAAAACAAAAGAGAGACAAATCCGCACGACTCCTGCATGAGCACCAAAACCCTAAAGTTAATATTCCGCTTTTTAGAAAGTTTCGGGAACAAGACGTGAAAGTGAAGCAGAAGAAACCAAGGCGTATTTGCCTGTGCTTCAGCTTTAAGTATGTGTTTGAAAACACAAAGGGCCACTGAAGTAATTTCTTCACAGTGTCTTCCACTGCTTACAGTTCTACTTGAAGCCTCTTTTTTCTTTTGTTTGACACTTATTCTTTCCGCTTTTGCAAACTTCAACAGCGCGTTGTGACAAAAGACGACACGTTTCAACCCACCGCAGCTGGATACTTTAAATAATGACAATATCACATGGTAAAAAGACGACGATTCTGGCGAGAAAGCAGCATCTGAATCCCGCTGAGGATATTTCGACACTTCAAATGAGCGAAATGCATTGTGGTCCACGTGTGGGATGCAAAGGAAACAGAGGAATTTTGACCTAGAAAGACCTAAAAAGAGAAAATTAATTCATTTTGTCCATATAAGTCAAACAGGAAGTGCAGGTGGTGCGCAGAATACAAAACAGCTACTAGCATGAATCCCAATTCATAGCAGAAAAAAATCCCCTTTGCCACACTGTATAAAATATATAAAACATAAGTTATAATTTATCATGTTAGACAGCTGTTAAAAATAAACATTTTAAAGGATTTTAAACCTCAACACAACTTAATAACTTCAAATAATACATTACATTTTTTTTATCAAGTTGTTATATTGCAAATATCCCACACTAATAAACCCTATCAATAATAATAATACGACTAATGACAAAAATAATACAACTTTATACACAGAGCGCATTTCATGGTACGTGGCTTACATTAGACATTTATTAAAGCAATACGAGCGTGAGAGTGTTTAGGTCTTCACCAAGGCTGCAATTATTTGATCAAAAACACAGTAAAAACTGTGAAATTATGTAATATTATTACCATTCAAAATAACGGCTTTCTCTTGCAATATATGATAAAATGTAATTTATTTCTGTGATGCAAAGCTACATTTTCAGCATCATGAAGTGTCTTCAGAAATCATTCTAATATCATTTATATATTTTGTGGAAAATGTGACATTTTATTTGACAGGATATAAAAACATTCATTTTAATAAAAAAAAAAAATATTTTTTTAACATTGTAAAATTATATCATTTGTAAAATAAAAGAATAAAATACTGACCGTCTGAATGGTACTTTAGAGTTAAACAGGATATTTTGTAGTGATTCAGATGTATTTGATATCTCAGAAATTGATCAAAACATTATTGTAATGTTATTTGGAAGGAGATTTCAATAGAAAAGCTATAAAAAGATGTTTTGAAGAAAGTTTGTAACCAGACTGTTTTGGGTCACCATAGTATTTTTTTTTTCCTACAATGGAAGTCAATGGTGACCCAAAACAGTCTGGTTTAAACCTTCTTCAAAACATCTTCCTTTGTGTTCGGCAGAGCAAAGACATTCACACAGATTTGAAACTACTTGAATATTTGGGTGAACTATTCCTTTAACGCAGGCCTTTTGGACGCAAGATGCTCAATCTTATATGATAGATATCATACAAGCTCCTTCTCCTTTTCTCAGCATCTGCTCTGTGAAGAGCCAGTTGGTGTTTTCACCCGAGCGTGGCCGTCCAGCAGCAGCACGACTCTCCTTTGGTCCGGCTCTGGCTGCATTTTTCCTGACAGCTCCGGCCTTGAATGCATCCCTGAGCTCTGCTCTCATAAATACTAGTCGCCTCTATCCATGAAAATCCTCCTGACAGATGCTTCCAGACCCAGATGTTTACAATTCCTCACACTCACACACAGCTCGGACAGAACGTGCCTGTCTGTGAAGAAACCACAGCCTCCCCAGATCAACAGTGTCCGGTAGGTTTGGACGCGCACAGACAGGACCAGTGTGGTCACGAGAGAGAGAGAAACCTCAGACCTGGCCCAGCATTCAATGCTAGCGTGCTTGGAGTGTGTGTACGTGTGTGTTGGTGATTTACCCTCCAGCTGGGTGGCCACTGTAAGCGGGGTGGAACTCTCGCCCGGGCCGTTAGCGTTGGACGCGACCACCCGAAAGGTGTATTTGGTGTCGGGGGCGAGGTTCTGGATGGTGACCTGCATCTCTCCCGGTCCGCTGGTGTTCTCCACACGCTCCCTGACAGCAAAACAACAGCAGTATGAAATCAAAACAGCGCAAACGTATCTGATGTATGATTTTAGGCCCGCGATGTGCTAGTCAGGCATGTGAGTGCTGACGTCTCTAGCTTAAATTTGTGCCCCAGAATGCATCAGAACGTCATTCATAACATAAAACAAGTGCATTAATTGTCTTCTACAGAAATATTATGACGATGATCTTATGAAGTAAGT
>JAUCMS010000055.1:1999137-2009551 GCA_032357445.1 Enteromius radiatus | reverse complement strand
AACACCCCATCAACAACCTGTAACACCCTACCGACCACCCAGAACACTAATAACACCCCATCAACAACCTGTAACACCCTACCAACCACCCAGAACACTAATAACACCATATCAACCACCCAGAACACTAATAACACCCCATCAACAACCTGTAACACTAACAATAAGACCCCATCAACAACCTGTAACACCCTACCAACCACCCAGAACACTAATAAGACCCCATCAACAACCTGTAACACCCTACCAACCACCCAGAACACTAATAACACCCTACCAACCACCCAGATCACTAATAACAGCCTATCAACTACCCAGAACACCCTACCAACCACCCAGAACACCCTATCAATTACCCAGTACACCCGCCAACCACCCAGGGATGTAGCAAAACAAAACATCTTGCTTGTGTCTTGTTCTAAAACTGTCCTGGTTCTCGAATCACTCTATAGCTGTATGAACCTGCTGAACAGAGATGGAGCGTACGGTCTCAATCACACCTGACTCTGTGTTTGCGTAACCTCAAACCCACAGGAAGACAGAGAGTGGGGATAGTGCTCAGGAAACGGACGGCCCACCTAAACGCTTCACACCTTTATTTATATCTGTCCTGTTATTTATGGACTCATATTTACGTCACAAGGTCATTATGATGGCTGTCATTAGCCGGGTGGAGAGAAAGCCTATGACCGGCAGGCCAAGCGTGTGTGCCACTTCCTGTCAAAGCCCAAAAGCCCCATAATCCTGCAGAGAGAGCTTCCTGTATGGAGCGGGTGTGGAGAACCACGGATTGTGCAAATCACACAGCAGGGATTAAAACAAAAAACGTGTTCACATTCTCTCTCTGCATCCAGCCGAGCGACTGACAGCAACCCCGGCCAGCTCATCAATAGCCATTCACACAATCCAATAACATCTGATTGCTCATCAATCCAGCAAAACATCAGCAGCAGCGAAGCCGCAGACCTCCAGAGGGCCAACGCTGCAGAAATCACATCCCAATCAAGGGGTTTGTCAGATGGAGGGTTTCACCACGGTAAACACACTCATAATCACTCACAACAGATCTAGATGGGAAAGACTTTAAATGGTACATGGTCACAAGCTCCAGGGCCTAAATATCCCTTCATTCCCATCATGTAGGATGTCTTGGTAGTGTATCACTAGTTGTGTATTTACTGTGGTCGATTTATTTACACAGATATAGAGGGCACATAGAATAAAAAATTCATTTTGTAAAAAGTAAACAACAATATTATGAAACTTAATTACAAAGTAAAAGTCTCAATATTTTTTTTTTTAATAAAATGATTTCTTGACAGGTGCTTTGACAAACTGATTTGTGTATACGACAATAAGATATTAAAAAGAAATTAAAAAAATAAATAATTAAAAATGGTTAAAAAATTTAATTAAATGTTATTAGAATATTAATAAGAATGCAACTGTTTAATTAATAAATTAATAAAATGAATGCTATTAATAAATAAATAAATATATATATAATTATACAAATAAAATTCTCATTTGTAATGCGTCTGCTAAATCACTAAATGTAAATAAATATATATATATATATATGATACTGTGCCTTTATCACAGAAAAGGAAAGGAAGATAATGCAAATAAAGGAAATATGATTTCATGGTGTGTTATTCACTTGATTATTTAAATAAAAAGCATTACTACATGGTATTACTTTGTTGTTTCATTGATTTTCAGCAAAGCAGACTGTATCTTGTGATTCTGAGAGGATTTCTGTCAAGCCGCCCACCCCTACCATCATACTCAGCGTAATGCATGACATTAACATGTTTAACAGAACGTAATCCGCAGCATGCTAGCAGATCTCATTACAGCCAGAGACATAATTACAGCTGGAACGAGAGCGATCATGTGCTGGCACTGTACTCAGAGTGTACTGTAATGGACGAATGAAAAAAAAAAAAAAAAAGTGTTTTAACATGGAAGCTTGCGAAAGCAGCATTCACACTCCATCTAACACTCGGTGTGTGTGACAGGTGTCCGTTCCTCTGAAATACATGCAATTTATCTAAAAAATTAATTCTGCCATCATAAACTCAATCACCACCACATATAAACTTGACTGGTCATTTTTTATGAATGTGTTAATATTTAACAATAATATTATTAATAAAATATACAATACAAATGCATTATTTTTAACACTTCCTGTCATTAACTATTTAATTATTAACTAAATTAATTATTTTATTTTATTGACAATGATAATGATAAAAAACAAACATGATAATAAAAACAATAAAAAATAACTTATAATAATAATTTTATATTTATTATCATTTTATTTATGTTTCTTTGCATTTATTAATGATAAATCTTTTTTAATAAACTCAAACAACATCACTCAGACATAAATTTTGTTTGGTAATTATTAATAAAATGTACAATTATATAAATATATATATATTTTTAATTTCCTATTATTAACAATTTCTAATAATAATAATTATTTTATTTAATTTTTATTTACATTTATTATTGATCACAATGAAAAAAAAAAAATGTTTTTATTCAGAACATAATCATGTCCTGAAACAATAAAAATAAAATGTGAGAATTTGGAATTACATGAGCGCGAGTAAACAATGATTTAATTGTAATTTTTAGGGAAAGTAACCCTTTACATTTCTTCTTTGAGAGGCACAAATGAAGGAAGCTCTAATGCAGATGACCTGTGAAGGGTCGCGTGTGTTCACACACAGCAGGGGAATCAGCAAAAGAGCCTGCACTGATTTCCAAGTGTCCTGAAGTGGATTATTTTGTTAATCAAAACAAAGCTCTCGTGTAATTGGAGAGGTTGAGAGCAAATGTTCAGAGGAAATAAAGATCTCATGCAGTGAAAGAAACACAACGGTTCACCAGACGAACTCCATCCTTATGCCTGCGTTTACTTCAACACTTCCTCTTAAACAACAAACACGGACTTCTCCTTTTCTAACCCAAACTACAACAGAAACATAATCAATAATTGAGAGTGACGCTTCAATCACTGAAATCAGCTGTCAACAAGTGCCCGCTGAACTTCGACGTGACGGATCGCTCCAGGATTTCATTTCCTCTTTTCCTCCTCTCTGCCATTATAAAGTGCTCCTGTTTCTAAAAGGTGCTGAGGGAAAACACGATCACTACTGTCAGAAAAGCACTATGAATGCAACTAATAAGAAGAAATTAAATTAAAAGTGCCATTTTAAAATAAAATCAATTCAATTATTTTAGCTATATTATTAGTTAAATATTAGCTGAAATGCTAATTTTATAAAAATATATATTTTTTAATTATCATAATTTATTGTCCTCTTTTCTTTCTTCCTGTCGGGAACTTATGGACAAATAAATCAATTAAAATGAATAAAATAACTAAGCATAATATTCAAATTATTGTTGATGAAATATTAATTTTAAATTACGTTAAATAATAGAATCAATATTCGTCATTTCAAATTAAGGGTTAAAATGTTCATTTTAATTACTTTAATAAAATTATGACAAATAAAACATTTAAAAAGTGTTAATTACGTTAATAGCGCTGTCAAACAATTGATCACAATTAACTGCATCCACAATAAAAGTTTGTTTAAATGCTGTGTGTGTATTGTGCATATTTATTATATATCTACAGTATATACACACATACAGCATTTATTTTGAAAATAGTTTATATTTTTAAAACGTATATTGTACATAAATATATTTAATATATAAACCTAAAAATTTTCTTAAATATATGCATGCATGTATATATGTATATATATATATATATATATACATATACATACATTGTATATATACACATATACATATACACACACACACACACACACACACAGACACAGAATACACACAGATATATTATGTAAACAAAAACTTTGCTTATGGATGTTACCACAATGTACTAAATCTGGTTGGCCAGACAGATAGCTCCGCCCCAATCTGGATGATGTTTATTACAAAAATTAGTTCATTCACTTTTCATGTACCTTTGATGAACAAAAGGAATAAACCTGGAGGAAAATACAAATTCAGCACAACCAAACTATATTTCCCATCATTCTCCGGGGCAAGACCAAGCTAACACATCCTTTGCTCTTCCGTGTTCTGAAAGCTTCCCATGAGGACTGTAATCAAGATCCGATCAGTAATGACGTCTCTGTTTGCAAACTATACCTCCTTAACGTGGAGGAACCCAAATTACTAAACGACATCCAGAGTTCTGCGCGCGTAATTTGGGTCTCCGTAGAGGTGCTAATGCAAAGCAGCTCACGTGAAAATGAAAAGCACTCACATGTTTCTAATAAAGCGGCACGGCTAATTAAACATTCAGCAGCGAGATCTCTACGCTGGAGACTCGCACCCGCTCCAGGTGCGAAACAGATCTCGCACCAGCCATCCAATCAATGCGGCGTCATTTACGCCTCTGCTCGACGTGTGAGAACATGTGTTCAAGCGTGGAAACGTGAGTACGAATGCATGCGTGTGAAGCCTGAGACGGAGAGACAACACCAAACCAAAATAGACTAAACCGTGCTGCGAAAACCATCCAGAACGTCTTAGCAACACACATACTGTAGTAACACCGCCTCCCACAACACCCTCACGACGGGTTAGCAGCAGAATATGTGAAAATGTGGATCGCGCGCTTATGACACGCTGTAAAACAATCATAATAACATTAAAGCCACAAAGTGCTTGGACTCATTCCCAGAAAACATCAGCGACCCATCCTGTGATAGTGATTGCTGTGTTTAATTCCTGTCAGAAGATCAATCGGTGATTCTTGGCAAGTCTTTAGCCCATCACCGAACTAGAATAAACACTTGAGATCTGAGGGATTTGGACTGAGCACACGTTTAAATGAAGTTTCTTTACTTACATAAACACGCACAGAAATGGAAATATATGGAGTGGGAGTTTACCTAAGTCCAGTATGATCAGCTGAGCGCTCGCCTGGACGTTCCCGGCGTCGTTCTCCGCTAAACATTGATAAAAACCTTCATCTGATTTCACTAGACCCAAAACCTGCAGGTTATGCTGCTTCTGTGGGACACAAACAACAAAACATAAGAATTAATACCACCAACGCTTTTATTGTAAAAAAAAAAACAAGACAGCTAAGTAATAAATAAATATTCATTTGAGATGTTATGGGGATTAAAACTGTATTTATAAAGTTAAAAGTGTAAGTTACAGGACTGAAAAAAATAAATAAATAAATAATCAATTTCTTCACTTAAAAATGCTTTCATTGATTTCTTACAGTTATGCGTGTCAGTAACAGGACTGAAAAATGACAAAAAAATGGAAATTAAAAATGGAAATTAATCTGAATTTTAAAACTAAATGATAAATGTGTCGGTAACAGGACTGAAAAAAGCAATAAAAAAAAAAAAAATTATATATATATATATATATATATATTTTTTTTTAAATAAATAAATATATAAAAGAAATTTTATATATATATATATATATATATATATATATATATATATTTTTTTTTTTTATAAATACATTTATAAAATAAATTTTAGAATAATATATATACATACACACACACACACACAAATATAGAGTTCAAATTTAAGTAACAGGACTGAAAAAAAACACATAAAAGATAAATAAATATAATAAATTATATATATATATATATATCTCATTTGTTTATACATAAAAACACTAATTAATAGCAGGAATTAAACCTGCTGTTAAAATCAATGATCAATTATGTAATAATCACTATTTTAAATAGTATTCATACAGATGAAAATGTAAGTAACAGTAATGAAAAACAGTCAGTCAATCAATCAATTCAACAAACAATAAACAAAATAATTACATAAAACTATTCATACAGTTAATCATGTCAAAGACAAACAAACAAACAAACAAACAAAAAAACAATTAAATTCAGACAGAATTTAAATTTTAAATTTTTTTAAAGTGTTGGCAACAGGACTGAAAAACTGCAAAAACTCACATCTAATTTCATCCAGATTTTAAGCACCCTAATTTCACTGACCATCATCAGTACATAAAATAAACAAATACATTTAAATATAGCAGAGAATGGTTTTAACGGTTTATTGTATATAATCAGAGATAAACGCGTGTCATGGAGTGAGAAGGTCTAACGTACCACTATCCTGAAATAATCACTGGGAATGACCGTATCTCCATCCTTCATCCACTTGACGGTGGGCGGCGGCGAGCCCGTGACGTCACACTCAAAGATGATGTCCATGGACTCCTGGGCGTAGGTGTTGGAGGGTCTAGTCAAGAACCGCGGAGGAACTAGAAGAAGAAAATGAATAAATGCAGGTATGAAGTAGAGAGCAGGTCACAGGGTGCATTACGAAATTAAAGCGCAACATCCCATCGGTGGGACTGGTGTGACAGACGTGGCTGTGGTGGGACAGGTAGCGGTTTCCTCTATTTCAGTTCCTATGGCAACCGCATTCATTAGAGAACAAGCTAGTCTGCATCCTCTCCTGACGGTGGTAAGTTCTGCAGGTAATGAAGGACGTTCAGCCCGGGAAGAATACAGAGACTAAATATAACAAGAGTTTTAGATGCAGAGCTAGTTTTCTTATCAGCGACTGACAAAAGTGTGTCAAGGGTGACTGATTCTGTATTTTTCATGCCTAGCTTCACCTTCTAAAATCAACAAGAGACAAAGAAAATCAACAGTGCTCCATCTGCTGTCAGTTGGAGGGGAGAAGCGGATGAAGAATCGTTTCCTTGAACTCTGCTACACTAACAATCTCTGGCGGTCCATGTTTGTGATGTGATCTCGATTCTATACAGCACAAAAATCACACCGTTGTTTCCCTGCAGCACCAGCCTTGGTGAATTATCCTGTTTTTTTAGATTTGGATGAACTTGAGTTCGATCCTGTGACCCTCAGACTCCTGCAGGACTGGTTTCACTCCGGCTGTGTTCTCAGTGGAGTACTTGTTTACTGAGCAGCACATACTGTACACCATCTAATGCTTTTAAAAACAAGTAGCTTACCAATGACAATAATCTTCCCCATTTAATTCAGCATCTGTGGATGACTGAAGTGTGCAGGATTGATACAAGCAAAATGTTGAATAAAATTCATTTCTTACAACAGCAAAGATTTAATATATATATATATATATATATAACTATTGTTATATTATATATAAAAGTGTTATTTTTGTAAAAGATGCATAAAATTGATAAATTACAATTTCAAATGTATAATAACTTTTAAATAATTTAGCTTATAATTCAATTAAAAATTTCTATTTAAAATAAATGCTGTTCGTTTGACAATCCTATTAACTGAAATTTTTTTTTTGTTTGTCCAAAAATATGAGACAGCACAACTGTTTTCAACATTGATTACAAAAACAAAAAAAATGCATATGAGAATGATTTCTGAAGGATCATGAAGTGTATAGTAATGATGCTAAAAATGAGCGTTGATCACAGGAATAAAATACATAATCAAATATATTCAAATAGAAACCCGTTTTTTAAAATTAGAATAATATTTCACTATTTTTACTTTATTTTTAGTCAAAGTAACCGCCAGGAGTCTCACAAAAACATTTTCTACACATAACTGAATTATTATAAAGTATGATCATAATAACACAACATATCTTTTATGTATATGTAGTATGCACATATATATATTTTTTAAGTGTATTAATATATGTGGTTATTACCACAAATGTATATATTTACAAATTTGGCAATGATAGAAAAGTAAAAATACTTAAATATATACAAGACTACTGAAGCAAGCAGATGTGAAAGTAATACGATTAAAGTTTGTCAGAACACATCCTTTCATTTTATGAGTGATTTTACTGCAAAACCCGAGCCAGTATTAACAGAGTTTGCTAATCTGAGAGGGAACCAGCATGTGAACACCGGCCTCCAAAATATCTGCAGCCCAAGAGTTATGAGTCTCTTCACATGCAGATATTAAGAGATTAAAACGCCAGTGTTTAATAACCCATCTCGGTGTTTCACAGCTGAAGAAACGGTCACTATAACTCTAGCATGGCTCTTATCTCCCAGAGAACCTCTTAAAAACACCACAGTGTTATTTATGCATCCAAAGGCAGCCAAAGTCTTGCGAGAGAAGCACAGATAATGACTCAAACGCAAGAAATCTCTCTCTCGGAAGAGGAAAAAACTAATTGGCATTGAAAGCACATCATAAATTAATCGCATCAATGAAAATAGCACAAGCAGGCATGAAAGAGAGCTAAAAATATGAACCGAGTGAGTTTAAGATCTACACACTGCATGCTGTCGAATACACAGAAAATGGAAGTTTATTCACCTAGACCTGGGAATGGGAATTTTCCTTTAGTGGGCCGTCAATTTTTCAAAACATGCAACTTTACACACCCAAACGCCCTCCACACTAGGTGTGTTTGTGTTAGCGTCTGACACAAAGTGGGTTATTTTTACCCATCAGAAGCCAAATCTGATTTCCTGACTCCCTACGGGAGACTCAACTTCCTGAGCTCAGCAGCAAACCCATCCATACGTGCGTCAGTACCTGTAAAAGAGGCGAGAAAAGCTAATGGAAAAAAACATCAGAATGCATCTGGATGGGCCGAACGCAGCAGGAGGCAGTGAAAATAACAGCTCGGATCAGGAGGGTGACGGGATCATGAGCACACGGCCCCCACTGCTTTATCTTACTTTACTCTTCATGTTATATTGCGCTGGAATCTCTTGCATCACCGCTGGCGTCCGTGTCTCACAAGCAAAAAATAAACCTAATTAGAAAATCCAATTACGGTATGGCTCAATTTCAAGAGCCAGATCAAAGGTAGTCTGGGCTTCGGGCAGCAGGACCACATACTGCTCACAAAAATCATCCAAACTGCAAGCTCCAGTGTGACTGACTGGCATTACGCAACTTCCATGAGTCAGTGAAAACGGTTTACCAAGTGATTTTGAAACTAGATTTGCCAGGTTTATGGGCTGGGACAATCCATTACCGCAGAATCGATTCAATGCGTCGCGAATCATTTGGAATTGAAGCTGAGCCAATATTTTAACAGCAGATGGCGCTCTACTCTAGTTTTTATCCGCACACAAAAGCGCTCGTCATATAATTTCACCTTCGCTCAGAATGATTTAAGCCCACTGTGTAATTCGCTTCAAGCTTCGCGAGTCTTACGAATGATTATTTTAGCTTAATGTGTGCGTGAGGATTAAGCACAGTGTTTATAAAGCATGCAGCGCCATCTGCTGTTCAAATCTAAGCTCAGAATCATTTCCAGAGGGATTGCGAGGCATCTCAGGATCGATGCTGAATCATCTCTCGATTTGCCATGCATTGATGCCAAACACTGACCTAAAATCACCCGATCTGAAACGCATCAGTCACGCGGGATTAGCTTTTGTGTTGCATGTATGCAAATTAAGTTTTACTTCAAATATTATCTTTCACCAGGATGTAAACAAGGCTGATTACGTCAAATACGTTTGTTTTTTTTTTTTGGTCAGGTCAGAACGGTAGAGTCATGTTATTTTTGTTTTCTTTGCGCAAAACAAAGTATTCTTGCAGTGTCGCAGAACTGTAGTTGATCCACTGATGTCACACGGTGTTGTTGCTACGTTTCTGGATCTGGGATCATTCGAGTAGTGTTGCTGTCTATGGAGGGTCAGATGGCTCTCTGATGTCATCAAAAATATCTTAATTTGTGTTCTGAAGATGAACGAAGGTCTTACGGGTTTGGAACGACACAAGGGTGAATAATCAATGACATCATTTTGGGGTGAACTAACCCTTTAAGAGTGCTTTCACACCTGCCTCATTTAGTTCGGTTGAATCGCGCTAGAGTTCGTTTTCCTACTTGGTGCGGTTCGTTTGGGCAGGTGTGAATGTACCCGAATCGCACCAAAAGAGCGTACTGAGACCTCCTTGAAGAGGCTTTCAAACGAACACTGGAGCAGTTTGTTTGCGGTGAGAACATGATCCGAACTCGAACAGACCCAACTGCAAAAAGTACTGCGCCTTTTTGGACTAACCCAGCTGCCGTAGTCAGCTGCGCTGTGCATTATGGGATGAGGAGACGTATTTGTTGAAAGTTACTGCTTTAGCAACATAGCAACATGCTTTAGCTTGCGATGCGCCTCCGCTGTTCCAGTGCATTAAAACATTGTTTTCAGCCGCATCTGCGCTTCTTTCTCGAAATGTATAGTTTGTCTAAAGTGATCTATACGAACTATATAGTATACGATGACAAGCGATACGATCAGCCAGCGCAGTCGTCCCTCCATACTAAATAGCGGCTTGTTGTCTCCTCGCTTTGTTTACTTCCGGGAGTTCCATTGGAATTTTCCCGCACTTTAATTCTGACCAATTAAAAAG
>JAUCMS010000055.1:1969555-1980970 GCA_032357445.1 Enteromius radiatus | reverse complement strand
CTAACCGGCATGCACTACTTCAAGTCAGCCGCCGATCGATCTGCGCAGCGCCGCATGAAGTCGAACGCACCTATTGAATTGCTCTGCTCAAAAAACAATGTTTTATTCAGAAACTAAAGAATAAATCACTCTTTGTGATCAAGTCACTAAATTGTTTCAAGAGCGTTGTGCTCATTTCATCGATTCAGAGACGTGATTCATTCATAACTCAATGTTTGTGACCCAGAAAAATGGCACTCTGATTAAAAATATATAGAGTACTACACTATTTTGTTCAGAAAAGGAGCGTGATTACAGTTCGCCTGCTTTAAATGATAAGTAGCCCGGCATAGTTCAGTTTCAAAGCATCTTCCCTCACACATGGCTTTCTTCCTGCTTTTAACATTCAGGCTTATTATCCGGGAGTGAAAAGGACTACGGCACGTGGGTTTAAAACTCTCACCGACGCTCTGTCACATACAGACCACAAAACAATCCTGCCTTACCGCAACCCACTCCTCTAAAATAGGACAGAAATCTTCAAAGATGTAAATATATGCATGTGAAATTACTCCGTAAATAACTCCCGAAGGCAAATGAACCGTGAGCTGCAAACTTTCACACGTGAGCCGATGATCTCTGGCATAACGTGACTGTGTTAATCTTTAATATTTAAGTGATTGTGTAATGACACATATGCTATGTTTACTGAAGGTGTTAATGGACACAGAATTAATTCACTTTCAGTGTTAATGGGGAAAGCAGAGAACGCTGTTAATGCAGACAGCAGAGTGGTGTTCGTTTTAAAAAGGTCCAGATGCATTAGCTGAAACCAGATGAAGTATACGGTGTAGCTGCGGGCACTCAGGATGAGTTCGGGTCTAGAAAAGCTTTCGTTGAAAAGCACAGCACCATAATGAATGCAAAAAGACTAAATGTCAAAAGGGTCATTTCGTTTCATAATGAATTTTCTTTCACCTTTCAGTTTGATGTACTAGCTAGACGTACTCTGTCCGGGTCCAGCCAGACCATAATTCAGTAATACTGCTACTTTGATGAAAGTCGGTAAGCAAAAAACAAGGCAATATGAAAATTATGAAATAAAGTCTTAAAGGCACAGCAGCATTAAATTAAAAAAATAAAAATAAAATATTTAAAAATAATATTAAAAAAAAATATTTTAATTATATAAAAATACATTAAATTAAAAATAATATAAAACTAAAATTATTTGAATTATTTAAAAATAAATTAAACAGAATAAATGCATTGCTATAAAAAATGGTAATGATAACAATAAAAATAATAAAATATCATAAAATAAAATGATTTTAAATTTATATTTTAGTGCTGTCAAAAGTTTGTTTATATTATTTGTGTGTGTACTGTGCATA
The DNA here is from genome assembly GCA_032357445.1 of Enteromius radiatus. Lineage (NCBI taxonomy): Eukaryota > Metazoa > Chordata > Actinopteri > Cypriniformes > Cyprinidae > Enteromius > Enteromius radiatus. Next base: position 1,979,597 of record JAUCMS010000055.1, on the reverse strand, counting down.
TTTATTATGTATAAAGAGAGACACATATATAATAGCTACATATATTTGCATGTATATATTTATATTCATATTAATTATAAATTATATATTAAATTGTAAATATATACATGCATGTGTTTGTATTTATATACACATACTAAACATACACAGCACACACACATATTATGTAAACAAAAACTTACTACGATTAATCGTTTGACAGCACTAACACACACACACACACTAAAATACACACAGAACAGCACAGCTTTTAGCATCTTCTTATTCTCAGTAACACAGCAAATTAAACAGGACTGGTCAGAACCAGACCCACATGATGCATAATGCTTGCAGGTCTGGCGCAGCAGGAAATCAAGACGATGGAGAGCACGAGGTGGAGATCGTCCAGTCATCATTAAACTCCATGATGGAAGCCGCTGACAGGCCAGATCTTACAAAAGGTCAGCGAACATCTCCAGACGACTGCACACAGGTCACTCAGAGCTGCAGCGATGAGCAGTCTGAGATGAGATCGGAGCAGCGGGCATGAGCTTGTGTTCGGCTCTGATAGACGGCACTACAAAGATAAAGGTCAAATGTGTCTGCTTCAACCGGAAGTTAATGTATTCCTGTTTCAGGATCAGTCATTCCTCTTACAAATGAATGATGAATGAGCTGCTGGAGAATCTCACTGCTGAGGCTAAGAATCAGGATTTGGGAGACCAAATTTATTAATATATATATCTCATAATTTTCATATTGCCTCGTTTTTGCTTACCGACTTTCATCAAAGTAGCAGTATTACTGAATTATGGTCTGGCTGGACCCGGACAGAGTACGTCTAGCTAGTACATCAAACTGAAAGGTGAAACGAAATGACATTTAGTCTTTTTGCATCCATTATGGTGCTGTGCTTTTATAATTTATGCCAAAAATCATTAGGATATTAAGTACAGGTCATGTTCCATGAAAATATTTTGTAAATTCCATTTGGACAACTTTAAAGATGGTTTTCCCAATATTTTATTTTTTTGCACCCTCAGATTCTTGATTTTTATATAATGATCAATATTCTCTTGTACATCAATAATTGATTCTTATTTCTTTTAATCTTACTTATTACTTATTTATTCTGCTTTCCGATGATGTATAAATCTCAATTAAAAAAATACCCATATTATATTATAAATCTGGACCATTTAAATCATTATTTAAAATTATTTTTATTTTTCTTTATAGAAGAAAAATAAAATGTGACCCAGGACCACAAATACTTTTTTTAAATTTTTATTTTAATGAATTTTGATTTATTTAAAAAAAAAAAAAATAAATAATATATATATATATTTATATATATATATATATTTTTTTTTTTAAATAAATCAAAATTCATTAAAATAAAAATAAATTACAAAATGATGGAAAATGTTAATTTGAATAAAATAAATTATTTAAAAATAAATACATAATAATTTGAATAATAAATAACATTAAAAAAATGTGGAAATGATCAATAAATAGTCAAGACTAACGGAGCAAGGCAACCAGTCCATCTAGAGTTTCACAGAAGCAGCCAATTCCAGATGTTGGCTGCTATAGTATAAGAGTTAGGATCTATGGGCAGCTTATCTAAGACTAGAGAGCATCTAAAACCATCAAACCGTTAAACACAATTACCTCGAGTCGTCTGAGTTTTCCTGACTCAATTTGCCTCCCTCCTCTGGAGCACATCGCTGTGAGCTCAACACACCCACGGGAATCACAGCAGCCAGACCGATAGTTCTCCATAAACAATCAGGCCCAACTCATTTAATCAGCTTTAACGGAGCAGAGCTTTATTGAGCTGAACGGGCTCGGCAAAAACACCTCCACGAACAACGCATCAGAGACCCGCCAAATCCCACCAATCGCAAAAAGATCGATGTCCCTCACAACCTTATGACATCAGCCGTGTTCATTTATGACCTCAATCTTCTCGTACCTGTGTGGGAGGTGAAACCAGAAGCAGGTACACCGTTATAAACAGCTCGGGAACATTCAGAGGTCAGAGGAACAAGGAAAAACAACTCTGTTGGAGTTGACGGCATATTTAATTTGATACAATGCAATTCAAACCTTCCTTTCTGTATATTCTGGGGGTTTACGAAACACAATATATGGACTCACAATGTGTCATCTGCAGTCTATAGGAGTCATAGAGGTGCGCTCGACACATGAAAACAAACCCAGACGTAGATGCGCTCAAACTGACGCTTGCTTTTACAGAAGAGGAGAAGCCATCCAAAAATACACATCAGAAGGATGTGGAGGAACCTGGATCCTTCACGACTAATTTGAGTCCACTCGTAAATCACATAAACGAGAAACGTTAGGTTTGATTGAATTCCCAGTAAAACGCTGAGCGCAGTCAGACGCGACTTACTGAGCCTTCGCAAGACTTTGATGTGAAGCTGTAGAACTTAATGAAAGGAAAGAGAGAGGAACTTTATGGGAGGAGGATAAATATGGGCATACATTAGAGCTGCACTCTGTGTGTGTGTGTGTGTGTGAGAGAGAGAGACACACGGCATAGTAAGAGAAAACATTTCTCATGGCCTGACAAAGATGATCACCATATCAGAGTATGAAACTCCCTCAAGATGTTTCTTGATTGTTTCTTGGCTTGTTGAACTCGAAACTCCCTAACAATCTCAAGAACAGCCTAGTTCTGCTCACCATACTGCTACTCGCTTACGAAAACCACACAAACTTCCAACACAGCAGCAACACATTAAAAACATTCAATCTAAATATCTTATGCAGTGCATGTTCTCAATTGTTGTTTCAAGACTTTTATATGCACTAGTCAACATTTGCAGTGGATAAACGTTCATTAAAGCAGAAAACCCAAAACCAAAATGTGTTCTTGTCTTTTTGACCCTCTTCAAATGTTGACGAGTGTATTTCAGCTAACAAATGAGTGAGTGTTAATTGAGGTTGGACAATTGTACAGTATCAATATACACTGTGATTCATTGTTGTGATGCACAGCTGGATTTCCATCAGTCATTAAGTGTCACATGACCCTTCAGAAATCAGTCTAATATGCTGATTTATTATTAGAATGATCAATGTTGGCCAAGTTTTTTTTTGTTTTTTTTGGGAACCTGCAATACTTTTTTTTCAGGATTCTTTGAAAAAGTTATAAAGAACATCATTTATTAAAAATATACATATAAATCTCTTCTAACAATATAAATCTTACAATCACTTCTTATCGATTGAACACATGCTAGCTGAATAAAAGTTTGAATTTCTTTTAAATAAGAAAAGAATAAATATGTATTGACCTCAAACGTCTAAATTGGTGTATATATAAATAAATAAATCGTTCTATTCGTGCGTAGTTGGACGCTTGAACATTTCGAGTTTATTCGCTTCACAACAAATGCGGATTTGTGTCATGGGAGGGGCTTCTGCCAGCCGGGTCCAGTCTCTGTAGTGGTTAAACATGAGGTCAAATTGGTTTTGGGTGTATCTAATAAATCTAGTAATTATTTCCTTTTCGTACAGCTCCTCCTCATACAGCCACGATGATTTTGTCCTCCATAGTTTGGGAATCCTGCCTCCGCTTGCTAGTAATCACGTCACTACTAGAGCAAGCTCCTGATTGGTTAACGCAGCGCAAATTTACGCCAAAGTTCAAATTTTTCAACTTTTTTCAAATTGTGCGTTTCACGCGAATTGGCCGAGTTGAAAAATCTGAACTTTGAAAAAATCTGAATCGCGCCGCAGGATGTCTAATCGCATCTTTGCATTGACTTAACATGTAAGTCACTCACACTTAATGTTCCAGTGATACATAGAATTGATTTTAAAGTACTTTTTACTAGTTTATAAATCACTCAATGGTCTAGGACCATGAATATAAACCTAACAGAGCACTCAGATCATTCGGATCGTGTCAGTTAGATATACCAAGGGTTCACACAAAACAAGGGGAATCCGCTTTTAGCTCTTATGCCGCCCGCAGCTGGAACCAGCTTCCAGAAGAGATCAGATGTGCTACAACATTAGCCACATTTAAATCTGTTTAGCTGTGCATTTACTGAATGAGCACTGTGCTCCGTCCGAACCGTTTGCTTTCTGTTTTTAACTATTTTAAAATCATCTTTAAATCATTTTAATCAGTTTTGTGATCACTGTTTTTATGATTGTTCTACTTCCTTTTTTTGTGATTATTGTTTTATTATTGCTTTTATGACTATTCTCCTTTTATGTAAAGCACCTTGAATTACCTCTGTGTATGAAATGTGCTATATAAATAAACTTGCCTTGCCTTGACACTTCATTCGCGTCTGGTTTGAACGTACGTTTCTATATAAAAATAAAAAATTCAGCTGCGCATCACAGAAATGATTTAGATTTGAAAGTACTGTATATTAAAATTTTACGTCGCAATCATTTTTCACAATATGAATTTTTTTCCTGTAATTTTGATCAAATAAACGCAGCGTCGATGAACATAAGAAACAAAAACAAAGGCTCCAAAAGCACCTCCTGATGGCAGAGAATCAATTAGCTTTTCTTTTTTTTTTTTTTAAGTAAGTTATTGCTTTATTTTTTACTGTTTTTTGCAGCAGCTCATATTCTTTATTCTGGCTGATGCACATCTTTAAAAACACTCAGTCTATGCCATACTTTAAAGTTAAAGATATTAATATTAATAAGGTGAGTCTGATTTCTAAAATATTATAGTTTTGTATGAGGAGGTTTCATAGACACGCCAAATACATTTTTCAGAAGTGTATAGGAAAAACATTCTTGGCCATTTTACAATTGTTCATATTGATAAAGAATTATTTCAAATAGGTTTGAATTTCAAAACAAGTTCAAACAGGTTTTAAATGACGATCTTTTCCTTTATTTGTTGATCTAATGGCCAGTCACAGATAAGTCTCAGCTCAGTTGTGTGTTATATTCTGCTCTCTAAGCCTTCCTTCCACATAAAACAGCAGAAATAATCCAACAGACGTGTCGTTTAGCAGACCAAGCACCTGCGGATATGAATAATCAACTTTCCAACCCCCACCGAAGGAATCATGTTTACGAGAGCGCAGCCGAGCGCTTATGTTTAGGAAACAGCCCTTCTGTAGTTTTTAGGGAAGTTTTCGGGGCTTTAAAGAAAATTTACTTCATAAATCGTCAGCAAAAGCAGCGGCTCAGTCTCTTCCTGCCTGGCCCAGGGGCGCCTCCGTCAGCTCCCATAATGCATTTCTGTCTTGTTTAATTTTACGGTTGCTATTCCATAAACACAGCAGAGACGGTGCAAATCTCTCCAGGTCTTTATGATGTGAAGTGGAAAAACCATCAGGTCACATTTTAATCCTAAAATATATATCATCACATAAATACATATTAATACAAATATTAAAATCCCTACAAATTAAATTATATTATATACACACACACACACACACTTCGGTCATTACACACCGAGCATGAAATCTTTGCACGCTGATAAATAAAATCTCATGTTCTGTCAATCACGTTTACACAATGGACCTAAAACTTTCAATTCAGATGAGGTTCGACTGTTTTCACATCCGTAACCAGCATTTTGATAGGAAAGGATGACAAATACAAAATAATAAAAGGTAAAAAAAACTCTGGGACTTCCTGTGCAATGTCTAGGCCAGTGTCGACGATAACAACTTTTTGTTGTGCAATATAATGCCCCATAAATAATTGCGATAAGTGATATTATTGTCATTTTAAGACCATTTCATGACACTTAATGTATAATAATATTAGAAGACCTACACACCGTCAATTCACAACAAACATTTCATTCTTTAGATCATGAAAAGAGATGAAGTATATTAGAAATATTAGACACCTTAAAAAAACTTGAATAAACGGTAAATACACATTTTCGTAGAAAATAAAGTAGAAAAATACAGACCCTATTGCTATTTAGCAGACAGATTATTATTATTACTACAAGTCATTGTAATTATTATTTTGTTGTTAATTTAACTAGTTTACCTGCTCGACTCTTCATTTCTGCATAGAAATATCTCAGTTTAGTATATTTTCAAAGGTTGTTGTGGCAGCATGAACCTGGAGTGACTGTCATTGTTCTGCCTTTAAAGGAAAACTCAGGAAAGAGCATTTGTGTGTGTGTGTGTGTGTGTGTATAAAGAGAAGAGAGACGCTCCGATGGCATTGGAGTGTCACACTCTTTCTCCTGCCGCAATGAATGACTGAATGAAACGTCTATTAACATATGAAATAAACGTTAGCAAACTGTCAGAACGAGCGCCTTCTTGCTTTAAATGATCTCCTGTGAACTGTGAAAAGCGTTGAATTGAAATACTGCGTGTGTTCCTCATACAGGCTGCCCTGAACTTTCAGTGGAACGACCCCAGGGATTCCTCAAGTCTCCTTGCCGTGCTCCGCCGGCTAGATCTGAACACACGGACAAGGCACTTAAACGCATGCTTGTGTGTGTGTGTGTGTGTGTGTGTGTGTTCCTGTGCTCTGCTACAGCATTAGTGTTGCTTCCTATGAAAAATAAAAAGAACTGTACAATAATGTCTTGCCTCTAAAAGCCCTTCAAATCACTCAAATGCATCTTTATAGGTTGAGCTGATAGGTTAATAAGGCTTCATCAAGTTCAAGCATCACTCAAATATAGTGGTGTATTGAGATGACCTCAATCATGCGTCTTTTTGAGGATGCATGCACAATTTTTCAACTAGAACAAAATCCCACAGATGCACCCGAGCCATATCTACAGACCAGATTATCAGTAAGAAACTTGCATAGTGATGCAATAAAATAGTCAAAACACCCTAACAATAGGGCTTCATCGTAATTCTAATTACAGATGCTATGCTACGAAGACATAATCATTCAAAGCAGCAATTACTCGTTCAAAATCCACTTCTTAAGGGTATTGTTTTAATATAGCATTATAATACTATACATATTTTTACTTTTTTATTTAAAGAAGAAACCAATCCGGTGTATAGTTCACATTTGAGACTTTTTTCCTTTCATCTGAAACTATGGCATGCTTATGGTTGCAATAATCGACAGTTATGATTTTTGTCATAGTTGTGCAGCCCTACCTATCGATAAAACGACACCTGCATGGCCAGATGCTTTAAAAACACCCTAGCAACAACACAGGCAGGCAAGCGCTCTCATTTTCTTCAGAAAACTGTAAAATCCAGTAATTTGTTCTTGCTGTCAGGGGTCACATTCGCTGCACATAGCTACAGCGCAAACACACAACTGACAGGCACTAAACTCCAAACACAAAAGGAAATAGAAAAGCTCTTCCGAGTCTTAATGTAGTATAATGCACTGATGCTAATTCTCTCGCTCTGAAAGCCTGAACACGTCATTCCTCATCCCGAGCTCAGAAAAGCATCCTTTATTTCTGCCGGCAGCTTCAGAGGCCAGATCTCCCAGATCCCACTGAGAAAGCACCTGACGACTGGAGAAATGAAAAGAGACAGAGTTTTGTTTGAGAATAAAGGCAGAAGGCTTGTGTTTTAGGACGAATTTTCCCTGAAGGCCGGAGAGCCGGGCGGAGAAGGTGAGGAACTATCAAACGTGTGAACTACACTCAGGTTTTACATGGAGTTAAAAGACCAGGAAGAACATTTCCTTCCAGAAACCTGTCAGCGGCTCAGTGAAAAACCGTGTAATAGTACATGCATTTGGAAGGAGGAGGACAGAAAATCACATTTAACGCAGTAAGATCGCTGCAAAATGGAAACTTAAAGGCATAAACGGCAACCCTTGTGTTGCTTCAAAACCATACAGAGCTAGATTATATGTAAATAATGACTCAAAAATGATCAAATAAAATATAAAAAATATATTTGCTTATTTATTTGTTTATTATATATTTGTTCCCCATTTTAGTTACTTGAGTACATCACATAAAAAACAAACTAAAAACTTTTGTATTGAATACTGCATGGGTCAAAGGTGAAAAAGGGTTTAACCATAAAAACAATACTGCTTTAAATAGTTTTTCTCTGAATTATTATTACTCTTTTTTTTTTTTTTTTTTTTACAAAGTTTTCCGTTTAAATTAATTGCAGCAATCTTGTGGGGTGTATTTACAACAAAAATCTATTTATTGCACATTAAAAGATGAATTGCTTTCACCCCAAATATTAATCAGTTGTAATTTTACATTTTATTTTTTATACATATTATTTTTATATTTGCCACTATCCCAGGTTTTGCCCATTTGTCAGATTTTTTTCCATTTAAAAACAATAAAATGTAATATGCTTCTGTATTTTTTTATATATTTCAATACGTACAGGTAAGAATAATCATGTTGTTTGATTTTTAACATAAATATTGTGTTACACTGAATGACAATATAGCACTATTTCAACCAGTTTTCACTGTCACTGTCGCTATGGTTACTGGTGAGGAATACTCCCGTTACTCGTTCATACAGACAGAATTTAAAACACATTTCGAGACTAGAGAAAGTCTCATAATCTGTACGAATTTGTTTTTCTGTTTGGCCTTTAACGTCTTTGACCCACATATATTAGGTGTAATACTAATGATGTCATCTCTGAAGAACCAATCAGAAGCTTCTGTTAATCAGTACTGCTGTACTCAGCACAATAACATACTGTAACCCTGCAACATTTCTTATTCCGTGGTGTTTGCAAAGTTTTACAGCTCTTTAAAGGTCTGCAGATTCCACCGGCCAGATCAATACATTACACTACAGTACAGATCAATACGGCACAGAACTGCAGAATCATATGAAGTTTATAACCTGTAAATTAGATTCACACACAGTACAAAAAGAGCAAGAGCACACAGCATTTACCCTACTACAAATACACCTCAATTACTTCTCACAGACAGAGATGAGACTCAATAAGTCTGTGGCTGTCCTGTTAAAATTTCAGAGAAGATTTGTTTGGATGCTAAGTCTGTAAACAAAATCCAATATTGGACTGCCATGATCTGAACTCATATACACCTGTAATTGTATGACAAGTGGCTTTTATTTCCTTTCGAAGGAACTTCAGGAGAAAAATCTGAGGAAAGTTGATCCATAAAAGAACAATTTAAATCTCCAGAGCTATAAAACAGCAACCTCTGAGCTCTAAAAGCATCTTGTGGGATGCTACACAAACATAATTACACTAATTCTGGTTCTTCCCGTTGGAGTTTCTCAGAACAACTGCGTTTACTCAAGAAGTAAAACAACGAGAAACCTCCGCTGGGCATCTTTGAAGGAACGGAGGCTTCAGTCAGAGCAAACTGTGAAGGCCTGGCTGATATCTGACCCTGCTGTTCAAACACACACTAATCCCGCTGTTAGATTCAGAGCATAGTGTGAAGCACGCTGACCCGTGTTCTGCAGACGGAAACTGATCCCAGATCAGCACTCTGAACTCTCACAGAACGATGCTGTCTGACTCAGAAAAACAGATTCCAGTTTTGAGAAACATCTTGCCATCTTTGTGTGCTTCAGATGGTCAGAGAGCACGAGGTTTGAGCTTCAGACTATAATAACTTTATAAAAACAACCTTTTAGAATTTAAAAAACATGGATTAACCCTGTAAAGCTTGGAATATAAAATAACAGCACTATATACACACACTGGCGCTCAAATGATTTTTAATGTCTCTTCTGCTCATCAAGGCTATATTTATTTGATCAAAAATAAAGAAAAAACAATAATATTTTGAAATCTTATTGCAATTTCCTATATTGGTTTTCTATTATTTTCAGTATCATTACTCCAGTCTTTTTCTAAGAGTCTTCTGTATGATTTAAAAAAAAAAAAAAATTAATTTCTTAAAAAAAAAAAAAGAAATAAAATTACTGACCCCCAAACTTTGAATAGCATTGTATACAGCAACACAAAATGTATCTTTTAAATAAAGGCAATAAATAAATTATATATATATATATATATATATATATATATATATAAATAAATTATTTATTTATTTTTGGCCTTTATAAAAAAAAAAAAAAAAAAAAATATATATACATATATATATATATATATATATA
>JAUCMS010000055.1:1923424-1940078 GCA_032357445.1 Enteromius radiatus | reverse complement strand
AAGGCTATTGTAAGAATAAATAATAATGCACTAGTGTAAAGGTAGCATAACAGATGTGTAAACTGAAAACTATTTAAGCTTTATTCAAATTAAATTTGCACTAATTCATTGTGTTGGACATTTTTTTCCGTGCAGTGGCTCAGGAGATGAGGTTTTGAGTTTGTGTAAATATCAACAAGCCGAAAAAAAAATGTTTTTTGAGATAATATAATTTTGTTAAAACTGATTTCATAAAATTGGAACCGGTATCGAACTCAAGGTATCGGTATCGGAATCTACATTTTTTTGAACGATACCCAGATTATCATCATCCTTGGTGCATTCGGTTAAATCTGTAAATTCTGACTGATCAAAATGTCCAGACTGGATCGAGTTAAAGTCAGTGAAGGTAAATGGCAGATAGGATGCCACACAGGGGGCTTGTCAAAACTAATTTACTGGGTTGTTCTCTTATAACAATCTCTTTTAACAACATTTAAGACTTTACAGCCGAAGTGTGTTTTGATGCACAACTAGTTCATAAAGTCTGATTGTGTGTGTATGAACGGTATGAAGAAAAAACTACGTCTACTAAAGAACCTGAAACAGGTGGACAGGGACCTAAGAGGCTCCCAGTTCCCATTACAAACACCAACTGGATTTTACCTGCTTTCTTTTTTGGCGCAGGTCAAAGAAATGATCTTATATCAGAAATAATCTCTAGGTGGAGCTCATGCTGGGTGGATCATGAAGCTTAGGAGCTAGCTGTCCATGGCTTCGTTTTCATCTCCATCTCTGTTTTTTTTATCCTTTATTTCTCATTCTCACCTGTCTGCGAATGCCCCTTCCATTAGAGTGCAACTCTCTATTTTCACGCCGCTCCTTTTATCTCTTCTCAGCAGGCGCTCAGAACGGCTTTAAAGAAATGTATGCTCAAACTCTCTGGATGGGAGGGGAAAAAAACATATCCTGGTCCTCAAAGCGAGCGGAATAAACTACTCAGGAACCGTTAATAAACTGACATCTCTGTTATCTATCACTGTCGTCACGGTAAAATTGCACCGGGAAAGTAAATTGTTTTTTCAGTGGATAAATCCATCATAACATAAAAAACTGCAACAATGAAAGAGAGACATTGTAGCTCGAGGGTTTCATGTGTGTAAGGGTCTAAAGAAAGCAATACTTTGGTCATCAAAACAAAATAAATTTTGACGTTTTAGTGACCCTGAGATGCTACAAAGGGATAAACTCACACAAAAAAATGATAATTCTAGTATTTATCACTGTAGGAGCATAAAAGGCAAACTAACCCTTGAAGGCTGTTTCACATCACTTGCATCAGAGATTCAGTGCATTTGCCAAAACAAGTCATTTTAACCACAACATGAAGTTCTGCCGGAGGTTACACGTTTAGTAAATAATTGGTTCAAAAGTTACGGTCACTCCACAGAGATCAATGCAGCTTGAGTCATGAGGAACGCATTTGAAATGTAGAAAAAGAGTCATTTTCAATTTAGCAAAAGTATAATGTAAAAGGAAAGCTTAGTTAAACAACCAATGAGGCGTCATCCACCCAAGACATTTCCTGGAAGCGTCTGAAAAAAAAGACGACTTTCTTCCGGCAATAACATTCCTAGAGTAGAGGGCACCAGTGACTGAGTCTGTTCAATTCATCATTTGCATTTCAAGAATCTCAAAGTCGCATCTGCAATTCCCAAACTCAGACGAGGCTGCAATATTTTCGTTGCTTTTGACACCCACGTAATCTAACAAAAAGACTATGACTCACAGCTCCGAGAGGCTCTCCTCTGAGGATTCTGGGTGAGACACGCTAGAAAGGAAGGTTAACCGCTATAACTGAGGTTCAGAATAATCTGCATTTAAAAGCGCGGCTTCTATGGTCCCTTAGCTTTTATTAATACAGCACGTCCTGAAACACACCGGAGTTTCATGGGACAAAAGCGAGCCTGCGTACCCCCTCCCCAGGACAACTAACAGAATTGGTCACAGCCAATCGCTCTCTTCCTCGCCGAGGCTCCGGATAAACACCGTGGCCATCAATCACGGCCTCGGATGTGGAAAAGAGGAAAATAAGAGGAAGCGAGCGCTTTGCGCAGGTCACTGGGGAGCCATATGCGTCGTTAAACTCCCCCCAACGCTTTTCAATTACATGCCGTAATTCACCGTCAGGGCCAATATGATGACAGAGATCGTAACAATGAACACGGGACGAATACAGTAAACAGATTCAAAAGTTTGCTGACGGCTCAAATCTTATGTTACACAGGAGGACGGCATCTTACACCAACAAGGTCACTAAAAAGCCTTCACAAGACAAGCAGAGGAAAACATTGCAGTTTGTGTGGAAATGTTGTTTGCTAACGTTACAATAGTCCTTAAAGGAGCAGTTGAGCCAAAAATGAAAATTCTGCCATAATTTACTCACCCTCAAGTAGTTTTAAACCTGTCTGAATGCCTTTGTTTTGCCGAACAAAAAGAAAGATATTTTGGGTCACCATTGACTTCCATAGTATTTTTTTTCCTACTATGAAAGTCAAAACAGCCTGGTTACATACTTTCTTCAAAATATCTTCCTCTGTGTTCAGCAGAACAAAGACATTCACACAGGTTTAAAACTACTTGAGGGTGAGTAAATGATGACATCATTTACATTTTTGGGTCTACTACTCCTTTAATAGGAGCTTAGCTGGATAAGATGAGACACTGTTCCTCAATAATGAAATATTTTGATTTCATGAGAAGACGCAAGAATAGTTTTAAGAACACAATGGAATCGTTAGGTGTTTGCAAAAGTATTAGATGACATTCGTTTTAATTCATTTACAATGAACGATTCACATAGAAATTAGCCAACTGAGCTAAATTTAACACAAAAGCATTTTTACACGAAATGTAAACAATCCTCAAATTTGTTCATTACAAGCATTTAACTAATAGCATCTAATGCTGCGTTTTAAGCAAATAATGCTTTCATGAATAATTCACACAAATTCATGTTGATGGATGAGGTATTTCCAGCTCTCGCATCTTATTTTCACTACATATTTTATAGCTTCTAGTCTGTTATTCTCATCCCAGGCCAAAATACACTCTTTCAACCCTTTTCTGCACACACACACACACACACATTACAGCCACCCACTCAGGGCCATATTTACACAGGCAGTTCAGATAGATGAACAGCTCTTCCTATTGGCTTCCTGCATAACGCACAATAGCTTCCCCATAGGAAAACTCATCAATATAACCCACTGTGGCCCTGAGCAACCCTCTGAAAACACAAAGAAAGCAGCACTAAATTCACCAGCTCTTTAAATGCGTGAAACAAAGCTCACCTGTCAAAAGGGTGTTCAAGTCCAAATCAATCCACAAAAAAAATTCCTAATACTTCCTATTTTACTGATTATTTGTTAGTGTTAATGTCAAAAAGAGACACTGTTTAGGCTCCTGTTGCTAATTATTTAGCTATTTAACACAAGATAAAATTGATATATAACACATTAACCAATAATATCAAATAATAACAAGAACATGTGATGATCTTGACCTTGACATCTCTCAGATTTCTCACCATTGTAATTTAAAACCCATTTTAGACCATCAAATCAATTAATAATGACATACAAATCAAGCCGCACTCTACATTTCTCTTCAAACTTGTGAGAATGTTGCTTAAAAGGCACTTAAATGTGCTTCATTACAGTATTTTATATATTAATAGACATAATAGCTTATGTCTTAGCAAGAAGAGATGTGAAGTCCACTTCTCCAAGATTTAATTAGAGCAGACCGGGACGAACTATCCACTGGCTAACGCTCGGTCACCTGCTCCGCCCTGAGGGAACACTTGAACTGAAGACCCTGGTTTGTGTAGTGCACCATTTGTGCCCCTTAAAAAAGGAAGAGTGTGTGTGTGTGCGAGAAAGTGAATAGCGGGAATCTTGGTTAATTATCACCCGCCTGCTGTCACAACCATCAGTCTCAGTGACACCGCTACTGCCAACAGCACACTCGCAGGCTTATTAAAGCGCATGTGCGTCTGTGTGTGTAATTGATGTATGCACAGCAAGGACAGTGCCCCAAGAACCCGCCGGAATACAGCCAATGATTAAATCACGTCCTGGCCTTCATATACGCCACAGACAGACATTACACACTAACGGCGGGGGGGGGGGGAGAAAAACACACAATTTATGCGTTTCATCCAGGGGGAAGGGTTAATCAGCGTCCCCTGGGAGGCGTTCGCGGAGCCGCTGCGTGTTTGATGGATGCGTCCTGCCATTATAACTCCATGTATATACTCCATGTACTCCTGACATGCCTTCAATCACGTCTAATTAGCAAAAACAGCAATTTCTTTCGGATGCGAGTCTACGTACAGCGGCGCACGCCTGCTCACGAGATAAACCCTGTGAAATATTTGCGATCTGCTGCTACTTCGGGATGAAATTAATTGGCATCATGACAACGCAATGAAGAAAACAACACTATCATTAAATTAATTCCCATCAGCAGGCACTCTGGAATCTGCGCTGCTGTCATTCACAAAATACTACAAATACGTGCATGGTTATTTATTAAACTCAATTATTATTTCAGCATTTGGATCAATATTAAATTACCGTGAGTTCAAACTCTAATTTTATCACCGTTTTATTCACAGCAGGAAAAGCCAGTTTAGAAGAATTCGAACTCATCGTGTATTTTACATATCAGAGGGATGGGCAACAATCAGTTGCATCTTCGCAAAATTGAACTCAGTAGTAAAGTAAAGAGCAGGAACACAAGGTCTAACACTAAAGATCAAGAATGGAAAGTTCTCTCAAAAATGGGCCATGATGTTCAAAAACGAACCAACAGACAAACCGACCGGAGCCTCGGGCAAACAGCCCACATGGAGTTACCAACTTTTTAATAATTCCACAACAATTTGTAACCTCGCCAAACATCACCTCTTTCAGGGTCAAGAGAAGCCCGTCTCATCCCTGGCGACAAATAGAGCTACTCCTCCATAAAGCTAATGGGGAGGAAAGGCTGGTTTATCATTCGCCAGTCATCTTCGAGCCTGGATGCCCTTTATAGCCTTTCGGTAAAGCGGAGTACAAAGGGACATTACCGTAAGCTCGGCTGCCCTTTTAAATGCATCATTTGTAAGAGGTAAGACAACGTGAAGATTGGCTCAGATAGGGATTGAGGCTTCGAAAGAAATAAGCACGGTGGCTATAAGCTACAAAGAATGTCATTAGCTTGCTCTCAATTACTTCAGTCAATGGATGTATCGCAATACGGTGTATTTTCAGGAATACTGAAAATGATGAAAATGTTCAATGGCTAATCAAACGACGTGTGTTTTTGAGTTAGAGTGATGCCATCCATTAAATTAGGCTAGGCTAAACGGCTAAGTTTCAGCAGGTTCCTGCAAAAGAAAGGCAGCAATTTGCGTTCCCTACAGAGACTAAGTGAGCTGATATCAGCGGGAGGCAGCTAGCATGTGGCCTGGAGAACTGGAAAATTCTCTCCATGGTTACATGCCCTCAAACCCACCAATCAGAGATCAATTACCTTGTCAGCCCATTGCTAGGGCAGCTCAAAAGACTAAATGGGCAAAATAAAGAACGGTTCAGTTTCTTAAAAATATGGAGGCTTTTCAATCTTCTGAACCACATTATGCATCACGTTTAAGGCGTGGTTCACTCAAAAACTTTATGCATTTATCCATAAGTCTAAGTTTCCAAAAAAATGTCAATGGAGTACAAATAATGTTGTTTTGGACTCCACTGGCTTCTATTTTAAACAAAATGCTCATTTGTTTGTGTTTGAGAAAGCAAATGATCACTGAATTTTCATTTTCGATTAAACCATCCCTTTAAGTGGACTTTCAGGTCAAAGTGGGCTGTTTCTAGTCAAGACATGATACACATGATGTCTACAAGCGATTCATTAGCAGGTAGAGGACAAATCAGGGGCTGTACACAGCCCAGAAGGTACAACATGATCAAATTAAACCAATTAATCACCGTTTTAGAGACAGCAAAGGTTCTCTTCCATTATTCATAGCCTCCTGCTTAACCCAATGGGAAAACCGCAGCACTTACAGAAGGGGGTGAACAGAAGTGATTGCTATTCGACACAGAACAGATGCTGAGTTTCTAAGAACAAATGATCAAGATAATGCAGTAGATCGTGTACCAGAGATATTGGATTTATACAACTAGAGATGTTTACGTCTTGTTCAGGTTCCCACGAAAGCTGTCAAGAACTTCAATCCACACAAAAGCCATCTAAACCCTCACGGCAAGGGTCAAACATTGGACTCCTCTCAGCAAGCTCTCTCCTGACCTCATTAAAACGATGCCTTCACCACAACCGTCCTCAGTCTAAGCATTCCTTACAAGCAAGCCCCCAAAAAAAGCCAAGAGAGGTGTTGGAGAAGCAATAACAACCAGCAAGAGTTCTCTATTCACCAAGACCACAGAAGGAGAAATCAAGAGTGACCCCGTCTTTCAGGGTTTTGACCTTTCCCAGTGAGAGGCTGAGGGTCCGCCTAGTCAAACGCTATATTGAGAAGGACAAATATGTCTTCCTACTGCAAACAGCAGCTCTCCTGCTGGAATTTTCCATCCTTTCCACACTCAAGGACCTCAGCGGCTCCACAAAACCAAACCGCAGAGTTTCAACACGTGTTCCAGGCTAGAAAGCATTTGCAAAATTACCTTATAGACCTCTAAAAACAACCAGGTTGAAGAAAGAGATTAGATTTATTCCTAACCTCCTTCGCATCAAACATTTATATGATCTAAAACGACAAGGTGGGGCAAAACTCATTGGAAATGAAGAATCAGCATCCTTTCAACTGAATCATTTTGGCTGCACTGAACTAAGCTGAATTAGAAAGACAGAAAGAAGTCCATCACAGGCGTTGCATTCTTGGATATGAAGTGTTCTTCCACCACAGTTCACAAAAAATGATGAAACGCACTAGCTTAAATGTCTACATGTGACGCTTACATTTATTTACCTGTCCATAAAACTTTCAAACATCAGGGTTCAACATTTTTTACATTTAATACTTGCTTTTCTAGTTAATTAGCTTGAATGCTGCACAACCTTAGTATGCATGATATACATGAAGTACGTTTTAACAGTAAACATCTGTGGAATTAGAAAGATGATGTTCTAGAAAATTGCTTAGCCTGTATAATACATATAAGAGGAATTCAATAATCACTAGGGATGCACCGAATGTTTGGCAACGGAAATTATTCGGCTGAAAATAGCCAAAAATAGCACTTTCGGTGTTCGAATAAGTAAAAATGCAGAATAAATTTTGCAGAGCAATGTGGATGTTTTGCAAAAAACATAATTTGGAGAGGATCGCTGGATGAATTAATCACACACGGCTGTCAAATCGCACCCAATCAAAACACTTCCCCTTCACTATAAATATCCCAGCTTTTCTTTCTCCCGCATCTCGATTTCGTGCACCCCACCTCCGCCTTTTTCCACTCTCACGCACGCCTTTCCACGGGGGGCAGACGCAGACCGAGTCGAACGCCGAACTCTTGCTCGCGCCAGGATTCAAATCTTTAAGGGTTCGGAGTTCGCTGTTCGCTCGCCAGACAGCACGCCAAATTCACGTTAATTTTTATAAGGAAAGACGTTTTTAATGACGCGATCAAATAGTAACCCGTGCAGAGTGAGAGGCGTGCGCTTTATGCAGTGTGGAAGCACTTTAAAGTATCAGAAAGAGGCAAAAACGGCCGTTCGCAGACACTGTTCTGCTGAATCGTCCAGAGGAGGTGCATCTGCGAAAACGTACAGCACTTCAAGTTTAATTTATCACTTAATATCAAGACACCCCGAACATCATGCAGAGTACGAGAAAGACACGAAAAGGAAAGTAGCTCCTCCCAGTCCTAGGACACCCACTCCATCTAGGGCTGACTTAAAATATTTTTTATTTATTTATTTGAAGTTATATTGTGCTTTGTTTGTATAATATCTGCTGGAATGTTCAGTGTTAAATAAATATTTTGAAATTGTATTTTTGTTATTCGATTTATTTCTCTGAAAAGCAACACAAAATAGTAAAAAGCTCATTTTTACCATTTAATTATTGTCCGGCCTTCGGACAAGCATTTCATTTCGGTGCATCCCTAATAAGAATTTTTTTAAGCTGACAGTTTAACTTTCATTTGACTCGCACTTACAAAGCTCCACATTTCAGACGAGCAGCTTTTCATCCGACCGCAAACTGACACGCTTCACAACTACATCTACAAGTACACATAGCATCCATCAGCCAAAGGCAATCTAGAAGGTGAAAACTCAAGAGGAGAAAGCAAACACTCTGTCGCCCACTGTCAGTCTCACTTAGACAAGAGCACCGATAAGACACAGGATGAATGCGTTTGCCTTTGTGTTGGTTTCCTCTTCTCAACCAGCTGCAGGCAGCAAGAAAATGGCTTTGCGCATCATTCTCGCAAAGCGCCAGACCAAGAGAGCATGAGAGCGAGCGCAGAGATTCACAAATTTACCCTCGAGCCTTGTGAATGAGATCGGGCTGATGATATCCCACTAGCGGCGACAACGGGAGGGGGGTCAACTGGATGCGCTAAAATGTCATTCAATCATTCAGCCTGACATCGATGAGGATTAAGCTTGCTTTCAAGACCACAGAGCCCCATCGCCTCGCCCCAACCACACACACACACCGCTAATGAGAGATGGAGATAGCTACAGATGTCTCCATTTGTGCCGTTTACCTGCTGTGCCAAAAGCAATTACGCCAAGACAGCGTGACAATTGTGACCAGCCCCTGCCATTCTCAAAGTGGCATGAGAGATGGCAAACTGTTTCAGATCTGATAAACCCTTTACAGAATGCATTGGTGTTGGAACTTAAAACAAGAACATTAGAAAGTCTGCTGTACTTACGTGCACAGAAATCAATCTTGCAAATTTTAAAGTATTACTGAACTGGAAAATCGATGTCTATCACATGTATTTCAATGCATTTAGTGTAACGTACTTCGATTCAGAGGTTTGCATAGCAATTATTTAATGCACCAAGTCTTTTATTTGAATCAAGCACACGTTTAATATCAAGGCACCGTTTCAACTGAGCTGTTAATAAGATTACCAACGGCATGTTTATTTAGCCACTGAGAAACAGAAGTGTGAACAAAACAAGTCCGTAAGTGATGATTCTGATAAGCCGTTGAATGTTAAATCTACACTAAAACACAAGTGAAAGGTTCATTCTGTTCATTCAGATTCTCCATTAAGCCTACACAGAAAAACTACGTCGCAAATCCCTAAAAAGCATTTTGTGAAAAGACTCAAACAAGCATACTGCCATTGAAATCAGACTTGTACCACGTTAAAACAAATACAATTTTTGTATTCTGTATTCTCTTCCACTTCTGAATGCAAGAATTTATCGTGTACGAACGGCCCTAAAGCTCTTCTTAATCCAAATCGAAATAAACTAAATCTTAGTTCTTAGGTTAATTCGAACTCTATAAAGCATTGTGAATAGTCGGTTTACGAGCAGACTATCTTTGAGAGAGGACTTGTGGCTTGGCTTTAAAATCTGCACGTCTGAAACCTCAGGGAAATGTGTTTCAAATAAACAAAAACTTATTTTCAGAGGGACGCCATGATTAGTAACACGAAACCGGCCACATGTACAAAGCACCATTCAAGTCCTATCTAGAATCCTTTAAAACACCAAAAGACTCAACACACGCAATTCAGCTTTCAAAAAGAGACCGATTCTTAAACATCCCTGCAACCATGATTGGAACAATAAATACATCTGATTTTTATTCAAAAGGGGGAAAAATCTCATTTTTTGGCACCGTCTAAAGAAATCAATGGCAATTTCAGCCAAATAATGAACAAAAACAGCATAAATGTCTTCTGTCAAGCCCTGTTTGGTGTGACTTAAGGTGTCATTTTACAAATTCACCTCACAGAAATCTCAGTGGCAGCAGCTGAGGGAACTGATCTTCATTCGAGCCAGCCAGAAAATTCCCTTTCATCATTCCCAATAGTAAAGGTTCCCCAATGTCTGAATCCGACCCTGTCATTACCGTCAACAATCAATCATTACCCTCAGCTCTTCTTTTAGGTTGGGTCAAGAGTTTCCCCATCCCCTTGCTCTGGAGCGGATTGATGGATGAATGGATGAGGGGCTTTCTACAAGTGCTCTTCTTTCCAATGCCTACTTACCAATGGCATGTAATGGCTCTTTCTCTCAAAAAATTAAAGTTTACAATACACATCTAGTCTAAACAAGCTGGGGTGATCAACTAGTTAACAAGATCATGCATGACCCTTTGCACAATTTATACCTTTAAGCTTCTACCAACCCAGATCTAACCACTAAACCACAAAATATAACCACAGTAGTTGTTTAGGGCAGAATGGTAAACATTAGTGTTGGTACAATGAGCTGGTAGAAACAGATTAATAAATGCTGAACGTTATCTTCGCGCTGCGCTTGTAAACGCGTCAACTGCAAGTAACGTTAATAAACGAACGAGAGAGACGGAACTTACCTTTATCCGCACCGCCGAACCGGAGAACGATGAGACTTGCGAAAAACACGAGCAGCCGTGCCCCCCGCTCCGCCATCACTTTCTGAGGTAAAAAAAAAATACACAAAATAATCTCGGGGAAAGGCACAAGTTATCCACTGTGTTTCTGAGGTAAAGTTCTACCGACAAGGTGTTTTATACAAAAACGCTGAACATCGTCCGCAACCGGTAAAAGATCTCGCGCTCCACCGGTGCCAAAAAACAAACATTTAATTCTCCTGTAAGAGTCAAAGGCGAGAAGGCGAAGGGTCCGGGTGTTTTCTTGAACTTAAAACCCCGAAGAGGGCTTTTAAAGGAGGCATTAAGTCAATCCACAGCCGACCCACAAAGGCAGCGGCTGCTGGTTCCGACGCGCGCGCGGCGTGTTTCTGGACGCGCGGAGAAAGACGCGTTCAACAGATTTAACGGAACCGCAGTGGAATATCCAACATAAGCACACGGCGTGTGAGGCTTGTAGTGGGCATTGGTCCGTGAAAAAGCAGGCGTGGATTCTCACAGGATTCTGGATTTGGTTTTTTTGGCCCGGGAAAGTCAAAAATCACGGCGTGTGGGTGCGTAATGCGCATGCGCACATCTGGATCCCGGTGTGTGGAGATGATTGCTAACTTGGGGATCACATTACTTTTGAACCACCGCATCTTAGTAGGTTACGTACTATATATATATATATATATATATATATATATATATATATGCACACAAGCAAAACCTCTCTTCAAGTATAGTATAAATCAAAAACCAATGGAAATTCCCGCGGGAAGCCATGGCGAATTAGGTGGCAAATTGACGTCATGACTAAAGAGCTCGATTTTGGTCAGTTAAAAGGCAACAAACAAAGCAGAAACCTAAAAGTGCTTGGCTAGAGGCTGCTAGAAATGGATGTTGTGTATACGATTAGCTACTTCTAGTGCCATCCACTGGTTTACATGCAGAACAGCACCCGAGGGCAAGCTAATGTAATCAGCCATGACCAGTTTTTCATGTTAGACAGGCAGCAATAAAACAAAGTGTGCAGTAATATCTTTAGACGTGTCCTCATTTTGCTTACTCATACAGTAAAATATGACATTCACCATGTAGTGAATAGTCAGCGAGTGAACGAGACATGTTTCCAGACCACCCTATTTGGAGATTATTTAATTGACTTTACCATCAATTTACTGTATTTATGTATAATTATATATAATGGTTGAAACCACGTCCTTGGTACACTGCAGAGGGGTCACGTAATACATGTGATTACTGTAGGAGCTCAGGTGCCCTTGGGTCTTGAAATTCAGCGTTTAATCCAAGGGCATGGCGCACTTGCTTGTCTTCCCCGTGGGTGAACGGCTCATAAAGAATGTGTATGCTCACTAGGAACAAAGGGATACCTGTGTATGAGTCACACGCACTGAATATGCTTGAAGTGCAGAAAAGATGTCAGTCATAATGAAGATAAAGTTTCTTTTGAATTCCGAACGACTACTGTACAACAAACTGACCAAAGCTGAGCTGGCCGTGGGTCATTTATCAAACGTCTTTGTGTTTTTGAAGGGGAAACAGAAGCTGCTCCTTCTCATCTTTTGAGGGTACATCTCCAGCGAGCCCTGACGATGCCAATTATTCAGCACTCTTTAGAAGTACGAGTGCTCACTCCAAACGGAGTTTTTTTTTTGTTATTAGAATTCATTTAGCAATTTTAAATAAGTGAGTGTAAAATGACTGCCTGAAAGTGGCCTGAGGGTCGGGATAAACATGTGGAAACATTTTTACATGGTTTAAAGTTGTTTGCGTTATGTGGAGATGGGTTGATAATGGTTTCACAACTGAAGAGTTGGATCCCTGCAGTGTGTACTTGGATGCAAAACATGAATTGGAATTGGAATGACAGGACGAGCAATTTGTGGCACCACAATTTATAACTGTAAACTACAAAATTAAAGGAGTAGTTCAGCCGGAAATGTAAAAAAATGCTAAAAATGTACCCGTTTAAGATGTGGATGAGTTTGTTTCTTCATCAGATTTGGAGACATTTAGCATTACATCACTTGCTCACCAATGGATCCTCTGCAGTGAATGGGTGCCGTCACTTTTGGCATAAAGGAGTGGCTTCATACAAACACATCTTTTGACTTCACAAGAAGACTGAAGGTGAGCTGTTTCACTCTCATTCTGACGGCACCCATTGACTCCAATAGTAAGCAAGTGATTTAATGCTTAATTTTTCTCCAAATCTGTTCTGGCGAAGAAACAAACTCATCTACATGTAATGGCCAGAGGACGAATACATTTTTAGCATTTTATTTTTAGATGAACTGTAAGGTCCTGTGCCAACCTTCCTGAGACCGACAGAGGAAGGTGTATGTAAGTCGCCGCTGATTCTGAGGAATGCTCGAGTCTCTTTAAAATGACACGGAACAGCCTTCAATTTGCAGACTTGGAAGATGAAACAGCTTGCCGCTGCAGTGTATAAATGGCTCCAGAAATCTGACAGATGGAGAAGTGACATTGAGAATGAGTTTATTTGCTGTCAGAGCTGAAAGCAGGATGTTATTTGACGACAGACTCACATTAAGTGAACCACAGCGGCACTGGAAGATGAAGGCAATCTTTGCGATGGAATACTAACAGTATGTACTGCATAATATTTATTAATGCAGTAAGCACTATGCTTACTAATGCTATTACTTTAAATAAAAATGCATTGTTTTTGCATATCTGAACGCAAACTGTAAAGCTATGAGAAACCCTCGTTCTTCGTCCTCTTGCCCTCTCTCTCTCTCTCTCCTGTTACGGGAATAAATCCTACTCTGGCCATACTCCTGGGATTATCTAGGATTACCGCACGGTAAGAAAACATCACCAGATTTAATGTGATCAGGGTAAAACCGGCAAAACCTATTACTTGGAGATAGATCATGCTGTTTGAGTCGAGATCTCTCACACATATGCGTCCAGCTCTAGAAGTTCACTGTTTATGTGTGTTTTCACACTGAGCGTTTTTATATTCGACACTCAGCTTCAATCAGTCATTAAACATGTAATGAGAGGTACAGGGAGGGGGCGTCTGTCTTTTCTGTATTAAGTTAGGGACTAAATTAAATAACGTGAAGGAGCTGATTAAATTTGCAATGTCTGCTGTCTCCTGTTGTTAATTTTACAGAGTGTGAATTTGGCACGGTGCAGTCGGCTCTGATGCGGTTGCAGCAGTTCACCCGTCACCGAGACAGCACGCCTCCACCCTCCGGTCACGTCCCTGGAAAACTCAGCCGAGGGGGCAGAGAAACAGAGGCGGGACGCTGGGCCTGTCAATCAAACTGACCCAGAGGACGCGCAGAGACGATCACCTCGCCGCATGTAGGACAGTTGTCACCCAAAGTGATTGGATTGTTTCCCAAATGTTCTCATCCTAAAAAGGTTTAAATGTGTGGTAACGACTCTCTGTTGTTCAGCGCAGACACGTTTATTCAAAGCCACTCGCAGTGCACTGCAGCAAACTGGGGTTATAGGGTTCAAACCAAAAATATCAATCATTTATTCACTCTCATGACTTCTATT
This sequence comes from Enteromius radiatus, assembly GCA_032357445.1. Classification (NCBI taxonomy): domain Eukaryota; kingdom Metazoa; phylum Chordata; class Actinopteri; order Cypriniformes; family Cyprinidae; genus Enteromius; species Enteromius radiatus. The sequence continues at coordinate 1,925,935 of JAUCMS010000055.1, read as the reverse complement.
AAATCCAATTTGCGACACATTTACACTACTGAGGATAAGAACTTGTTAACAAATGTTTCTAAATAGTGCTGTTTAATAATCGCATCCAAAATAAAAGTTTTTGTTAACATAATATATGTGCGTATTTTATAATGCATATATAAATACAAACATGTGCAGGTATATATTACTGAAAAATATGTTATTTTTTATTTATTTTATTTATATATAATGTAAAATATAGCAATTTGAATATATAAATGTAAGTATCTGTGTGTTTATATATACACATACACACTGCATATAACAAAAAAACAAAAAAATTGGATGAGATTAATAACGATTAACCATTTGAAAGCACTAAAACGAAGTAAATTCTGCTCATATTCAGATTTTCACAGACAGGGTCACAAATACACTAGAAACAGTGATATTGTGAAATATTTTTAACATTTAAAACAGTTGTCTTCTATTTAAATGTATTTTAAAACATAATGTGATGTGAAACTGTATTTTCAGCATCATTACTCCAGTCTTCAGTGTCACGTGACCCTTCAGAAATCATAATAACATACTGATTTGCTGCTCAGAGATCATTTCTGATTATTGTAAATAATAATATACGTTGTAAAAAAAATAAAAAATAAATATTTTGTAACATTTAAGACAATAAATGAAAATAACAGGCACATGGTTCCTGCATGTGCCTGTGTGAAACAAAAGCATAAAAGTACAGTAAATAAATAACACGAGTTATATTAAACTAGTGAGCATTGTCATGTAAGTATTTGTGGTGAGTTCTGGTTGCAGGTAATCCACTACGAACGTTCATCTTTTTCAAGCTGCTTTGAGGGCTGTAATGCAGAAAGGATTTCAAAGACAGGAAGTTGTTGTATTGAGGTCAAACCAACTTAAAAGACAGTAACATCCTGCTCTCTCAAGCCACAGAGGACGCAGCGGGGACGAACTGCAGAGTGGTAAGAAAAAACAGGGCTAAATCTTCACACAAAAACAGCAACTTCAGAGGGGGACAAGCACAGAAAGCCCACAATCCTCCACAACCAGGGAAGCAGCACTGCTTTCACATAAAAAAAGGCTCGCTAGCTACCCTCCTATCAGCCACAACAAGACGCTGTGAAGTCGGGGATGAGCTGGGTTCACGCTGCGCTCCTGCACTTCTCCAAGCGCTCTGAACTCCCCCTTACAGGGCTGAAGGATTGTTCACGCTTCTCTTTTTGGAAATGCTGACATTCAGTCGTAAAGTAGGCCACTCGTTTTTTGGCATAGCAGCATGCCTATGAAATACATTTAAAATCAACATGCATTCAGCACGGCTCTATTTACTCTCTTAATACACATACCCAATCTCATTTTGCACGATTTGTTGAAACTGCTATTCCAAATGTTAAAGTTTGCTTTCGTAATCTTTCTTCAAAACGATTTTACTTTTCGGCTGTTACCAGAGGGCCACGCAGACAATTAGTGAAAGTCACCCAACAGCCAAATAGCTTTTAGTAACGCAGATATTTCAAAAATACCTGCCAATACTTTGATTGGTTCTGAACAAAATCACTTAAAGGGATAGTTCACCCAAAAATGAAAATGGTCTTTTACTCACTTTTGAAGCATCCTAGGTGAACAGTATTTGATTTTCGGAGTTATAATAAAAATTGTCCAAACCCCTCCTAGCTTTGAATGGGTTTAAATGGGTGAAATAACGAGCGTGTATTCATAGTAAAACGTCCCTCATACAGCTCCAGGGGTGAACAAAATCCTCCTACAGTATAGCGAATTCATGCATTTCAGTATGATAAATATCCATATTTCAAACTTATTAAACACTTTCTCTGAAAGAAGAAAGTCACATACACCTAGGATGCTTCAAAGGTGAGTAAAAGACAGGATCATTTTCATTTTTGGGTGAACTATCCCTTTAAATGCATTGTAAAAATCACATCTAATTTTTGGCATAGTAGCTTGAAAACTATTTACTTTATTAATTCACATTCCTGATTTCAACGTGCATGAATAATTGAGGCTATCTCAAATGAAAAAAAGCTGCCTTGTAATCTTTAGAAACAGCTTTCGTTTTTGGCTTTTACCACCGACCATGCAGACGATTAGTTAAGCAATAGCCAAATAGCGTGCTGCCAGAACCTGGAAATGAGTTTGAATTCCATTGTCTTCAATCGGGGAGATTTTCTGAATGGATTTTGGTTAAATACAAGGGCACAGAATTTAGTAGTTGCTCAGGTCATGTCCCTGCCAATATCCAGCAACAAAATTATTACTAGCAGTAATCTGAATCAAATAATGCACACTCTGTAATTTTGCCCACCTCTGAAATTGTATCTGAAATATTATCTGTAAAGTTAATATGCTAGATTTACTTTAGAAATACGTTCACTTTCAAGGATGCACGGGTGGAGTAAGAACATTTAGGTAGCCAAAGCGTTCTCAAACACCATCGTTTCCTACTTCTTATAGAAATCAAGTGTTTGCAAAAGACGACTGAAAAAAGGTCCAATTCCA
>JAUCMS010000055.1:1910867-1921165 GCA_032357445.1 Enteromius radiatus | reverse complement strand
AGGCGGAGCTATTATTCTGTCTGTAGTGTTGCTGCGGGCGCCATGTTCTGGAGACGCTGTGTGTCGTTGTGAAAGTGAAACCACTTTGTTTGTGCTTCCAAAAGAGGACACGACTAGAAATCACAGCACATGGTCCGGAGGACTGATTCCTGAAGCTGACAGAGCAGTCTATAAAGGGAGGCAATTAAAATAAGCTGCTACGTACTATTCAAGTGTGAGTTTTGAGCAGTGAAGGGTGGTGCTTGTTTGTAGTTTCTCCGATCACGAATGCAGACATGGTGTTATGTTTACGAGGCGCGATGCAACACGACGTGTAAAAAGACAGAACTTGTCATGATAATCAGTAATTACGTCTCCACTGGATGCAGTGGTTTGTAATGTGTTTTATTGTTTTGGTGTCATAGCGCCAGCATCATGTTATGGTAAGGGGCGGAACATTTCCATCAGATGCTTGCAGTATTCGGCCAATCACAATGCACTGGATAGCTGGCCAATCAGAGCACACCTCACTTTTTTAGAACGATGAGGTTTGTATAAATCAACCCGATTCAGGAGGCGGGGCTTAGAGGAGAAACAATAATGCACAGTTTGTGGAAAATAATGTGCACCTTCAACCGCATAAACACATTGCATTACACCAAATACACATAATAATGTTCTTTTTAGCAACATCATATGACCCTTTTACAAATATAATTGTTCATGTTACTCATTATACACTGCAGCAAATTCTGTACACACTGCAAAATAGCTGCAAGAATCTTCTTAAATGTAATACCATCATATTTTTACTTTCAGCAGATCTCATTTGTCCAGATTTTCAGCAGTTATGGTCAGTTATGCAGGAACACTCACTATAAAATAAAAGCACACTGGTGCAGAACGACTTGGGATGAGTTAAAAAAATATCATTTTCTTTTATGATCCAACTATCCTATTTCTTCAATAGCGAATATATCATCCCCATAATGTTTTCCTTGATTAACACCACAATGGATTATAAATAAGCACACAAAGGTCTCTGTGTGGCTGTTAATCAAGCGCTGCGCGAGCCGAGGGGTGGTTTGAGGAAATGCCCCTCGCAGACCCCTGGCGGGGTGTTAATGAGCGGACCGCTTGAGCTCAGCGGGGTCTTGCTGCTGCTCTGGTAGGCTGTTAGTGGGATTGTGGTAAATTTGAGGCAGTGGTGGGCAGATTGTGTCCTTACGCTAACCCTTGCTGCTGGCTAGAAACTACAATTACCCTTACAGTCGTTCCTGCAAGAGATTCGAAATGTGTTTGCCCTCAAGCTGGAGACATATTTTCCTGTTTTACCCCTTTTTTCTCCTTTGGTTGTGTTCAGAATGCTACTCATACTAATTTGTGCAAGGGCGTGCAAATTTTCAATGAAGTACTAGTGCATTTTCCAAAACGTGAAGTATACAACCAGCGCACAGTGTGTGGAATCATGTATCCCAGAATGCAATGTGCTCAACTTGGCCTTGCATTTCCTGTGAGGTAAATGAGCTGGAAACATATTGTAACCTTAATTAGACTAATAAAAGGTTCCTGTTTTTTAAACAAGCAAGCATTAGGACCAATATTGTTTTAAATTTTATAATCAGTTTTCAAGGAGGTATCCGTTTACATTTATCATTAAATACTGCATTGCATTTTTCATACCTTAAAGAGTGCTATTTTGGTATTTTTATGGACTATAATTTATAAATATTTTGTATTTTGAATGTATTTTGAGTCTTCATTTTAATTTAAGCTTTAGTAATTTTATGTAGTTTTTTGTCACTATTTTTGGTTTCAATTAATTTTTAGTTTTACTACTTTTACCCACAGTTTCACAGGTAAGGCTTAAGCCAAGTCCTAGACTAAATGTAAATCTGAGCTTTTTCTGCTGAAAGAAACTTAAAACATACGGCTTTGTTTTGCATTAAGATGTTCACCAGTGATGCTTTTTTTGAGGAATGTTTATAAAATTACTTAAATGTCCAATTTGAACTATTAATAATGACAATTAAAAAAGGCATTTCATTATTGAATTCAGAGACGTCATTGTCCAGCTCAGTGCAGTTTAAATAGTATCTGTGTAATCAATGATAATCGCTAGAAATGAAGCGTCACCAACTGAGCAAGCCAGGTGAAGACACAGTAAGCAATACGCTAATATTTGAGCTCAGATGCTGCTCATCTGTAATTATCTTGTCATCTCTTCTAGTATTACGTCAGTGGACACCTGTAGCTCTGTGATTAAGAACAAGGTAATCATGAGCTCAAACATAGGCACTGACAACAGAACGTATTAGAAAGTGACTGTTTATGCTTCTGATCCGTTTCATTAGCACGTATGCTAACGTCTCTTCCAAGCAAAGTGAAGTCTGATCACTAAAGTTGCAGCCCACCTCACCTCACCTCAACCAGGAGTACTTATTCTCCAGAGCTGAATTTATTCCCCTGACCTGATTTGAGTTTTTGTCGAAAGACGAAAGCTTCTCATCACTCACACTTTTGGCTCTGACAGGTCTTGTTTTACAGAACTTAATACTCCTCAGAGAAGAAGAGATCTTTTGGCGAACATCATGTCTAACATCTTAGTGCTGACTCACTCCTCTGTTCTCACTGAGAAGATTAAAGGTGTGTGTGTGTCTTCACCAGGCAAGCACAAATTTCCCTTAATGTTTCTCCCATTAGTCCTTTATGGGTCTAATCTCTTTCAGGTTCCATCCCGCCTGCGCTATTGATCCTCTCAGTTCTGCCGACAGAAACTACACGCAGCTGTTTGATCCGAGACAGACAGATGTGCTCCAGACTAAAAGCGATGGAGGATTCCTGCCCACGGAGAGGTGTTTGGGCTACGGATCACTTTGTTGCTTTCATAGCTTACCTAAGGCAAGTTATTTGATAATAAACAAGATGGCAGACACGACGCGAGGCCGAATGTGAAACTTTTGCTAAAGTTGGACATAAAAGAGGTCATAACATAAATTTTTTATCATTCCATTTTTTCCACTCATAATGTAAGTCGAGGTCTTTGGCACCAAAAACAGTCGTATTTTAATTTTTCATGACCATTTCACCTCTCTTTGAACCTTTTCAGGGTTTTTTGGTCCAAATGTCTAGGAGCAATACTGAAATGCTTCGTTTTTTCTAATTTAACAATAAATAAATTGGAATTTTTATTGCAAATTATATTATGAACATAATTTGAGTGATTTCTTTTTGACTAATGAACTGTTTTTGTCTCGTTTCGCTTTAATTACAGTAAGACTTGAGCTGATATTTCTTAAGACTGAATTAGATGGGGAGTATAATTTAAGTTCTGGGACTGAGGTTGTAGTTGTGTTTATTAAAACTTTATTTTTAACGTAAAAGCACAGGGTTAAAGCAAAAAAAGAAATCAGACTGTGGTAAGTTATTGCTTTTCTTATTCAAACTGATTTTTAATGAATAAATGAAAGCTGTATCACACACTTTTAAGTTATATTACTGCTTATCGACACTAGGGGTGTGACAATATGAGATGAGACGAAATACAGCAACCCAATCCCTATTTAGCAGTCAGATCTCTGTATGCTCAAACAAGGCCATATCTGCAGATTAAACCTATCCTAATTACTACACCACGTTATATACGAGAAGCTGCAAAAGACAAGTGGAATGCAAAAAGCATTTTTTATGTGTTTATTTTTTTCATGTAAATATAATGGGAAATATATTGCATCACAGAAAATTATAGAGGTCATGTACACGTATTGCGCGATAAGTCCATATATTGATTATTGCGACAGACCTAGTTTTGGCAATCATATATACTTCTTATGGAGATGACAGGATTACTCTGAGCTGTTTCCAAAGCTCAGCTGCTTTTTAATTAGCGTTTCCAATTAAATATGCACTATATGGAGATGTGCTTCTCTATTCAGGCTGCGACTCTGCTATTGTATAGCCTACTATGTGTTTATAAGAGCAAAATATTCAGATTGTTAGTAGTGTTCGTTTGTTTGCGAGTGAAAACTCTGCTCCTCTGATACCATTCATACATATCACGTTTTTGTTTGTTTGTTTTTTCTGCTGGAGATCCGGCACAGTGCTGGAAAACTTTAATTCACCAGTGTTTTGAGGCTTTCAGTGTCAATCGTTTCCAGTTATGTTTCTTTATATTGCATTTGTTATCATATTTTTTTCATTTATCACCGTAATCATAAACATTTCAATATCCTTCTCTACAGTATAGAAGCTTATTCTCGCACATTCAAAGTCAGTTTCGCATATTCAAAGAAAACTGCTTGCGTCCGCATTTTTGTAAATCAAATAAATAAATCAATGCATTTTCCTCTGTTAGATTTTATCATGCACGTTTCTGGATGTCTTAACATCCTCTTTACGCGAAGACCTTGAACTAACAGCCAAATAGCATGTTGGCGAGAAGCAGTTAGTCACATCAAAAGACAATTAGATGCTCTACAGGCAGTAAAACCTTTAATAGCCATAATTAACCATTAACCTTCATTGAATATGAATCTAATGGAGCCCATTCAGAAAGGCATTGAAATGGTTAAAGGCAGTAAATGCACTCATCATTTGGCGAGTTCGCTCCTTATTCACTGAGATTCTCCGAAAAGCTCCTAATGGTGGACCAGTAGACATTTTCATTACTTTTCATGACCCATGCCAGTCAGTCTGAGGTCCATTATGTCTGCAGAACGAGTCACCGAGGGTAAATTTGCCCTGCGTAGGTCGAAACGTTTCTGAGGTGTCAAGTGGACAATAAAAGGGGAGAGAATATGAAATTTGGGCCAAACGGGCAGTAAACGGCTCTTGAAAGGACTGAGAGAGGTGCTGATGGTGAGACGCGTGACCTGCTGCTGAATTTCTCCTTTTCATTTCCATGAGAAGAAAGTGTGTAAGGTTGATCACAAGCTTATCTCATGTATATTCAAATACTATTCAAAAACTGCGACTATTGTGTTTTCAATCTGCTATTGTCATTTCAAAATAATTATAACAGCCATTTTGCACATAAGGCATATGCAAAAACAATCACAGTATGCTGCCTTTAACCAGCCCGATCACATTATTATTCATAGGTATTTGTACGCAAAGTCTGGTTCTAGCAAACATACATTTTTTTATACATCTGAATAAAGACTGATGCACATGATATGAGACAGATTCAAATAGAAGCTACCGAAGCTGCATCTGACTCCGAAAGCATGGAAGAGATGGCGTGAGTTGCACACTGCAGTGAAGACTCGTCGCTGGTCTGCAGAGGTCAAGCTGCGCGGCTTGCACGCTGATACAAGTGGTATCATACTAGAAAAAAACTCAATGAAAGTTGATATGGCCTCTCAGTTCGAAACTGTCCTCTCTGCTGTACAAGATATCAAAAATCAAGTTGCAGAGTGCTTCGGAAGAATAATAAACAGGAAGCGAAGATTAGGTCTCCACACTTCAATCAATGACCAACTCCATATACCCCAATGCAATACTGGTTTGTAAACTGTTCCTCCAACCCATTTAAGATCGATGGGTGATGGGGCTTTTTCTTCTCTAGCTCCAAAACTATGGAAATCTCTTAATATTTTTAAATCTAGCCTTAAAACCCATTTATTTAGGGCAGCTATTAGTTAAATTGTTATTATATTATATTATTTGTAAGTGTTTTGAATGCATGTTTTCTTTCTATTTTGCTTATTTTGTATTTTTATATGGTGTTTTCGGATGTTTTATTTGCTTATGTACAGCATTTGGAGAAGTAACATTTAAAAGCGCTACAGAAAATAAAGAAAATTGTGTTAGTTAGCTATAGTAAAAAACAACAACAACTGCATTTTAGATTAATTGCAATGAAATTCATTTTTGCAGATGAATGCTTCATATGGCATTTTTATGATTTATGATTTAATATGATATTAATAATATGTTTTTATTCATTCATATTAATTAGAATTTACAAACTTTGATTAAAAATGTCTTAAATGTAATAAATAAATGGTAAAAATCATCATTAGTATATATAATCAATATAAACTTAAAATCAAAGTTAAATCAAACTGAATTTAGTCAAATTTTTGGCACATATAGTAGAGATCTGGATATGCAAACTTTGCCCATTAGCATGCTATTCTGTCCATCATTAAAACACTTTAACGTATGAATACCAACACGTCACCTTAATGCAACTTACAGCAAACAGTGTGTGACACTGAGACACTAGTCCCCTCAGCAGCTGCAGACGAGTTTATTTTAGACTTTTGTTTGATTGCGCTTTTATTTCCCAGGGAGGGTATAATTTGGTGCATGAGCGCCTGAGGGGGTGAAGAATACCCCTGCATAATTAAAACGATACAAACGGAGGGAGAGTATTGATTAATTCATGATGAAGATTCAGAGAGATCAGATTAAACGGCGTTTGATCATAAAGAATTGGCTGTTAAAGATGCAGCACTAATCCATCTGCTACAGCAGCTAACTCCACATATGCTAAATTATGAACACTTCGCTGACGTCTGAAGTGCTGTGGAATTAGCTGATTGTGTTGTACAGTTGTCAAGGTGGTTTATTCTGAAAGAGATCTGTTATGAGCTCCTGAAGGATAATTCAATAAGCTGTATGTTTTCATGTTTAAGTGCTGCGACGGGTTTGAATCAGATGCTTAAACAACCTAAATATGCACTGGTACATTTTTTAAAGGAACAGTTCTCTAGAAAAAATGTACGTAGCCTACATGTTCATGTTCATATACTGACCTACTTGTATGATACTTTTGTGGATGTTTGGGGATGTTTTCTATTTCTAGGGCTTGTCAGGTATAGTCAGTATGAGCTATGAAGCCGAGTGAAGATTCTTTAAAAAGATCTCTTTTGAGTCACACAAAAGAAGTCAGTGCATGCTGGGAATGACAGAAGAGTATGGAGAATGAGAATGCTCATTTTTTGGGGTGGAATATTCCTTTAAATACATTACCATCTGAAATCTGTCCAGGACTGATATGGAAAACAAGTTCAAATCAAATTTGGACCAATAATTTCACGCAGTTATCCTTCAAATGAGCCATAATGGTGTAATTATGTCGTTAGGTTGTGGACGTTTCACACAATTCTAGAACAGCTTTGAGAGTAATTAAACCTCAGATAGATTGCGATATATGCGCTGTCAGCTTTGGCCCTCTGTAGCTCAGCTCCACACATGCTCTTGATAAATAGCAGAGATTCTAGCCCAGTTTGCTGTCATGATAGTCCCTGTTTATATCTAGAGTTTGCCGTAAATCACTCTGAGTTTTCAAACACGGCCACTGCGATCGAGAGGGAAGGAGGAGACAGCATTTGTGTGCTGCAGTCCCTACAGTGACCTGAAAACCCCCCATTACAATCGTTCTAGAATGACTAGAATCCTGTATTTGTTACTGTAGCTCTCTGCATTTGTTGTGCTTGTTCCAGACCTTTTCTGTATTCTGTGCAGTTATTCCTTGTAAATGAATTTACCGTTGCTGTTCTCAAAGGCTTCCATCTGTATTTGTTACTGCAGCTCTAGAATGCCTGTCTGTACTTGTTACAATCTAGAATGTTTTCACCTGTATTTGCTACAATAATTCAAGATGTTTTTCTCGCTGTTTTTGTTAAAGCTATTCTAGAATGTTTCTTTTGATGGTTGTTCTCAAATGTTACCATCTATATGTTACTACAGATCTAGAATGTTTCTGAATGTGTTAAGATCATTCTAGAATGCTTCCAACTGTATTTGTTACCGAATGTTTCTGCCTCTGTTTGTTAGAACAAATACATGTATTTTCCCATGTATTTGTTACTGCAGCTCTAGAATGTTTCTGCCTGTAGTTAAAGTGCCGCTATTATGAGTTATGAAAGGTTAACTTTTTGGATTTGGGAGTCAACAGTCTGACATGCATGCAAAGTCGTTTTATTATAATATGCATCTATTGTGACCTTATGCGTTCAACCACCTCCAAACTATTTGTTCAACAATTCCTTTTTCCAAACTCATTTAAAGCAGTGTTTGTGAGCTTTTATTGCTAAAAAAGTGACACCAAAGAATGAATTTGCATTTTCATTGAGATCAACAAGTGGGTGGCAATATGCTAACGTTTGACTTTGATGTCAACATGAAACAGCTTGGGACTCTGAGTCTGAGTCGACTCTTTTGAGCAACAATAACTTTAATGACAGTGCACTTTCAGATTTAAAACTTTGCAGGATGTTTTCATTCACTTAGAGCTGTGTTACACTCCATAATAGAGGCACTTTTTTTGTTAAAGAAATTTTCTGATTGTTTTTTTTGTCAAATCTGTTAAATATCTTTTAAAATACATTTAAATCTATTTTAATTTTCTTCCAGAATGTATTTGTTACAGTAGGATGACCATACAGCCATTTTTCCCCAACACCCCCTGGCTTTATTTGCATGCGCAGACTGATTGATGACATCGGTTCATTAAGTTTTCGAAATGCTCTCAAGGTACTTTGAATCAAAGCAATATAGAAACCCTGGTCAGGACGTGGCATGTATGGTCACCCTAGTTTTCAAATATTTCCATCTGTATTCATACCTGTTGTTCTCAAACGAAGAATGTTTTCCGTGTCTTGTTTCTGATAGTTTCAGATCTGTTGGGCTGTAGCTAATGCTGGAGCTGTCGAGTGTTTGCCATCAGCGAACCCCACATCCTGGCTCCGGGCGTCAGGAGGTTTGAAGAGGTGAAAGCACTCTGCATGGAAATGGATGTCATGATCAGCCCAGTGTGATGGAATATGAAAATGTATTTTGTGAATGTATTGGATTCAGTAGAGAGCCTGGGGGGACGCCCCAGTCCCAGATGAATAGGAGAAAGAAACAGCCGTCAATTGAAAAGATAAAAAAGCAATCTTGTGCACCTGTAACCTTTAAGAGATATTTCTCTCTCTCTCTGAGAGTTGCTTTAAGCAATCACCTGTACGAAACGAGTCAAGTAACCAATGCACGCGAGGATATGTGTAAATCTGGGAAGGCGAATTAAAGATTCACAAACACAGGAGCCAAGCAGAGTTTGACTACGTCTCACTGCCAAAGCTTTTATAAGCATCTGGCAGCTGTGTGAGATAAAAAAAATCTGCTCAATTACACACACATATATTTCTCTCATATCACCGATGGGTATTCGTTGAGATCAAGGAGTAACAAAATGAAAATTAAGTATGAGAAGCAAGAAATTGGGTTTCATTTATGCGTAGAACATTTGCTTCTGAGTAAATTGTGATTTTTTTTGAAGGCTAGTTCAGTAAACAAATCTCTCATTTACTCACCCATGTCATCCCGAACTTGTATGCTGTTATTTATTTGTCTGTGGAAAAGAAAAAAAGAGAATGATTAAAGAGTGTTTTCAACGCATGGACATGTTAATAGTGACCATGACTGTCAATCGTTTCTGGGTGAACTGTTCCTTTAAGAAAAGATCCATGTGAGACCTAATAGATGAATTTAGGACATCTCCTGTAATACTCTCGAAGATAATAACCTTTCATATCACACGAGGCATAACCTTACCGAGACCTTCCGTTTACAGCTGGCTGAATGTGATTTTAATCTGTCTCTCACCAGGTCAGGACTCGAAGGGTTTAACTTATTAAACCAAACAACCTGCAATCAGAGAAGCCTCATTGTACATTCAGTTTGAATGTGAGCCAAGCAGAAAGCAATCTGGGCCTCACCACTGCATTAAACAAACCAATCCGCTATTGTACAGGCCACAATTTCAAACATAATCCAAGAATATCCTTAAAGACCGAAGGGAAAGTTGACATATTTTCATATTAAAACAGTTCATTTAAGTCGAAGCCATCAGTCACGATTTGTTACTTTAGCAGAGGGACGTTTCCATCCTAGAGAAGATTTGATTGGAAAAAAGAAAAAAATCGTTTTTTGTTTAGTTTTATGCCAAAAATAATTCGAATATTAAGTCAAAAATCATGTTTGGTGAAGATATTTAGTACATTTCTGAACATAAATATATTTAAAAAAAATTCTAAAGATTTTTTCAGTATTTATATATTTTTTGCACCCTCAGATTTCAGATTTTCAAATAGTTGTATCTCAGCAACACATCAATGGAAAGCTTATTTATTCAGCTTTAAAGGTGCCCTAGAATGGAAAACTGAATGTACCTTGGCATGGTTGAATAAGTTGAGGACATAACATACTGTGAGTTTTCTACTTCTTATAGAAATCAAGTGTTTGCAAAAGAGGTCCAATTCCAACACAACACAGACTGTTTGGTAACAGTCTAGAGGCGGAATAGTTACACTCACCACATTTGCATA
>JAUCMS010000055.1:1880264-1891848 GCA_032357445.1 Enteromius radiatus | reverse complement strand
TGGCCACGTCATAATCTCCATGAGTCTGCATCATACTGCCGGCCGCGAGGATGGCCTGAACACACACACACACACACTCCATGTTAATGACACTTGAGAGTTAATAAAGAAGATCTAAAGAATGAAACTATCCCACCTTGAAGTTATTGGGGTCGTATGTCAGAGCGTTTCCCAGGTGCTCAAAGGCTTTCTGATATTTCCCAAGCTAATGAGAGGACAGAAGTAAACAAATACACATTTTATTTCAATTAATTACTAACTTTTCATTAATTTACAAACTCAACTGCCATAAAACGTAATAAAAACTATTTTAATAGTTAAAAAAAGCTAATAATTTTTTATTCACATACAATATTTGATATATGATCAACATATTTTTCTTCAATATATACACACATGTATTTAAATATAAAAGCACTAATATATAAATATACACACACATGCATGTATATATTTAATCAAATATCTATATTTATAATATAAATTATATGAATATACATATATGCATGTTAATATATGGAAATATTTTCAATAAATAGATATTGTACATGTGTCTTTATAGATACATAATAAATATGCACAGTACACACATATATGCTATATAAACAGAAATGTTTATTTAGGATGCGAGTATGAAATGGATATGGATATTGCAGCTGTGGAGGTGATGAATATGTCTCTCACCTGCATGTACAGCAGACCCAGTGTAGTCAGCAGCTCTGTGTTCTCTGGAGAAAACCTGAGACGGACACAGATAGAGATATTTCAACACAAAATCAACTGATATGTTAAGATTTTTACACGCTGGCATTGTTCCTCTGACAATAAAGCACATTTGGCTTTAGCCTCCTGGGATTTAGCTAGATTTCTAAATATTAAAACATTTGTTTGTTTGCAGTTCACTGATGTTGGTTAATTGTCACATGACATGTAGGTATAGAAATAAAATATTTTCATATTTAACATATATTATCTTTCTAAGGTTTGTTGGGTTATTGTTGAAACTTATTTTCATGTTCATGTTATTTTAACTACAATTACCTTTTTTTCATTTGTATTTTCTTTTTTCTTTTATTTTTAATAACTTCTCATTACCATAAAGTAAAAAAAAAAATCTAATTTTCCCATAATTAATACAATACATAAATCAATTGATTAATTCAATTTATTTTAATGTATTAATTAATTTAATAAAAAACAATAAAATTATGTAATATATATAATACGTTGTATAAAATGAACATAACAATAATAATTACATGTTATTTAAACATAATGTTAGTATTAACAAATCAAATAAAATGAAAGATACACTTCTTTCAACTATTCCATCAACTACACAACAAATAATGTCTTATTTTTTAAATATGTTTTAGTAAATATTTTGTTTTAGTGACTAATTTCCCTTCCCACTTCAATCGACCAATCAGATCTTAGTGGCTTTGCTTAAATGCATGATTATAAAGCATATTGACTGGGATTCAGACTGTGGCAGGAGACAGGAGACTGATGAAAGCTCCTCCATCACGTGTGTGTTTGAGCGGCTCGTGCCAGCAGCGGGCTGTTATTAATTCATGCTGGCTGTGAGGCACATCTTCCCGCTATCGCGAGGTGAAGCGGGTGGAAAAGTGGGAGCTCTGAAAGCTCCTCTCATTACGGAGCGTCCCACTGCTGCACGTTACTAATTCATCAGCTCGGTGGGAGGGCTGCGATAATGAGGACGTCTCACACACACACACACGTGCCGACTTAAAGCTCCCCGCTGTTCTCTGGTATCTGAGCCAGACTCACAGACAGCATGTGTGTGTGTGTGTGGACAAGGGGAGGAGAGTTTTTCAGAGTCATCTCCATTTCTGCTCTCCGGGAAGAGAGGAAAGTCAACAACAGTAATCAAGAGTCATCAAATCGTTGGATTCACGCTGAGAAAAGCAGATTAGTGATTCCTTTTGCACTTTCATTTGCTGAACGCAAAAAAGTAAAGGTGTTTTTACAGAAGTAGCTGACCAAAAAAACATTATTTAATCACCCTCAGGTCGTCCAAACTACAAAGACTTTCTTTTCTAAAGGGAAAAGTATGGTGCTGTACTAGAAATGTAAATGGCCATTGTCAAGCTCCAGAAAATAAAGTATTATAAAACATAAGGACCAATTAAAAAGAAATAAATTAGACATTATTCTGACTAATGCAAATGATCAATACCGTAATGTAAAAAAAAAAAAGTAAAAAATATATCATTAAAAATGTAATCATTATCATAATGTAAATAATAACAATACTATTTTTCTTCTTATTATTATTTTTATATATAAAAATATATATACTTATTGAACCTATAAAGTACATAATACACACAGATTTTTTAAAAATAATAATAATTTTTAGAATTACCATCATCATATTATTATATATATATATATATATTCAAATTAATGATAAATGTGTACTATCACTATTAGTTAAAATAACTACTATTAATAGTAAAGAGATACAATATTTAATAATAAGACATTATTCTTATTGTAGTTGCTTTAATAATTATACATTTCCAAATATAAATTGCATTTCATTTTCAAATAAATTCTATTTATAAAGCACTTTTGAGTACATTTATTCATAAGTTAATTTATAAATTAATATAATCTATTTATAAACAAATAGCAGAGTGTATGTAATTAAAGGTTAATTCAAAAGGATATTAATGAATAAAATGAAAACAATATTTGTCATCAGCTGCACAGCAATTACCTATTTAAATGATGGTACATTACGCACATAAAAACAATGATTTAAGTTATCTGGACTACTGTTATGATTCATTTGTGCTTTTGCATCTTTTTCAGAGCTTGACTGTTCAGAGCAATATTCAGCGTCTGTAAAAGAGCAGCGAGAAGATTCGGCCTACTTTTGTTTCGCACCGAAGAAAGAAAGTCATAGGGGTTTGAAACAACATGAGGGTAAGTCAATAATGACAGTTTTCGGGTGAACTCTCCCTTTAAAGAGAAAAACAGACTACTTCAGCAAGTCCTCAGGGGTTTTTCTGAGAGCATTTAAAAGACAAAGAGAAAAGAAAAAAAAAGACAAGGTAGAAAGAGAGAAAAAGAAAAGAGAGGTTTGAGTGGTCACAGTGAGACAGTAAATGTGATTAATTACAGCTATGAGCGCCTCACTGATCCCAGCATGCTTTGCTGCCTTGGGCGTCTTATCTGCGCTGTGGCAGAGTGACACACTGAGAGCATCTCCAGGCGTCTGAAGTTTCTCTCTGGCAACAAAACTCTGTCTCGTACATCTTCACTCACGTAGCGCGAAACATGACCGAAAATAAAAAAAGAGACGCTCCCTCTGTTGAAATGCATTCTGGGTAAGTCACCACAAACACAACACTTTAGACACTTCAAGGGAATGTGTGTTTGACTCTTCAAGCCACTGACAAAACATACGATAAAACGTGTCTTCAGAGATTTCACGAAGACGCTTGGTGGCAAAAAAGCATAAAGCTTGAATATTAAACATAAAACACACTTTTGACACACTTCACTGTGTCTGGATGCTCCTGGTGAATGTAAATGACCCTGTTGAAAAAATAGCATATGCAGGTTAGGTATGATTTGAAGCATGTCTGCCGGGTTACGCTGGTCCTGAGCAGGAGCTAGTTGTCCCAGCAGTCAGGCTTTGCATCATACCTCACCTGCATATGCTGTTTCTTTTTGTAACAGGATAACTACGATAGTTTGGCAAACAGTACAAAATATGTGTGCTTGCGTATTGAGACGTACTCCACAGCGCTCTTGTAGACATCAATGGCTTTCTCTGTGTCGCCCTGCAGTATGTGGATTTTTCCCAGCATCATGTAGGTCAGATCGTGTTTATTCAGCTGCAATGCCAAGTTCAACTGTTCCTCGGCCTGAAGACAGAGAGTGAACAACATCAGATGAGAAGACTCTCTCAAATACAGGAAAATACCTGAAAGCCAAATCTGGAATCTCTCACAAAGCCAATAAAAGGAGGCGTGTTAAAAAATATCAACAAGAACATGACTAGCTGCACTTACACTCCTGAAGTCTTTGGTGTAGATGTAGCAAACACCCAGATTATGGCTGATTTCCTGCAGGTAAAAATAATCACACAGGGATGTCATTTGTTTATTGTCAAACTAAAATATAGGCGAATACAGGTAAAGTTCACACACACACACACACACACACACACACTAAAATCCATATCACACCAGATCTGTGTTATAAAAAAGCAGCCATCTAAAGAAAACACTCTTTTCGGTATAATAAAAGCGAATGGAAACTGGGGCTGGTAAAACTAAAATTTAAATAACTATAATAATAAAAGTAAATCAAAGCAGCTTAATAAAATACAAAATATTTAAATAAATAAAAATAAATACATAAAAATATAAGCCCTAATCCCAAACTTAATTATAAATTAATTATAATAATTAAATAATAAATAAATAAACAAACCAATAAATCAATACAATAAAAGACATTATCACAATATATAATATAAATATATAATTTGGTAAATAATTACAGAATTGTATTTAATAAAACAGAAAAAACTGCTAATTTAACTAATTTAAATAAACAAAATATAAACGATAAGCCCTACTATTTAAAGAAAGAAAAACATATATGCTGCCACAGTATGTAAAAGCGCTGGGATCTGGAACATCACAGCAGTGTGTAAATAATGATTCATTTTTGGGTGAACTAACCCTTTAAATACACACCCATCAGACAGTGTACTTACCCAGTCTTTCTGATTGAGACGTGCTGCTTCATTATAAACCTCTATAGCGGCTTTGTGCTTCCCTAGCAGGAAACTAAACACAGTTCATGAAATAACACGTATCTTCATTTTCCAGGCCAGATTAAATAGACACACCATATAAGTGTTTTTGTGATTGTACAATAGTTGTGTGTGTGTGTTTGGGCTGCTGCTTACAGGGATCGTGCCACTTGCTTGAGGTTGTCTGAGCTTTTAGGGTTGAGGATGGCACAACTCTGGAACAACTCCAGGGACTGCTGGATCTTCCCCTCTAACCGCATGATCAGAGCTGCACACACAGACCCACAGCAGGCATTCACCAGGACAAAGAGTACTAGTGTACTGCTCACTGCACAGTATACGTGTGTGAAACAGTGTAGAATATCACTGGTATGCAACTTTTTTGTAAGATTTATTTTTGGTGCTTCATGCCTTTATTTAGATCTACAGCTGGGCACAGAGCTTTTGTTTTCATTTTCATGATTTTGTTTTCACTTTAATATTATTATTTTCTTCTCTCATTTTTATAATTTTATTGGGCTTTTTATTCATATTAAAATATTAGTTAAATTACTTAGTCTATAATATTTTGACGGTTTTATTTATTACTTTTAATTTATTTAATTAAAAATGTTATTTAGAATTTCAGTTCAAACTAAGTGAAATTGAGAAGTGTTGCCTTGGCAACTCACTGGGAATTAAGTAAATTATTAATATATATATAAATATATATTAGTGCTGTCAAACAATTACAGCACTAATATATATATATATATACAAAATAAATGTTTACATAATATATGAGACAAACTGAGACAGAATAAATCCAGAAGAACTTTGGCAACATCTCCAAGATGAAGAATAAAAGCTACCTGAAATACTATGGGAAGTGTACCTCGGAACAGTTTTACCGAAAGCTGTAATACTAAATATTTATTTTATTTAGTTAATAGAATTTAATTGGTAAATTAAATATATTTATGGCATTATTTTTGAAAGCATCTTCATTTTACAGCATTTTTACATGAGTGTCTAAAACTTTGAACAGTTCTGTAGTTTTCCAGGTAGGTTTTTTTTCTTCATCTTGGAGATGTTGGCACAGTTCTTCTGGATTGAGTCTGTCTCAGTTTGTTCTGTATCTTCATGTAGTTTACACACTGACCTTGCACATACACGGCATATTCACACATGCCTTGAGTTTCATGCAGCTGTTCTTTAATAATGGCCTGGAAACCGAAGAAACGCAGATCATTAAACATTACTAAGAGTATCCTGCAGCAATTAAACTCTCTCTGCCGATTTACTGGCTTTACCTTGCAGGTCTCATAATCTTTGCGGATATAATGCAGATGTATAAGCCAGTTTCTCCTCTCCAGGATCGGTAGCTCAGGAGCTGCAGGCAGAAGAAGAACATAGAGATGAATCTATATACTTATACAACGATGTATAGTGATGCACAAAACAGCACCTAAAGGATGTCTGAATGGATGTTTTAAAATGGTTTTAACATTTCATCTGTCAAACCTTTTTCTTGTAAAGTTTGATTGTGCAACAATAAAAGACACTTGCTTTGATATTTCGTATATAAGGCAAGACCACTCAAAGATTTTAAAGTTTGACTCAACTGTTCAGAAAGTTTTTAGGCCAGAGATTAAAGAGAAGATGCGTTTCATCTTGTGTAGAACATTAACTGGCCTAATCATGAAAATGCAAATATCAAAGGCGGCATTGAAAATCTGCAGAAAACAGCTTCTATTTTGGATATAGAGGGCAGACAGGCTTGTTGTGAGCCGCAGCGGACTCTTCTCACACCGGGGGGCCGCACAACACTCCTCATCCCGAATCCAGCGGGCCCCGGAACAAAAGGAGCCTGTCCTCTCCAACATGAAGCGTCTGCATCTTTCTCCTCTTGCTTACAAGCCCCCTGGCAAAATCTGATCTCAATCCGTTCTATTCCTGGACAGACTTTTCCCTCTGAGCCGTAATCCTCTTCACTGAAAAATGGGGCCGAAGGGGAAAATAAAGGCACACAGCGCCACCCACAGGATACAGCGATGTGAACCTGAAGATGCTTCTTTGCTTTTGCAAACTCAATTTGTATTATAAAAATGCATAGACTCCAGAGATTCTGACCTTTCTTTAGACGAGGTTTCTTGAGGTCTGTGGCTACAGGCAGCTGCACATCCTACACAAAGAAAACATTTAATATATCAATCAAATTCTGCGTATTAAAATTAATATTAGCCAATTTTTATATTTATATTTGCATATACTTTTTAAAAATTCATCCATTTACATAAATTTTCTTTCTGTTTATCTGATTTATTATTTATTTATTTAGGATCAGAAATCACATTACTGTCGAGCATTTATATAATATTATTAATCAAGATTAATCACATCCGAAATAAAAGTTTTTCTTTACATAATATATGTGTCTATGCAGTGTTTATTTATTATGTTTATATTAAAACACACACGTACAGTATATATTTTGAAAGTATTAACATGTAAATGCATTCATATGTTTATTTTCTTATATTTGATATTATATGTAAATATATTTAATATATAAACATAACATATTTTATATATATATATATACACACACACACACACGCATGTGTTTGTATTTATATATACTTAATAAATATGCACAGTACATACAAATATATTATGTAAAGAAAAACTTTTATTTTGGATGCGATTAATCATGATTAATCATTTGACAGCACTAAACATTATATATTATTATGCATTTTAAAACGTAATATTATGTAATAACAAATCATAAGAAACTAATTACCTGAAGAAACTATTATGAAAAAAAATTATTATAAATTAATTATATTTTTTAAAATAAATTCAGAATAAACACATTTAACAAATGCCACGATTTGGAAATAACTTACATTACATCAATTTACTTTTATTAACAGTGATGACAATATGTCACAAGTAATATGTGCTTAATTGTTATGGAGAAATACGCCAGAATGCAAGAAATCTTTATGGTCCTACTATAAACTTGATTTTCTTTATGTGAAGCTCATTTTCAATCTTTTTTGACAGGCTTTGCTATATTCAAGATAAAACTAAACATGAATAAAATAGACCTTTGTTATTTAAAACGTCAATGTGTCAGATTGTTTTCTTTTTGCAGATATATTTAATCTGACGAGCAACTAAATACCACAACAGCGGTTACAGCCTGTCATAAGCCATCATAAAGAAGACCTCTGTTCATATTAAAGGTATTTAATATCACGAGTTCTTGTGTTTTAATGCAAGTAGAGATCATTTCTTACCGTTTTCATCTCGTCGTCCGCCATCGCGTTTCGTGCCTCACTTCCGGCGGACGCTTCCGTCACTATGGCAACACCACGACGTTCGCCACCACGTGATTTTACTCATCTAAAAATCTCGCTCCAGCACAGAAACTGTGGTTTACACGATATAAAAAATACCGTTATAAAGTCCATTATGTATTTACAGCCACGACGTCATTAGAATGCTCACTAGTGAAGAATTGCATGCTCATTATAAACACAATAAACAAGTAATCATTTGATACAAAAAGTCTCTCTCAAACTATAGATCGTTAGTTTAATTCAGACAAAAGGACTATTTATTAACATATCACAGTCTTCATAACACAAGGACAATGAAAAGCTACATCAGAAGATCTTTCATGCCAACACATTCCTTTATAGATGTCAACGGACTAGAACTCAATAATGACAATATATGTTTTAGAGATTTTGAAAGCAGTTGAACTTGGTAAAATGGATAAACACTCAAAATGAAAAAAGCCTATTTAGTAATTTGACACTGAATTTATAAACCAGGATGTAGGATTGTGTTGACATATCATACATCATAGACACAAAAAGACTGAATCTGGCCCCAAACCCAACATCATAGAACATGTTATTGATCCAGGAACACCTTTAACTTTTCCCTATAACCATGTACATGTAAATTGATCCCAGATATGTGGGGTTTTTTTCATTGAGTGACTGTAAATTCCCTGATGAATATTCTTTATTTGAGCAGCAGGCTGTTATTGGTGTCTGGAACAGTGAGGTAAATGTTGACAGCGTCACTGAAGAGCCTATCAGAGCAGGTTTTTCAGCAGAAGGGGTTTGGCGATCTCCAGGATGTCCAAGTTAGGATCCAGGGATCGACCCAAACCCTCCAGGACCATGATGGCAAACACCATAGACGCAAAATTACTCTCCAACTTCACCTGCAACAAATAGGATCAAAACACAGCGTGAAATCACTACATCACAATACCACTATGCTTTACAGTACATTAACTATTTGTGCATGACAAATGTTTAATACAAAAAATAAAATTCTACTTTGTATGTTAGCATTTATTTGTGCATGCAGTTCCTGTCTATGCAATATTTATATAATACATTTTAAAGCATGTTTACTATATTTATTTCAGTTAAGTTACTGCTAAATTCAATTATAACCTTTAAAAGCAATGTAATAAATCACATTAAAATGGAAACGCTTCCTGTTTAAAGGCTGCTTTTTGGATTGTTGAAAGGTAGATGTTACATGAATCCAATAAGCATTATTTTACAGACATTTTATGACGTGCTAAGATCAGCTGCTCTCACCTTGTGATGAATCAGTAAACCAAAGACTCGAGACAACAGCTCGGCCACCTGAATCTATAAAACAACATGAACAGCTTTTCCTGCTTAATATTTTATGGAAACCATAACATTTATTAGGATCTCCTTGAACTGGCTGTATGTAGATTACGGAAGTGATGCGTAACTCTGTACCTTTCCCAGGGAAAGCGTGTCACTAAGTGCATGATCCACCAGTTCGGCCATTTCCTTCTTGAAGCGTGTCACATCCTGGCACTCATTGGCGCGGGCGTGATGAAGGATTAGCTCTGCAACTCGCTCACCCTGGCAGCACAAGCACAAGTTTGGACTCTCATTCTGACGGCACCCATTCACCGCAACTCATCTATAACTTGGATATAATACTACAATAACACTGAAATCTCTAACATTTCTATTCACTTGCTGCTAGTATATTGACACTCAGAAATATCTACAAAAGATCCAAAATGCCCTTTTACCCGCTTGAGAACGACAGCGGTGAACACAGCTCTGAAGTTGCGCTGATCCGCCTCGCTGAGCTGAGCCACGATGCCGGCGTCCAGCAGCACCAGCTGTAGAGGCGGAGGAGTCGGCCTCATGCTGACCACCACAGTGTCACACATGTCCGTCAGAGTCGCCCTGTCCTGGGATAGCTCTCCTCGCCCACCCTGCACCAGGATGTTCCCGGGATGGAGGTCACCGTGGACAAAATTATCTACAAACACCTGCCAGAGACGGCCACAGATTTCATTAAATAAACACATACAATTCATCTGACCAGTGTTTAAAGTTACATAGTTCACACAAAATTAACTTTTGCCAGAAACGCAAAGCTATCCAAGATGCAAATGAGCTTCTTATCTCATCACGTTTGGAGAAAAGTAGCATTACTTGCATAACTCGCACAGAAGTGAATGGGTGCCGTCAGAGCATCTCAATCCTAATGATTCATAAACGTGTAGCTTTTAGCTTCACAAGATGGTGTGGATTATTGTGATGTTTTTTGGGCTCTCATTCTGACGGCCCCCATTCACCACAGAGCATCCATTGCTGAGCATTTCTTCAATCTGTTCTGATGAAGAAACAAACTCATCCAAATCTTGGATGGCCTGAGGGTGAGTAAACGTTCAGCAAATTTTCATTCTTGGGTGAATAATTCCTGTAACTAACCATTTTCAGAAGAAGATCGACACCCATCCGTGCGATTCTCTGCTTGATTCCTTCTGGAACGTCTGAGCTCAGGTACTTCGAGATGGGTTCGCTTTCCTACAAGAGCATAAATCAAAGCGTTAGTTCGTCTCAGAGGAATAAATGTGGATATGCAATGATCAGCCATTTTTACCTCATATGTTTCTACCAACACAGTCCTGGTGACAAACGGTCTGAGGGGCGTCGGAAACTTCACATACTGCAGATCTTTGAAGTTCTTTTGAAACTTTTCAATGTTCTGCGCTTCAAACCGAAGATCGATCTGCATCAAAGAGATTTTAAAACACAAATGAAGCATCATTGAGATACTATTGAAGTTCTTATATATACAAATATTATATTTGATATTATAGCTGTTAACTATAATGACCCTGTATGAAGGAAGGTTTTACATAAAAGCATCAGTACCTGTCTGGTCATGAGCTTCTCAAACTCATCGACAATCTCAGGGAGGCTGAGCCACTTGACGCCGGGCAAACAGTTGAGGAATAAACTCCCAGCTTTCATCAGGATCAGATCGATCTGCACCTGCTGCCTGATTCCTGGATGAAGAACCTGGTTGAATCAAAAAGATTCTTGAGAATAATGATGATATTAAAACTGAAAAACAGTCCAGCACCTTGATAGTTAAGATGGTTTTTTGGGACATTATAGCATTTATTTTTCTGCTAGTTTAAGATCCCAAACCCAGCTGAACAAGAGCGACCAACTTTACCTTCTTCCAATATTCAGGTAGTTTGGGTTTAGAAACAATCTAAGCTCAAGCCCTAAAATTGCATCTTTCATCGTTTCACTAGTTTAAGGAGAAATAACTCAGAAATACTGAGAAGAGCAGAAGTAAATATCTTGAAAAACATGACATGTCGTTTAAATTGCAATTAGAGATGTCAAACGATTAATCGCATCCAAAATAAAAGTTTTTCTTTACATAATATATGCGTTTATGCTGTGTTTATTTATT
>JAUCMS010000055.1:1848305-1871241 GCA_032357445.1 Enteromius radiatus | reverse complement strand
CTCACTTGCCATTTCTACACGTACAGTATTGTGACCTGCCGCACTCACTCCACACCGTAGACAACTCAATTCTTTCGTGCGAAAGAGAAACACACCGACGTCACATACGGGGCATGAGGCTACACTGCGCATGTCTCGAACCGTGCGACGCATGCATGCTCCGAACCGAGACAAGCGAACCGAACGTTCGTTTTTTTTCATGAACCGTGCCAGCCCTAATATATATATATATATAATATATATATATATATATTATTTAATTTTTTTTAATTTCAGAAATGCGCAACAAAACATTAACAGATTTCCCTAACATTAGTTATTTGTAGTTATTTATGAGTTTTAACTAATAAGGGGTAGAGTGCCCTCTGGTGGACAAACTATACAACGCCAACACTCATGACACGGTTGAAAGGTGTTTCATCCGTTTTTATTTTATTTTTGAAATATTCATTTATCGGCCATTATAATTGCTGATACCGATAGTTTGGAAAATGCCTAATATCGGCCGATAATATCGGTCAGGCTCTAGTACACACTGTACTTTTATTTTGGATGTGATTAATAGTTCGACAACACTAGTCTAAACCTACCAACAACGAATAGCATTTAAATCTGGTCCAACTCTTCATGCTAAATATTTAAATGTACATTGGCTCTGAAAACCTCAAGTTATGACTTCAGAATGCTTGAAAATATAGTTTAGTTTTATACGCTATGGTCACGGTGCGCTTAATATAACATCCTAGTAAACATTCTGTACAATATCTCCTTTAGTGTTTGACAGAAGAAAGAAACAGGCTTGGAATGAGATGAGGGGGGAGTGAATATTGACAGAAGTGAAATTATAGGGTGGACTGACTTTGTTCAGAGGAAAATTTACTCAAAAGATGCACTTCATTTCGTCCATCAACCATTAAAAAGATCAACTTGCATTCCTCAGTTATGTCTTAATGGCCAGCCTACAGCTTATGACATGTGATTTGTTCAAAGATAAGGGATGTGGAAGTGTCATGGAGTTTGTGAAGACGACAGGAAGGAAATAAAAAGGAGAATGTGGGTGAGGCTGAGTAAAACAATCCATTCTTCCCCATCTGGAACGTGGGATGTTTCTTCTTCCTTTTCTAGCGGGGGTGGTTTAAAATACCTCTTTACCTTCTAAAACTCTTTAATACTGCCTCTCTCGCTCACTCTTTCGCCGCTTTGCACACGTCCAATCTGCAACCAATTACCGCGCTCTGGAACCAGCAAACCATCCAAGATGTGCAGCCCAAAGGTCCTTTCATATGACTCGCGTCAATGTTCACCGATTCATTGAACTCTCAGAGCGTCAGGCTGCTTGTTACTGCATTTCGAACTGGTCAAGCTCTCAAAAAAATTTTAATGCAGCGCTCAAGTCATTCAGCTTTGCGCAATGTTTGTGTATCAGCTTTAAAAAAGGGAGGAGGAAGCACTTTGTTGATCATTTGATAGAATCTAGTCAAATCTGACACGGAGAGGTAACATGTCTTCATTTTTAGAAACAACGAACAAGCTTCTCAAAGTAAGAAAATAAGCCCCAGACTGTCTGATGTAAAATGCGGTTCTTAATGGAGCACTTCTGTTGAGAGACAAATAGACTTAATAAAACGAATGGCTTATAATTACTCAGATTTGGGTATGTAAAGACCTCAGTTCAACCTGTTTAGCACACCAGACCTGCCATGTTCACTCTTAAATGGAAGGGTATCATTAAGTCATTAGTTTTAGATTCAGCACGACTGACAGGTTCATGTTTTTTCTCACCAACCGCCTGAGCATCAAAGCTCTTTTTACCTGTCAGAGGTGTTTTAGGTAATGTGAGTTACACATTTTGTCCCTCTGTGCAGGTGGAGACACACCTGGCTGAGATTTTGCACAATGCTTTAGTTGTTACAGTCGCCCTCAAACACGCTGCCTGGTATGTACATGCACAGCTTTGATAATTCATCCTGTATCAGGTTCTCACTTCAGAAGAAACCTTTCTGCATTTTTGAGGGAAAGGATCTTATTTGAGTGCTTAGAATAACAGGGTCATGTCTAGACCGTACCTTTGTCGTGCACAAAGTCTTGGGACACTCGCATGCTAATTATTAAATTGTTTTTATGTGCAGAAAAGAGTTTTACAGCAAAGTTGAACTTTTAGACACTACTAATTTCAGGGCCTTGAAGAGGGTAAGATGTTTGTGTTGGGAATGTTTCAGCGGAACATTAGCAAATTGTAACAGTTGTGGGGAAAAATTGGCAGGAGTGCTTTGGATATGCTAACCAACTTTTGCTCATGCTAACCAACTTGAATGTGCACAAGAACTTTTTGAATATGAATGCCTATCTTCTCCTCCAGGGAACAATCCTACCCTGACAATCCTGGAAATATCGGTGACCTAACAGCCGGTGCTGCATTAAAGCGAAGGTTTGCAGAGGAACACGCAGTCAGTTTCTGGATCTTCTGGAGTTCTTGTATTGCAAGGGAAAACCACAGACTTTCCAAAAACTGTTGGTCTTTTTTGGAAGTCATGTGGCTGAGCTTCTGTTTTTGTCCCTGTCAGTTGAAAAACTTGTATCTTGGAATTTCATAGGAAGGATGAGATCACTGAGAGGTCACCAAGACGGTGCACTTCTTTCTCTCCCAGAGCTGTGAAGTGTCCTGAGGATGCAGCGTGGAGAAATAGATGGGAGATTTAGAATCCTTACCCAGAATCCACTTGAAACGTAGTAGAAGTGTTCCATTTCTGACTGATTATAAGTGCAGTCGTCTTGATCTCCCGTAGGAATTGCAATACTAATCTTTGATCAAGGTGGTAGTCCTCGATCAGTGCATCTCATGGTGGCCCTCATGCTCACATACCGCTCTGGGTTTGACTCGAAGCCAGATCTCCAGTTACACTTCCTGTTTTCCCTCACGCTTCTGTGGTTCCGCCTGACCATTCCCACCGGCCCTACGCTCCTCAGCGCAGACAGATTCCTACAATTCCCTGCGCTATTCCCATCGGAGCACTGCGTGGCGAGAGCTTGGGAAAGTCCTCTTCCGGAGTCAACGATCCACCAAGCAACAGAGCCTCTTGTTTCTCTCTCCTCCTCCTCCTCCTCCTCTCTCTTTTTTTTTTGCCCTCAGCTCGCTCTCAAAATCAACATTTCCAGAGTGAATGTAAACCAAACCGCCAGAGTGATGGAGTCTAAATGAAGGTCTGAAGGTTTTCACGACCTTCAGTAACATTAGCAATCCAAGGAAACGCATACATTGGTTTTCCTCTTCAGATCAAAATCATATGGGCCCCTCCATGATTTCTGCCATTATTCAATGGATATTTATTAAGACCTCGTTTCTTCTCATAGATACGATGACAAGAAGCAACAATGGAAACTCTTCTCAGCTTTGCCAAGATATTAAAATCTGTAACTTAAACACTGATGATATCGAGATCTCTCACAATGCATTGCATGCTTCTTGGCAGTCTTGACCACTGAGATCTCTTTTGAGGAGATTATTGGTATCCTTTTTTTTTGTTTTTTAAAGAGAAACAGAAAAGTGAAAGTCTCCAGTTGCATATTGTTGACTAGTAGAAAGAAATGAGACGTTTAGGGGTCTCGTTCTCCACATATTCCACTTCCTGTTATCTCCCTTCCTGTGTGACTATCTGTCCGTGATGTCGCCCCTAAGCTAACGCTTGCATAAACAAGTTTGTCATGCCGTTTTCTCCCTTGAGGTCTCCAGGGCCCAAAGTGTTGCTCGGTTGGTCATGTGGTTCTGTCCTAAAACCATAATTACAACTTCCACAGTTTCACTGTGCTCATTTGACCCAAGCAAATGTAAACAACCATCATCATCATCATCCTCCACGTCCTGGAACAGTATCATTAACAATAAGTCATTTGATGTTATTGCAAGGTTTTACAATCCTGACACCGCAACAACAGGGAACATAGCTACGATTCAAACACACAACCAATCACGGTGAGATTATATTGGGAAGGCACCGATAGGGGGGCACAAATTGGAATTGTTTACTATATCCTCTCCGCTTCCTGTCTGTTTCTGTGGTTGGCCCAAAATTGTTTCTGTCTGAAGCTTGTCCTCTCCCACAGAGGACAACAATGGCAAAGCAGTAAATGTCGCATGTAGTCTCTTGTGTGTGTGTGTGTGTTTCTAGACATAGCCTAAACACAGTGGACCAGTAGTGCACAACACAACACAATAAACAGCCTTAGTACAATGAAATTAACACTGCACAGTGAACACAAGTCGCAATGCATCAAAATTAGCACAACACAATGGAAAAAATCGGCAACATAATACAATCTCCAAAGCACACAAACAAGGAAGCAAGCAACGAAATTAGCAAAACACAATGGAAAAAAGCAACAACAGAGAGTAATTAGTACAGCACAACAGAAACAAGTCACAACACAATGATAACAAGCTGCAACGCAACTAAATTAGCATATCACAATGGAAACAAGTCGCAATGCAATGAAAAATTGGGGTATGATGTTTTGGTGGACGGTAAAAATGTCTCCACGTTCTGCCAGTTGCGGTTCTGACACCTAGCTTTGCTGGTTAAAAGTTTTCTGATGTGCACTTCTTCTGAGCACATACTGCACACCTGAAGTGCATGCACTTAAAAAGCCTGTTAAACAGTTGCTGATTACTGAACGTTTGAGCTAATACTGTCAAAACCAGTCATAACTTGTGGAGATTTTGTTGTGTTATGCATTGCTGGGCCTCCATAGTTATGGGTGGTTGCCAAAGCGACCGAATACCGGTGTTTATTTTCTTATGATATGAATTTTCAAAATACCGCAATACATCTGTCATTTAAACAAAGTTTGACCTTTGAGCTATGGTTCGGTTGGAAGATATCGCCAGTACTGCCCCGTGAGCGTATTTTAAAATATGGCTTTCTAAGTCAATCTACTGCAGTATTTTTAGGATGAATGCTATGCTGTTACTATGTAGTTGCTAGTGTGTAATGGGTGGTTGCCAGGGTGTTGCTATGGTTTATTATGGGTAGTTGGTGTTATGTGCATAATTGTGGTTTCCAGGGGTTTTTTGGGGGGTTGCCATCATGTTGCTAGGGTGTTAATGTTGGTTGCCAGGTTACTATGAGGTCGTTAGGGTTTTTAGTGGTTGTGAAGAAATCTCAGCTGATTTCTGCAAGTTTTTACCCCAGAAACAAAGGATAGAATGCAGAAAGTGTTGCAGTTTCATGCTTATTAAGTTCAGGTTGTTTTTTCTTCTTCTTCACTTTTTTTGTTTCCTTTATTAGCACGCATCTGAGTTATTTGGCAGATTTATTGAGTCTGTTCCGGTTTGTGTCAGCAAAATCTAAACCTACAAACAGAAGAAAGTCAAGGAATGAAGTGCAAACGTGTTTGCGCTTTGGCTTCGGACTCTCAGTGTCGGTGGCTGCCAAGCTGTCTTCTCTCGGTGGAAATCACACATCTATCTCTCGCTTTCTGAGAAGTGCAGGGAGCATGATGTCATCGCTTTGAGGGCCCTCAGGGCCACAGCCGAGTGAAGGCTTTATGAGAAGCAGCTGTAAGGAGGAGGAGAAACACAGAGTTAAAGCTGGCTCTCAGGTCACTGGAGTGCTGAACACCAGCGTTCGTGACACATCAGAGCCTGAAAAACATTCCATCACTGCGCTACATTCAAAACCATACACATTTCTCATTATTTATTCACCCTCGTGTTGTTCCAAATGACTGATCTTCTTTTGTGGATCGCAAAATAGTACATTTTAATAATGCACTCTTTTACATTCAGTAAGGTAGACTGAAGCTATGCAAAACTTTGCAAAAGCATAAGATGAGCTATATGCAATGCATTTAATATTTGGTACGCATGAGTACTGAAAAAATACGCACGAGTGGAACTTCATTGGAAACTTTCGGTTTTATATATTGTTACTTTTTGATGAAGTCTCATGTCATTTTTTAAGGAAATTCAGACATTCAAGTTTGGAGAGTGAGTGAATGACGACAAAAGTGTGTTTTCATTGAGCGCTCAGACCTGTGTTTGTAAGTCACCACACACTATTCTGGAGCGCTGCCGTTGACGTCATGCAGGAAAACTGCGGCTCTGACCTGCCCTTTGTGAATCTGACCCTTTGTTTGCAAGTGTGTGTTCATGAGTACGTGCTGCATGTCCCATATGAAACCCTCCTACAGTCCGGCTCCGCTGCAGGGTTTGGCTCACTAGGCCTGATCAGAGCAAGAGAGAAAAAAAAGATAAGGTTTATAGCTAAACGCAGATGGTCTTACACATATTACAGTAATATAATGCTGCAATGTACAAAAAATGAGGCTTCTTTTGTTGAATCCACAGGGATTTGCCAAGTTAATAACTGCTCCACACACAGACATTAACTTCTATTCTCGTTAATTATTAAAAAAATGACATGCATTTCTTTTTGCAGTTGACAAAAGTTTTGTGCAGCTTTTTAATTTTTGCACCTAAATGCATCGTGTCCATACTGATACATTTCATTATGCATGGATGCACAAAAAAGTTTACATAACTCGAAGTTTCACAGAATTATAAATGTAGGCTAATCGTTTTTCAAGAGGAAAGATTAATTTAATAGAGCAATTTAAAATTTAATTAGGTTTCAATTTTATAATAATAATAATCATAATTAAATGTAAATTACTTTTATATCATTTATTTTGTTTTATATTATTTAAAATTTTAATTTCTTTTAAATTACATGTATTTTTACAATTTAATTACATTTAATTTGGGTATTTCAAACATTTGATTTGGTTTAAGAGTTCGTAAGCATAACAAAACAAGCAAGCAAACTATCTGTAACTAACATGTTTACTCAGCAGCAGTTATCACACACACTAAAAGCTTTTTCTGGTCTGCCGGAAAGAACCTTAAGTTAATAAGCACAGATTGTGTCCACTCTTCCTCTGTATCTGCTCTGTGTGTCTCTGGAATGATAAAGATCTGCTGTTGAGGGCTGTTAGTCGCTTGCATAACGTTACTGATAGCTACTGATGGCCGAAGCCCGACCCTCACCGTCCTTCACTCATAAGATCTCCTAACAGCACTGGAATCTAAGGGCTCCTCTAGTTTGATCCAATCCTCTTTCTGTTCAGAACAATGAACTTCTTGTCATCCAATCAGCTGATGGGCATCAGGTCAGGGGGCGGGACAGATAAAGGTCCTTCGGGTCATATGGAGTTTTTTATTGGCCAGAACAGATGGCTTACTTTCTTCATGTCACGCTTTATCTCACGGAGGTCACTTTTAACAATAGTCAGGAGAACAAAGACACTGAAAAGACCCTAAAATTACGGTTACTGACAGATTTACTGTTTACTGTGGCTGTCAGGATGGTTCTGTTTGCTCAAACTTAAGGTCAGTGATCTAAACAAACTCTAAAGTCTATGTCTGCATCGATTCGAGTCATATAGATTGTTCATACAGATGCAAAATGATGCTATTTAACACCTTGTCTTGCTATAGTTTATTGCTCTACATTTATGCCATGATCTAACTTAGGTTCTTCACTTTAATTTTTCCCTCTCTTTGCATTTTCAGAAAGAGAAAGAGAGGGGGAGGGAGGGCAGGGGAATGCTGATGTTGCTCCGCAAACATGTGACTCGACACACACACACACACACACACCCAGCTGAAAATCATTTAGGACTGCAGGTCAGCCGAGAGAGAGAAAAGATAGAAAGAAGGAGAAAAAAAGAACTAAAGACTAAAGAAAGATAGAAACAAAGCAAAGATAGATGGATTGACGAATAGATTATACCTTTTTTTATTTATGTTTGTTTGGAAGTAATTTTACATGATAATAGGATTACATGATAAGTTTTAATAAAAAAATATATTTAAATTATTTCGTTTTAATAAGAATAATGATAGTAATTTTACATCAAAGTTTGCATAATTTAAATTATGTTTGTTTTTAATTAAATTTAATTAAATTCAGTTATTTTATCATATTTGGGAAATGTAGATGGTTATACTTTGTTTTATAGATAAAAGATAAGGCCCTAATGTAGGCTAATCTTTCAAAGTACCATGGCATATAATAATAATAATAGTAATTGTTTTTTGAATAATTATATTTGAAAGATTTAGATTTTTACTTCAATTATTAATTTTAACTTACCATATCTTGGTAATACTTTGTTTTATAAATAAAAGTTTAAGGTAGGCTGTCTATCAAAGTGCTATTAATATTAAATTAAGAATTAGTATTAAATACAATTTAATGTAATTTTATTTTCCCCTGGCAGTCAGGTCTTTTGCAGTTTTGATGGCCAATCAAAATAAAATGGCTTGCCACACCAAAGTGTGAAACTCCACAGCACAACAACACTCTCATTATCGCTCTTGGCCAGCGCTCAGAAAAACAGGCGATGATGCCAAGGAATACTCACCCACAGATAGATCAACACATTGAGTATACCACTGGAGCCCAATGACACACCAAAGGCCTAATCGCTGACACTAGGCAACATGGAAGTCTCGAAATAGCACAATTTGGTAACCATTACATCACCTGAGCTAGAGAGGAAGGTTTTTACGGCTGGCTCCAGCGGTGGCAGAATGCTGGGAATGTGGGATAATCGTGGAGCTCTTGCACATGTGGAATGGCGCTCGCCGAACATGGGACCAGATGGGGTTCGTTTATGTTGCACCCCTTCGCTTGTGTCCCGTGGACATTGTCATACTTCCGTTTGGCAGAACAAAAAGACCAGATGCACACGTACACGCATTGACAATCCTCTCCAAATGTGCTGGTTAAGTGGTAACACCTGTGGCGAGGGTCCGGATCGCTTGAAAACAGACCCGACTGCTTAGCAAGTTCTTTATTGGGTGCTTGATAATTACTGGCTCCTTTAAAACACTGAGCGGAGAAATAAGAGGTCACATGTCACATCAAGTCAACCCTTCCCTTTTTTCTTATCTGTTTAGTCACCTTCTTTTGATATTGTGAACTTTTTGAACGGACATTTATGTCAAACAGTGCAAGGACAAGTTCCATTTGATTTTGCTGTTTGATAAATGGATGACTACTGTAAATGTGCAATATTTCTTAATCACATGTAATGTGAAAGGTATCAGATGCTAATACATTGTTGTTTTGATGCTTACTATGATGTTAAATCAATGCCATATGCAGATAGCATAATATGTGCGTGGTAAAACACATCCATCAATAATTATAGTAACCACAATATATATATATATATATATTTATGTCTGTTTGTGTTTGTAGGATGCCGTCTGCTAGCACCATGACTGGCGGGAGAGCACTACTGCTCTGTACAAACACAGAGGACTGCATCTACCAATCAGCAAACGGGTATGTACATTTATAGTGTTTCAACAACTGACGTTGTATTGCTTAATATAGGTTTAATATAGACGGTATCCCAGCAATCTCTATACTGTTTCCTTGGGATGACTTGTAGCGTTTCTGTTTTTAATAAAAGTGCTTGCTAAATTAATAGCCTAGATGTTATTTTAAGTTCATAAGAACTTTTAGTCCATGCTTAAGAAGTTTCCCGGCAAACAGACTGTGCCACATCCCTCATACACCAAACATGTCCGGTAACGTTAACACTGATAGACTTTATA
This sequence comes from Enteromius radiatus, assembly GCA_032357445.1. Classification (NCBI taxonomy): domain Eukaryota; kingdom Metazoa; phylum Chordata; class Actinopteri; order Cypriniformes; family Cyprinidae; genus Enteromius; species Enteromius radiatus. Next base: position 1,861,616 of record JAUCMS010000055.1, on the reverse strand, counting down.
AACATCCCCAAGTGGGATATTAAGGGTGATTTTGGGACTAAGCCTAACTGTGAAAGTTATTTTTACAGAGAGCTAATTAAACTGCTTTGGCACTGCCAACCTGTGGTGGTTTGGAACGCCACACTGTGTTAGTACAAGCTTTAAAACCTGCAGAAAAATCTTCAGCCAGATCCTGAGCAAACATGGTCAAAGTAGAGAAAACTTTGCTATCATCAAATGCTATTTCCTCTTGGTTACAATGTCCCCATCCACAACCCCGTTAGATCATCTTGATGAGAAGACCTTGGCTTCTATCCTTGGTGATGATGGATGATGCACTATCTAAGAGTTGAGCAGGCCTATTCCTGAAAGAGACAATCACATATTTTGTTCTTATTTTTCTCTTTCCTAACTCTTCTCACCCCCTGTCTCTCCCTCATTCCCTTTTTCTCTTGCTTCTTTTCTTCTGGGTTTTGGAGCTTGACCTACTTTTTCCTCTTGGCTGCCTCGAGCTTCATGAAATGAGATACATTAGCCAGTAAGAAAGAAAAAAAAAAAAACATGCCAAAAGAAAGTTGTTGAAAGTTTATTTGAATTTTCTGCGAGCCAACACATTGTATTTGAAAAGAGGAATCACTGTTTGGAGGCATAATGGACAATATGTTCTTCTATGAAATTCAGTGAGGTTTAGCATAAACACAAAGTCTGTAGATTCACATTTCCTCTTATTGTTTGTTGGCGCAGTGTCATTGCATGAAATCCAAGAATGTGTTTATGAGCCAGTTAAAGAAAGATGCACGACTGTCCCTTGAACTCTGCCCTATTGGTGGAAGCTCGTTTGGTCAAACGTTTTGTTTTCACTTGGACTTGAAGCAAAGCCATAACCTTTAATTCGATGCGCTGATGGTGATTCATTTGTGTAGTGAAAGGCTTGTGTTTTCTGTCCGCAGAGGAAAGAAGACACGCTGACTGCAAGTCCATCTGCATCTCATTTGAACTTTTTTTTAAAAATGTAAAAACTCGTTTTAATTCATTGTACCATTAAAAGTCTAGACAACGCAATTAATACCAAAGTGGAAACTCTGAACACTTTTGGTTTATGCTGAATGCTGTCTAAATAAGTAGACTGGTTTGCGTATAATTTGGTGGTTGCAATGAATCATGAATGAATCATGCTTTGAAACGTGACCTTTAAATGCATGGACTCTATAATTGCTATCTAATCGCTTAATGACTGTCAGACACTCTTGATGTCTTTAGCATCTTTCCTGTGGTCTCTTCAGGCTCCACTGCTGCGGATTGAAGCTTGACCAGGCCCAATCTGTGGTACTTCAGCGGTCAGACCTGTGTGGGGTCGGGGACAGTCTCTCGTCTCTGAACGACATCAACCGAAGCCCAGGAGACAACATCATGCTCGCCCACAAGAGTCCCTCCAATCCTCGGCCCATTGAAAATGGTCTGGGTGGTTGCAGCAAGTCCCCCAAGACTCCCTTAGGACATAAAAGCACTGCCAGTATTCGGGACAAGATATCCCAGTGGGAAGGTAAAACAGAGACCACCGGGTCAAACGTCCAAACAGTGGGAATGAAGGAGACTGAAGTTGGAAAGAAGAAGGTACAGCCGGAAATACAAAGGAGAGACAGTAAGCGACTTTCCAACTGGGAGAGACAGAACTGTGGCAAAGAGAATGGGAGTAAGTTCGGAGAACCTTTGCACACTTCTGAGGGACCTGTGAAGGAAAAGGAATGGAGTTTGGACAAGGCCCCATCGGGGAAAACAACAGAGACTGGTCAGGATAAAAAGTTGGTATTGACGCACATTAAAAAACTTGAGCAAGCGATGAAGGAGACTCCTTCCAAATCATCCTTGTCTATGCCAGGCAATTATTTCTGCCCATCTTCCAAAGAGGAGCAGGAAGAAGCAGAGAAGAGGCCCATGGAGCCAATCTTTGGGACTCTGGATGTTGTGAGATCCGTCAGCCGAATTCGAAGTCGGGACTCTGAAAACGTCTACAGCGAACCTGGAGCTCCTTCCATTAACCCTTTACCAAAACCCCAAAGAACCTTTCAACACCACACACAGACAAACAACCCTGCGGCCAACCATGGTTTCATCAAGGGTAAACGAAATCTCCCCCCTTTACCTTCCATACCTCCTCCACCTCTTCCATCCTGTCCTCCACCACAAGGAATCTGTAGAAGACCATCCGGGCGAGCTCGGGACATTAATAACAGGTAAGAAGACTGATATTTGTTACCATTGTAACTTAAAGGATTAGTTGAAGGATTGTATTGTGTCTGGTGCATTTGTACCTTACTTGTGTATCTAACCAATCTACTTGGTCACCATCTTTGTGTAGTCTACTTCCTGTTTTTTAAATGGAATGAATGCATACTCCAAAAGTTTTGGCCAAGTCACCAATACAGTCTGAATAAAAGTGCATCATAAATTTTAGTTCAAAGCTAAATCAATCCTGTGCATAAAATCCAGGCAATGCCTTTTTTAAAGTATCTTATCTACTCCTTTTTCAGCCTAATGTGAGGGCTAATTTTAAGTTCAGTTCAGTGAATCATCAGTAGCGCCTTTCTTCAATCCACCTTTCGGAATTTTTGATGTATTACTTTGGAAGCGTAATAGATCTATAGAGTGAATTTATCCAGATTTAAAAACCCATAATTCCTCATCTCATATTGCTGTTTGTAGAGCAAACATTCCATACGTTGACATGCTAGCTGGAGAAACGGCACGTGGCCTGAAAAAAACTCACAAATTTAGTAGCCTGCCGTCTGATTTTTATGTCACACTAATAAATCTTTTGAAACCAAGACTCCTCTAAAGGATTACCATCCTCAGTCTTTATGGGGATGCTGTTTTAATGGTACTATTTATCAGTCTAGTCCATCTATAAAAAAAAAAAAAAAGTCAAGTAATCTTGAGGCCTGGGGGTTGTGGGGGTCTGTTTTTAATCCAAGATTATGCAAAAATCCAATTCTTTAAATCATGTTGTTCCAATGGACCTTCAGTTCTTCAATTTCCTGTGGACTTAATTGGTTCCTTCTTGCAGGAAGTCCTATGAGTTTGAAGATCTTCTACAGTCGACAGCAGAAGGTTGTCGAGCAGATCTCTACGAGCTATCTAAGATAGGCCTCACTCGCACTTTATCGGAGGAGAATGTCTATGAGGATATCCTAGGTAATTCAATGCATTGCACCACAATGGTACCTGACTGAACCTGACAGAGCAATTACTCAGAAGCCTAGGAGCTTGAAACTTTAATAAGGACCAAATTGAGACAATGCCATCACAAACATTGGTGTTCCTTTGCTCAACCTCACCAGTGGTCCTCTTTGTTTGGGTTACCCCACATTATTCTTCTCTAAAGCTTGATGTGAGGTCTGATCCATGCCTAGGAAAAATAGATTGATTGGATGCAAGGCCTTGACATCAACAAACGATTTGGAAGGCCTTTTTCTTGACTTTTTTTGTTGTCTTAACTATGTTTGGTTAGTTTAATAGCATTTAATTGGCATCTTAATTAGCATAGCTGTTTCCCTGCTCTCTTTTTGGTAAAAACCCAAAAAGATGGTAAACCACAAATCTGGAAAGTATAGCTTTCTTATTGAACTTTGATCATCTGTGATTATATAAATTTACTCGCCAGACCAGGATAAATTTGTCTGTGCAATTGTCCTTCTTTCTTGGAATAATTGTTGTGTCTAGTTACATAATAGCACTTTCCAATAATGGAAGGTTTACTATTGATCTTGCGTTTCTCTGGCCAGTAGCAGGTATTTTAATGGCTTTGAACTTGGAGTGTAGCGTATGTTCTAGAACTGGATGTCCCAACATCATAAACTGTCTTCCCACCAGACACATCTGGTGGATGAATTGACGTGACAGAGGCTTTCTGCATCTGTAAAAAACACCCTTCTTCCGCTGAAACATTTTTCTTATCCCAGTCTCTTTCTCTCTGGCTAATTCATTCTTCGCACAAACCAAGACAGATCTCGCTAGGATTTTTGTCCTCTTGTTAGCGCCACTGGTGATGCCACACGCAGCTAATGAGGTTTGCATGGATTCCCTGGCAAACTTTCAAACATCTGGAAAGGAATACAAAAGCAAGCAAACACATGACGTTAGTTCAAAATCTCTTCGCAGAAATGCAGGACTAAATCAGGCAGTGTTGACAAGGGGAAATTAACAAAAATATGCCCACGTTAGCTATCACCATTGACTGTCAGCAAATTTATGATGTGTCATTATGGAAGAAGTAAAATTATATATTAAAAATATAAATCTAAACTTTTTTATTTGATAGGACACTGCAAATTTGTGAATTGACTTTCTAAATTGGCTTGAGAAATACAAATTTGAAAACAGAAATCTTATCAGCTAGCAACTAGACATGCTATCAATCTACTAAATTATGCTAGCAACATGCTAATCAAGTTAGAAATATGCTACCAAAATACTAATCATGCTAACAATACGCTACAGAATTAACATATTAATCATTTAAAAACATGCTAGCAGCATGCTAATCAAGCTAGAAACATGCCATCAAAATAGTTTTCATGCTAACAACATGTTACAGAAGTAACATATTAATTATGTACAAATATGCTAGCAGCATGCTAATCAAGTTAGAAACATGCTAGCAGCATGCTAATCAAGCTAGAAACGTGCTATCAAAATACTAATCATGCTCACAACATGCTACAGAATTAACATATTAATCATGTAAAAACATGCTAGCAGCATGCTAATCAAGTTAGAAACATGTTAATATCATGCTAAATACATTGTTTGCATGAAAAATTGTTATCATGTTAAAAACATGTTAACAAGACCTTATTTTGATAGCTTGACAAGACATAGCCATGCTAGAAACATACTTCCAACATGCTAATTATGCTAAAACATTAACAACATGTTAATCATGTTAAAATGTATGTACTTTCCCTCCCAAAGACCCTCCATCGAAGGAAAACCCATATGAAGACATAGAGTTGGAAAGTCGCTTTCTTGGGAGCAAGTATCCCATTTCTTCTTCCCCTTCCTCTCCCATTCCTGACACCCCATCTAAGGTATTTATACTGCATTCCTGATTAATAGTTTCCACTGTAGAGTGACTTCTCCATACATAGCATGCTTCTATATTCTCCAAAAAAATTCATCCCATATAAGATAGAAAGTCTTACAAAATACAAGTACTAGGAATGATATGATGACAATATAACTTGATAAATCAATTTAGCAGTTGACTCTGAATTCCATTTTTTCACTGATAGCTCTCCTCCAAGCCTGGTTTCTTCAGGCACAATTCAGATCGACGTAGTTTCAAGCTGCTGGAACTGCGAAAGACTGGCAGAGATGGCGGCATTGCGTCCCCGTCGCGGGTCAGCCCTCCATCAACACCCAGCAGCCCAGATGACACCCCGTGCCTGTCGGGGGATCCTTACAACCGGCGGCGGCGGAAAATTCCAAAGGTACCAATGCAGAAAGCGGCCCAGTCAGTGTAATCCTTAACTTATCAGTGATTTATGGTTCTGGCTCAGTGCTGACTGAGACGCTGGCCCTTCGGCATCCTTCCACTGCTAATAAAAATACAAGACAAATGTGACAGGCGGATGAGACACCTAAGAATAATCTAAAAAATGGAGGAAAAAGTAATTTCCTTCAGCTTCCTTGCGAAAGACTTAGAAGGCCTGTCTCTGATAAAGCCATGACTGTTTTCTTTTTCAACAGATGGTGCAGAAAATCAACGGCATCTTTGAGGCCCGGAGGGGAAAGAAGAGGATGAAAAGGGTCTCGCAGTCAACCGAGTCCAGTTCAGGAAGAGGTCTGTGAGGGCAACATTATATGTTAGCTAAATTTAGACCTACTTTTTCCTTTTTTAAAGGAATAGCGCGTCCAGTTCACTCACCCTAGTCATTGTCTTTTTTAATTGATTTTTTTGTATATATATATATATATATATATATTATGGCTGTGAAAATGTACACAAATTTATAATTGGCGCTAATTTTATTAACGTGATTAACCCAGCATGCATTTTCTATTGTCAAAATTGTGAAGTGACTTGTGGCCAGATATGGTGACCCATACTAGCCACTTGTGGTCTGTATTTAACCCATTCAAGTGCACACACAGCAGGGACATTTATAAATGTATTTATTTTTAGTATTTATTTATTTTTTATTTTATATTTTTACTTATTTTAAAAATAATATATGTTTTTTATATAGAATTCTAAGAATTATAGCTTATATGCATTGCATGACCCTAATGTGTGATGACCGTATTTGTTGCACCTAGAGAGTCAGTGTAATCCACGTGCATTGCATTGTGGGACAGTCCGGGCCCCAGCCACATGTGCGTCCACTTAGCTTTATGGACACGTTTACAGTTTTGGGTCAGTTGTGTTTGACCCACTTTTCCAGAGATAGATAGAATTATGTTACGTTATAGGATACACATGTGCATCCAAGCATGAAATATGTCTCTGCGAATACCTGCATACTGATTTTCTAGTGACCTTTGACCTCTCTTTCTTCTCGGGTATAGTGACGGATGAAAACAGCGAGTCTGAAAGTGACACAGAGGAGAAACTAAAAGGTACGAGGCCCTACAGACCTATGTCTTCGTGTCAGTTAAGAATTTCAAGTTTACATGAAAGGAGGAGTTCAACCAAAATTTGCTAAAAATGTATTCATCATCAGGCCAAGATATAGATGAATTTGTTTCTTATTCAGATTTGGAGAAGTGTAGCAGTACATGTGAATGGGTGCCGTCAGAATAGAACAGCTGATAAAAACATCACAATAATCCACAGCACTCCAGTCCATCAGTTAACATCCTGAGAAGTGAAAAGCTGTATTTCTGTAGGAGACTGTTTAAATAGTTTTAAATTTAAATAGTTACTTCTGGCCAAAATACAAGGCCTCTCTTCATAATAACACTTCCTCCAGTGAAAAAGTCCATCTCCTGTTGTCTCTCACATCAAAATTCACACACATATTTGTTTAGAGCTGCTTTGAACTGTTTGTAAACTGTGCTTGATCTCAGCATATTTCTCAAGATGAGACCTTTTCACTGAAGAAACAATATTATTGATTTAGGACTCAAATCTTAGTTGAAATGACCACTGAACCCGGCTCAAAATAATAATGTAATATACACGTCAGAGACCATGTATATGCACTAAAAAGCAGGACAGGTTTCAAATTTGACCATTTTTAGACTCCCAAAACACTGGATCCATCTGGACAAAAGATGATAAGATGATACACAATATAATACAAAATCTTGATGCATACAGCTAAATGTGTCTCTGTTTGGACCGCCCTTATTCTGACGGCACCCATTCACTGCATAGGATACATTGATATAATGCTACATTTCTCCAAATCTGATGAAAAAAAAACAAACTCATCTTCATCTTGGATGGCCTGAGGATGAGTACATTTTCAGCACATTTGATATTTTTGGGTGAACTATTCCTTTAATGCACTTTTAATTCTATCGGAAAAACACATCATTCATTTCTGTTTATCCTTCCTCTTCTGTTTTAGCTCACAGTCAGAGATTAGTGTCGGTCCAGTCTATGTTGAGGCAAACGGGCCGATATCGCACTCTGGAGCGAGACTTGATGGAACTGCAGGAGCGAAAGTTGTTTGAGTACTTTCTGGTTGTGGCTCTTCATAAGACCAAAGCAGGCGTGCCGTATTTACCAGAAGTCACACAGCAGTTCCCTCTCAAGGTATAAACAATTTCCTTCTAAAACATGTAGAGTACAATGGGGCTAAAGGGTAAAAGGTAGAGTTGAAATTATTTTGCTCTAAACTACTAGATGGCACAAAAACATGGTGTAGCACTTTTCACAACATCTGCTTTTCAAGACGCATGTGCAAATTCGGCTGATCCTTGATGCGACTGCAAAGTTGGCTTGATCTGATCTTTTAGGTTTTTTTGAAAAACGTTATAGATTTAGGTAGCAAATGAGAATCGCAAAAAAAAATGATGCGTTTATTTTTTTTATCAACATTTTTCAAGTAACAAAAGAATATGTAAAAGTATGGTATTTGAGGAAAATAAAATATGATAATTAATAGCTGGCTACCATTTGTTGACATGACATGGTTGGAGTGAAATGATAAATATCATATATTATATTGGGTGTCCATATTAGAGATAATTACCATTTTTAGAATGACATGTAATCATATCATATAATAAAATATAATTTGTTGTTACTACTGGAAAATATACATCTCCTTCAATGCTTTCAGATTCTTTACTTATTAAAACAATTCTGTTTCTGTATTTTAAAATATATATTTTTTATATTAATATTTTAATGACAGTGTATTTATTGCATTTTTTTTAATAAACAGATTTTGTTTTTCTCATTAGTTTGAACGAAGCTTCAAGTTTATGCGAGAGGCTGAAGACCAGCTGAAAGTCATTCCACAGTTCTGTTTCCCTGACGCTAAAGACTGGGCACCTGTGGACAGTTTCCCCAGGTATCCAATCCGCATGGTTTACAGCCTTACAAAAACAGCATTTATTGATTATTAGAGGTATTAGAAGCACATTTGTTGTTATTTGCTGAAATATATGTTTTTGTGCTGTTTGGAAATCAGTTGCTTATTGGATTTGAATCTGTACGTTATAGCGAGACATTCTCGTTTGTCTTAACCGGAGAAGACGGGAGCCGAAGATTTGGCTACTGTCGACGTTTACTGGTGAGCTGCTCTTAATTTTTCATTTTGCAGAAACCATTCATTCTATATAATGTAGAGCATATTTACAAAGGCTAGACATTTATTATAAAACATGAATGAAATATTTATGTGCTAAATAAATAACTTTTTACTCAATGTTGCACAATATATGCTGCCTATTGTTTTTTACAAATGCCACATTGTCATATGTGACCTCATTAGCTTGCATTTAAGTGACTTCTGTCTAGCAGTTAGAAATAAATGAATTTTTTGAAGTCTCATCAGTGGTTTGTGTGTCTGTGTTTATAGCCCAGTGGTAAAGGGAGGCGTCTACCTGAAGTGTACTGCATAGTGAGCAGACTGGGCTGTTTTGATCTGTTCTCTAAGGTATTTCATTTGACCTAAATAAATGTATTCTATTCTATTTGTGGCCTAATGGATAGGGAGTAGGACTTGTAACCCAAAGGTTGCGGGTTCGAGTCCCAGGTCCGGCAGGGATTGTGGGTGGTGGGAGTGAATTCCCAGCACTCTCTCCTCCTTCAATACCACGACTGAGGTGTGACCCTTGAGCAAGGCACCGTTCCCCCAACTGCTCCCCAGGCGTCACAGCAATGGCTGCCCACTGCTCTGGTGTGTTCACAGTGTGTGTGTGTGTGTGTGGTTGATCACTTCCCATTGCTGTGTGCGTGCACTTGGATATTCTAGCCATGGACGTAACAGCCTGTAGGACCTCTTAACCTATATACATGCCTTCTATTCTATTCTATTCAAGCCATAGACATTACAGCCTGTAGATGAGCGGAAACAAACGAGGGTGGATCCAAGTGCAAGCTTTTATTATAATCCCTCGCCATACAGGCAGAGGTGATCAACAGCAGACAGACCAACTAACTAACTCAAAAATGCAGGCAGAGATTGGGCAGGCAGCAACACTGAATAAACAGAAAGAAAAAAAAAAAGATAAAATAAAAAGTCCAAAATCACTCACAGCAGAATCAACACAGGAACAACCGCTCAGAATTGCAAAACTAAGGGAATACAAGACCTTGTGGTGAGTGAGTGTTTGATTCTGGCTTTTATGCAGGGTGTAATGAGTGTGTGGGTGTGGTGACGAGCTGCAGGTGTGTGTGATTCGTCCAGGTGTGAACGTAATCAGTCCAGGGATGAATCATGGGAAATGGAGTTTGTGACTGTGGGTGAAGTTCTGGCTGGAGTGCCCTCTGGTGGACACAATGAGGGACTCCAGCTGGATATCATGACAAGTACAGCCTGTAAGACCTGTTAACCTAAATACATGCTTTCTATTCTAGGCATTACATCCTATAAGACATGCTTAATATGTATTTAATATTTAATTTAATTTTGCTTTGCTTGATTATTTGCTTTTTATTATTTTTTTTAAATATATATGTTTTATTAATTTCCTTTTTATAATGTTTTATTATTATTATTTTATTTTTATTTATTGATTTAGGGCTATGTTGAATAATTTATGAGTGCTGTGCAAATATTTTTAATACAACAATAAAATGACAAGAATTACTGTTATTCTCATTGGTATTATTATATTTATTAGTTCTGAACAATAAAATCAAATGAAGAAGTGACTTAAAACAGATCATGTCTGTGTGATGCAGATCCTAGATGAGGTGGAGAAGCGGCGAGCCATTTCTCCCGCGCTGGTCCAGCCGTTTATGAGAGGAATTATGGAGGCTCCGTTCCCAGCGCCGGGCAGAACCATCAGCATCAAGAACTTTCTGCCGGGTTCAGGAACAGAGGTCAGGGTATATAAAAGGCCGTTCTGGAGTTCTACGGTGAGAGCTTGAACTTGACAAACGAGTTAATTCCTCTCTTTCTCTTTCCGAAGGTGATAGAATTATGTCGCCCCTCAGATTCCCGTCTGGAGCATGTGGATTTTGAATGTTTGTTCTCCTCTCTGAGTTTGCGTCTGCTCCTGCGGGTGTTTGCTTCTCTTCTGCTGGAGCGAAGGGTCATCTTCACTGCAGATAAACTCAGGTATCTCTTCCAGCAATACAGCCAAGTTTAGAACCCTGGTTTTAATACAGACAGGTGAGCAGGCGCTGCTTGTTCCGGATGTAAATGGTGGTGTCATTCATAAGTGTATATGATAAACATGTGGACTGTAGTGTGTCAAACGGGTTTGTTCGCCATTAAAAAAGGCACACGTGTGTTTGTGGGTGAACCCAAAAGAGGACAAGGGAAGAATAAAAAGATATGACACGGCAAGCAGGGAAAAAGTGCTGCTTGTGGAACTGTTTTTCACGGCTCAAGACAGATATGGAAAAAATGCTGTTGTGTTATATAGTTGCCTTGGGAACAAAAGTCAACCCCAATGTTATTTTCTATGGAAAAAGAGAGAGACTTGCGCTCACATGACGTTCTGGGTCTGTAATGAGAGCCGGGTCCCTACTTAAGGATCATCAAACCAGCATCTTCCCTAAAAAGATGATTTGTGACAGTGTTGTGCAAGATGAGCTGGCGAAGAGATCACAGACACAAGAATCAAATGATGTGTCATCCAGAAAACAAGTGAAGAAATCTGCATCGTAATGAGTAAAGATTGAGCTTTCAGTAGATGAAACAGCTCTTCTACAGAATACAGATTGCTGTTAGAAAATAATCAAATAACGCATTCAGTAAAAACAAGTGAAAATGTTTATTATACCACACTGTACTAATCATAATACACTTAATATACTTTTATTAAAATTATAAAGTGATAATAATGCTTGATTTTTTAAATTGTTATTTATTTTAAACAGTGTTGAATAATAACATTGGAAAATTTTATTTTATATTTATTTGAATAAAAATATATATTTCCAAAAACAGCAATAAACTGATTGTTGATTGCTATTTTTGTTGCTATTATTAATCCTGCTAATGGAAAAATACAAATTATATTTATATTAACAATGAGTCATATTTCACACTAAAATCAAAAGAGAAAAATAAGAATTATTAATGTACTCCCAATAAGAGCGTCTGCTTTGGCACACAGCACTGCTGCCGTCTGCTGGTGTAAATATGTCAGCGCAGTCACATTGACATGTCTCTTTCTCTTTAGCACCCTCTCTAAATGTTGTCACGCCATGGTGGCTCTGCTGTACCCGTTCACCTGGCAGCACACGTACATCCCGGTCCTGCCGCCGTCCATGATGGACATCGTGTGTACTCCCACACCCTTCATAGTCGGGCTGCTCTCCGGCTCTCTGGCCCGTCTCAAAGAGCTGCCGCTGGAGGAGGTGAGTACACTACTGAACAACAATTTTCTATCCTAACATTACAGTAGAAAAGGGTCCTTTCCAAACTATTGCTATAAAGTTAGATGCACACAATTCTCAAGAATATTATTATAGAAGGAGGTGCCAATACTTTTGGCAATATAATGTGTGTGTGTGTGTGTATATATATGTATATGCATGTAGTGCTGTCAAATGATCGCATCCAAAATGAAGGTTTTTACTTTCATAATTTATCTGTGTGTTCTGTATTTATGTGTATATAAATACACAGCCATGTATTTACATGTCTATATTTATATAATCATATAATTTATATTATAAATAAATATATTTAATATATTTTTCTGAAATATATACGTGCATTTGTTTGTATTTACATATACATAATAAACATACTTCGTACACACAGATACATTTATTTGCATTTCTTTTTCAATTTGTCTCTCTAGTTTTCATTTTATTGGTCAGTTTGCATTTCATATATTTTTTTATTATAAAGTTTTAGTTTTTCTCTACAGTATAGTTTATTGTAGTTTTACTTTTTATAATAAGGGATACATAGAGAATTGAACATATGTCCTCATTATCCCATTTCTATTTTGATGTGAGAAAATTCTGTAAACACTGAACTGATAAAAAGTTTTTTTTGTCATAATTAAATAAATTAGTCATTTTGATTCTTTAGATATTTTTATAGTGAGTCATAACAAGGTATTATATATATATATATATATATATATATATACAGTTGTGCTCATAAGTTTACATACCCCTAGCAGAATGTGCAAAATGTTAATAAACTGAAACAAAATAAGAGGGATCATGAAAATTGCATGCTATTTTTTATTTAGTAGTGTCCTAAATTAGCTATTTCACATAACTGATGTTTACATATACTCCACAAGACAAAATACAGTTAAATCCATAAAAAAGACCCCATTCAAAAGTTTACTTGAATCTAAATACTTTGTGTCATTTACTGGATGATCCACGTGTTTTTATATTTTGTGGTAGTTGTTCATGAGTCCCTTGTTTGTCCTGAACAGTGACTGTATGATTTTGAGATCCATCTTTGCACTCTGAGGACAACTGAGAGTCATATGCAACTATTACAGAAGGTTCAAACACTGTCTGATGCTCCAGAAGAAAACACAATGTGTTAAGAGCCGGGGATTGAAAACTTTTTGAATTTGAACACCATGGTAAATTTCACTCATTTTGTCTTCTGGGAAACATGTACGTATTTTCTGTAGCTTCTGAAAGAAAATATGATATTTAGGCAAAATAAGAAAAACGTACACATCTTCACTCTGTTCAAAAGTTTTGGGGGGGGGGCGGGG
>JAUCMS010000055.1:1830930-1845273 GCA_032357445.1 Enteromius radiatus | reverse complement strand
AATATAAGAAAATAAATATATAAATGCATTTACATGTAAATATTTTCTAAATATATACTGTACGTGTGTGTTTTAATTAGGTGTGGGCATAGATTAATTTTTTTAATCTAGATTAATCTAGGGTGGGACATGTTGTAAGTAAGTAAATAAATATTTATGCATTTATTTATGTATTAAATTATGTATTTATTTATTTATTTATATATTTAAATATTTATCTAATGAATTCATTTTAAAGTATGTTGGCCCTCCATAATAATAATAATAATAAAAATAAAAATCTTTTATATATAAAGAATTATAGTATTATATACTCAAAGTATTATCATTATATTAATATACAGGTGCATCTAAAAATATATATATATATTGTAAAAAGGTTCAAAAAGTTAAATTTTCATGTATTTTAGACTTAGATTTCATGTAAAGTAAAAAAAAAGAAATCTTTTATTTTGTAAATTTTGATGATTAGAGCTTAAAGCTCATGAAAGTCAAAAATCCAATGTCTGAAAATATTAGAATATTTCCTAAGATCAATCAAAAAAAGGATTTGCAAAACAGAAGTTCAAGTTTTGTAAAGTTAAGTTTATATTCATGTTCATTTATGCACTCAGTACTTGGCCGAACTTTAGTACATGTGTGCTCCTTTAGCAAAACTATATAGAGTATATTGCATTGATATCAAATATTAGTTATAAAATAAAATAAAATAATTGTTTTGTTTTGCATAGAGCACAAATTCTATACAGCACAATGCAAACCCGTATACATCTCATTCTGAACAGCCCTAGTCTGATGGATCAATATTTGTGAAGGAAATCAAGTTTTATGTTTGACTGAGCATTTCTCTTTTCTCTCTCTTTTCTCTTAGGACACAAGATGAAATTCCTGTCCAAAAAATGAAAACTAGCCATGTAGCATGTGTATGTTAGACTCTCAGCAGACCAGCAGGACAGGATACAGAGACCCGACACGACCTGAGGACCAAAGTCGATGGAAAACACTGTACAGTCTATTCCAGTTCCCCAAACCACACGGACCTTAAAGGACTTTATCGAGACCCATAACAGAAGCGGCCATGTACAGTTCTGCCTCTCCTTTTCTACATTTCAAACATTTTTAAGAGATAGAGTACAACTTCTTCTGAAACAGGAGGCTATAAATTAATTTATATTCTTTCTAGAAATAATAAGACCTTTATGACTTCCTCTGTAAAACTTTATATGTTCCTCTTAAAGTCAAAATGATGTTGTTAGTTTGTCATAGTCTATTTATCGTAGTACATAATACAGACTCGCTCCGAGTTTCCCAGAAAACACCGCCACTGTGACTGAATGAAGTTTTGTGTTTAAAAAACGGGGGGGAAATCTAGAATCTTGGGACTGCGGGATCGGAACTGTTCTAGAATTATTATTGCAGAAAAGGTTCTTGACCCAAACCAGAAGTAAGTTGGAGTTTGCTTTCTGTCTTAAGTGCATTACAGGAACACCACTAGAGTTACTTCCAACTTGATTTTTGTACGTGTGCTTAATAAACAGTGTTTAATAAGATTTGATATGGATTGTTTTCTTCTGAGTAGCCTTTGATCTGACCTGATTTCATGTGTTGTGTTAAAGCTCTTCACCATCATGCACTTTGCTTGATGGATATTACAGGCATCCTTCTGCATGTGTTGGAGTCAGATGTTTAGTCTCCTAACCTTTGTGTTTTAGGTGTAGGTTTGTTTATGTCCCGTAGAGGGCTCCAAAACCTGTTGGACACAAGACAACATGTCTGATCTGAGAACGTCAATTGTGGAAAACAAAAAAAGTATTCCCATTGCTTTAACGCCAGGAAATATGGACACTTTCCAAACAATTTAAATTCCTAAGATTAGTGTGTGTATATCTTAATATATAAATTTGGCATTCATTGAGCATGTATATCATGACTGTACTTTTCTCCAATTCTCCAAATCAGTGTTTACCCATAAAAAGACAAGCAGTGTTAGTAGTAATTAGTAGTCAAACAATTATACGTGTATTATGGCATTTATGGTACTTCAGAGTAAAACAATGTTCTAATCAAGTAACTGTGTATACACACACACACACACATATATATATATGACTCATTCTATAATTGCGGGTACATTTGGTGTCCCCGTCTGTCACCGTCAACTCTGTTACCTAGACTTACAATGGAGACAATAGTGTAACAGAATTGACATTTTTATGTAATTTTTTCCAAAAACTCCACTTGCTGGCGTACAAAAATTGCACTATTGAAAACACGATTAAAAGAGCTTTAAATAAAGCCAGCGTGAGATCAGTAATAAATTCTGTTTTCCTTTGATAGTATGGTAACAGAGTTGACGTTTTAAAAATAACTTTTCTCAGAGAGAGCACGGATACTTTTCAGAGCTTTTTTTTTTTTTTTTTTTTTTTTTTTTTAATTTTCAGAGCTTTAGATCTTATCAGTGAGTGAAAGTGACATCATTTCCTGTAACTTACACATTTCTGAGAGATAATTTCACCAATTTAAAGGCAAAATGTGGTTTGGTAACAGGGTTGACACGAGATTTGGTGACGCATTAAAAAAAAATTTTTTAAATAATTTAATGTTGTAGACTTGAATAAGTAAATATTTAGCGTTTTTATAAATAAAATAAATAAACTGTTGCCAAAAGAAAAGTACTATATAATATTTTGATTGCACGATGATGGAAAAAAAATACACAGACTAATGTGGACAAGAAATAATCATGATTTTGAGCTATTTAAGACACTTTTACAGTTATAGACTGTAACATCTTGAAATTCATAACAGTTAGTAAAGAATATTAATAGCCATGTACATGATATAACCATTTGGGAAAAAATTATGACGTGTGTGTGTACTATGTATATTTTTTATGTATATTTAAAGACACACACATACATGTATATGTTTACAAAAAATATATAATTATATATAATTTTTGATAACACTTTACAAGAAGGTTCATTAGTTAACAATTTATCAATTTTAATTAATGCTACTTTCAGCATTTACTCATGCATTATTAAAATCACAAGTTGTGTTTGTTAACGTTACACTGAACTAACAATCAATGACTGTATTTATATTAACTAATGCTAACAGCGATTAATAAATACTGTAATACATGTACTGTTCGTTGTTTGTTGTATTTGTATGTTGTATTACATGTATTTTGGATGTGATTAACACACGCACACACACGCACACACCATATTTTAGTTTATTTTTAACACATAAGTACCCTTTTAATATACGTGAAGCGTCTTTATATTATTATTTTAGGTTGTACTCAATTCAAAGAAAGCGTGAGGGGTCTTGACACTGTTCCAGGACTTAGCTGTCTCTCATACTGACCAGAACAATGTGAATCCCTCCGGATCCGGACTTATTTCCTTTTCTCTCCACACCAAGACTGCTCCTTTTTCCTTTTGAAACCGGGGCCCTCCCCTCACACCTCCCTCTCTCCCTCCTGTCCGCTCCTCGCGTTATACTGCAGCCAATTCCTGAAATTCCAGCCTTCCTCGCGCGCTTCCAGTCACTCGGGCAGATTTTACCCCCAAAACACTTCATTTTCTCCCCTGATCCTTCTGACAGGTAAGACTTGTCTTTATTTACAGATTTCACGTGTTCGTGCGGTTTTTAAAAAATATAAACCTTTATGTAAAGCAGCTGCAAGAACTTCTCCTCACTCCTCACATATGATGATATTTCAGAACAGCCGCGAAACGAGCTCATTGAAGTGCTTATTCTGACACGTGATGACGAAATGTGATGTAATAATGGAATATTTGGAATTGCTGGAATTTTTTCCCCGAATTCCCGCGTTCTTTTTTCCTGCTCCACCGGAGAGACTTCCTGCGTAAACTTTCTGAGGAACTTTAATCGCGTCATGGGCGCGCGCGTGCGTGTCTCATTTCGTTAGTTATTGCGCAAATTATCGCGATTACAAACTTAAACTTTAGGTTGATCCTGTAAATTGTGACAAATTTTTGCAGGTGTTTTCCTTCACATAAACCAATTTGAAAAGTGTAGCTATATAATATAAAAATGTATAATAATACAATGAAATTGTTAATGGTTGTGGAAACTATTATTATTATAGATTGTCTGTTTTATAAAAAATATATATTTTTAATTATTTTAATCCAGTGTTCATTTATGTATGTCTTCAGCCAGTCCATTGCTGTTGTATTACTGTTAGTAATAATTAAAAAATCACAAATTATTTTCTTATTTTAATGTGTAGGTTTTTACTTTGAGTTTGAAAGACTGTTTGTTTGTTAACACTACAAGTCAAAAGTTTGCACACACTTTTTGATGACTATTTTTCACATGGTTGAATAGTAGTAAAGTGCTAAAACTATATATATATATATGATATCTAGACATTCATCAGTTGACTATATGAAGTTCATCATGCTTCATACTCTTGATGGAGTTGTTTTTCCTTTATTCAGATGTTGGTTTTGTCAAGAAATGTACAATTCCCATTTATAAACAAATCTAAAATATTTAATAATATAAATCTTTAACATTTTAAAATGTATTCATTTATTTACCAGCCACGATTTTAAAAAGGTTTTCAGAATATTTCAGAAAATATTTTCTTGTAAAATACACTCTAATAATCTGGTGTATGTTGTTAATAATGGTGTAAACATGTCATCACTGTCTGTAAAAAAGGGTCGAATAGTTGATCAGTGAATGATCCAGTCAGCCTAAACATGTCAGTTTGAAGCGCAGTGGTCCGCTCTCTGTCAGCTGGCCTCATAGGTGAATATTTGGAGTGTTGGGGTGAGGAGTTAGTGCCCTGCGTGTTCTGGGTCCCGGGACAACAGGTGGAATGGGGCCGGTGCCCACCTGCTTTCTGCGGAGCGGGAGGAAGGGAGGGGGAAGGGATATTGTGTTATTTTAATAAAAAGTATCAGGGAAACGCTATTAAATGCTGCATCTGTGTGAAGATTTCCTTAGAGCTCCGTAAAGAGGTGTTTAGTTGGAGCGTCTTCACACTTGGGCTCTGTCTGCATCTGGTTTCTTCTGTAGAGCTCAGATTGCTCAGTTTTATCTTGTTTATTGAGTAACACAAAGGTTTTACCTTTGTCACAAAAAAGATTTTTTTTAATTGCAAAAAAGCTGAATTGTGAGACCCAAACTGTGAAATTTAAACCCAGATTGGCGAGATATTAACTGATGAGATATAAAGCCAGAATTGAGATGTAAATGCAGAATTGCAAGACATAATAAAATATAGATGTAAGCGAAGAATTCTTTGAGAAAAACCCAAAATATGAGATAGAATCTCAGAATTGAGAGAATGACAAGAAACTCACGATATAAACAAGAATTAAGCAGAATCTAAAAATGCAAACTCTGAATTGCAAAATACACTCAGAATTACTAGATATAAAGGCAGAATTTTGCATTATACTCTCAGGATTATGTGATATAAACTTTAAAAAATTAACTTTCACAAAGAATTACAAGATATAAATTCTGATTTGCAAAATAAACTCAGAATTATGAGATATAAACTCTGATTTGCACAGTATTAAACTGACATCATGTGTTGTAATCAGTGTTTGTGTTTTTCTCTGTTAAAGCCAATGGGGAAGGTTTGATTGTAGGATGTTGTCATAGAAAGCTCAAGATTTGATCTGACTGTCATGTGTCTGACTGAAATCACTGTGTCTTATTCAAAACCAGCACACACAGCAGGCTGTCTGCCTGCGTGTGTGTGTGAATATCTGCTTTCATGTGTGTATTGTGTTACTGAGATTAGGACTTGTGCCTGAGTTAAACACACACAGCAGCTTCTCAAAGTTAATCCTGGATTTCAGCAGCTCATATGCAGCACAAACATATAAAAGAGACTTTTTTCATTCGTGCATTACATACACAGAGCTAATTGATAATAGATATTAAGCTTTAAGGCAGTTGTGTTGTTTTAGTGCTATTATCACGTTAGCACAGCGTTATTAGAGACGCTCTTAACGAGACACTCGCTGTGTGATCAGAGCTGACCAGCCCCTGCGGCTACAACACTGTTAAACAATATGAGCTTTAAATTAATGTACGGCCCATAGCTATTATCCCTGTGTGTGTGTGTGTGGGTGTGGGTTCACAGCGACTCTCAGCTTTACATTCCAGCTCTGATTACAGTGGATTTTGTTGTGTGTCTCTGTGTGTTTATGTTTGTTTATATGGTGTGTGTTTTGTGTGTGAGTTACAGACACATGTGAATGTACTGTATATCTATGTGTCTGTATGTGTGAGTGTAGAAATCATTTACTCAGCCTCGTGCTCAATGCAAGGTGCGTAAAATGGCAACAACAGCAAAATGGTAAAAAATTTAAACGCAACAATCAGCAAAAAATAAAAAATAAATAAAAAAATCCAAAAGTGAAATTGTTGATTTTGACTAAACTATTAAAAATCATGTTAGGTAATTAAAATAAATCTGAATAAAATTAAATGCATACATACATAAATAGTACATTAAATACTTAATCATAAGTAACATTAGGAATGTTGCTTTGCCAACTAACTCAAAGTTAAAGTAAAAATAAATAAATAAATAATAAATAAAAACAAACATAAATGAAAATTAGAAATGAATAAATAAAATTTAAGTTTTTAAAATAGTTGAAAACTTAATAGAAGTATTTTTTTCTTAGAAAAAATAATAATATCAAAAATATAAAAAAACATTATTAAAATGTAAAACTTGTATGAAAAGTGAAAATCGAAAAATAAAAGCTAATTCAAGATATTATTAATTCATATAATAGTACAGTATGTAGTAGTCAACATTTGAAGTGGATCACAAAAGTTAATAAAAGTTGTCCTAAGACAAGAAAGCATTTTGTTTTTAGTTTTAGGACAACTTTGATGGAAGATTTTGATCTACTTCAATATATATATATATATATATTTAGTACTAAAGTAGTATTATGTGTAGTAGACTTTTTCTCCATTTTGGCTTTATGTTAATTTACACTGACATCTGAACCGGAGAAAATAAACTTCTCATGTCAATACAGTCAATTGCTGCCTTTTTTTTTCTAGTTATTAGCATTTTATTGCACGTTATAACTGCATGCAGTGACTGTTTCACATCTTTCTAAAAAGTGTGTAAACGTCAAATGGTGCAATAATTCATTTTTGTACTCAGTTCTGCATCAAGCATTAGTTTCATTAAGAAACTCGAGGGCTTTTGGTCTGATCGGTGACTCCTGTACAGGAAGTGGAGCTCAGAGGAAAACGGGGCGATTGAGTCAGACACTAGCGTGACGCACTCTAATTCCCAGAATTCCAGCAGAAAACATATATTTGTGTGTAATACTTACCGTTTACATTGATCTCTTCTCAAGTCTGAAGTTTGAATAGCAAAGAGTGTGTTTTATTTTGAGGGAGCCCTGATCCGGTCTGTTTGAGGCGGACCTTTTAAACGGCTTCTCACATGTCTGCAGATGTGGTGTCACTCTGAGCCTCCTCCAAATGTGATTTTGGAACCAAGGCGCTTTTTCCAAGTAGAGTCTGGGGAGAGTTGTGATGACTGGGGGTCGTCTCACACACGCCGTGATGATACCCGTCTGGAACCCGGCCGACAACAACTCAATATAGCAACATCTGCAAGGGGCTAATCTGGATGATGTAATAGCAGATAGTGTGTTTTATTCTACCTGACCGCAGGGCATAAACATACCTGGGTGCATTTTTAGCGAGACACGAAATATGTACCGATAAGTACTTGAGAGACGAGGAGCTATGGTTCAATCCTGTGTAACTACACTTCAACAAAACACTTCAAATCCGTGTAAAAGGAAGTTGTAATTGCACGGCTGCGTCAACAAATGTGTTTTATAATATGATCTTATGATCTGATGATGTATTTCCAACATGATCAGCAGTCCACGATTATTTCAGTTCTGAACCATTTCGATACATACTAAAAATGTGCTGGGGTGCATGTACTGAACCTGTGTTTTGGCATCACTCAGTGGACATTGGTACGTATTTTTATGAGTCCAGGTTGGTTTTATTTCCATTGAATGGTCCATCTTGGAATAGTTGCTTAAAACTTACCTACATTCAGTTCATGCAAGGTTTCTTCATCAGATTTGGAGAAATGTAGCAGTTAAAGTCTGCTAAAGAAGTGAAAATCTGTGTGTTTGTGAGAAAGAAATGCATCATTGAAGCATTTTAACTTTATAATATTTTCTCTGAATCAGGAGAGAAATATGCAAAAAAAATCCAAAATGATTAACAAGCGAAAACAGTCCAAAGCTGCTCTAAATGTGGGTTGATTTTGATGTGAGAGAGCAGCACGTTTTTCACCTCATCACAAGTAACTTTATAAGGTTTATTGGGAAACTGGTGAATCTTCAGACCACAAAATTACTTAATGAATATTTATCATTCAGCACCAGTTCACCAATAAATCTTATTAAACTTGCTCACCAAACAGCAAGCCAGGAATTATTATGGCAATGCTTTCAAATCTTTATATGCCCACGAGAGTATCACGAGAGATTTAATGCAACTCTAACTAAGCTCTCTTCCATAGGATTGAGCACCTGCCTGTTTCAGACCTGGAAAAGCCCGTCATTTACCCGCCAGGGCAGTTTGCAGAGCCTCAGCCGGCCCATCAGTCTCTGCCAGGGCGTTTTCCTCTCCACCACCACCCTGTCGTCTGAGTGGGTATCCGCGTCCTCTCCGGGGGGCGCTAGCGAGGAGCTGAGCGAGGGATTGGATAAGCCTCTGGAGAACGATGCGGAGGGCGTGTGGAGTCCGGACATCGAGCAGAGCTTTCAGGAGGCGCTGGCCATCTATCCGCCCTGCGGCCGACGCAAGATCATTCTCTCCGATGAGGGCAAGATGTACGGTATGCCTCTCCCCTTCTGCCTCTATGCATTTGCTTTTGCAGCCAATGAGTGACTTGGATGTGTAGGTTCAGTAATAACGAAGGAGACAGGGACGTTCGGATCCATTTTTATTATCATTCATGGTCAAACAGGCAGAGTAGATCGACGGCAGTCAGAAGCAACGGAGACAGGAAAAATCAAATCGAATATCCAGGCAAAAAGAACGCTTGGGAATGTTACACATGGAAAACACAAAACCTCGCGGTGAGTGGGTGTGGTGACGAGGGACAGCTGCGGGTGCGTGAGTGCAAATGATCAACAGGTGTGAGTGAGTGATGCATGATGGGATATGAAGTCCAATGTCTGTACACACATGCACCCACACACAGTCACATATATATATATATATATATATATATATATATATATATATACTATATATAGAGAGAGTGTAAAAATCTAAAATATATGCATAAAATATATAATAATTAAATTCAAATTTAATTCAAAATTGTTTGCATTTCTGTCATACTTCCGCCCAAACCTATATTCACTGATTTATCAAGGCTGTGTTTGAGGTTATTTATTGCATCGTCTATGCCTCTTGATTCAGGACTCTGCTGAAGTGTCTTGTGATTTACTGTACTTGCAACCCATCTAATACCACAGATATCTGTACAGTCAGACAAACTGGGAGGGACCCGGCCGACAACAAGTGCTTTGTTTCAATATATTTCCATTCCGACTCTAGCTTATTTATTCATCACTATTCATATCCCCAGCCAATGTGTGTTTTTACTATAAATGTCCGATGATGGGCCGAACGCTGGGAGAGAAGGAAAGCGAGAGGATGTGTGTCTGTCATATTCCGATCAGCTGTGAAACCTTATAAAGCTTTATAAAGCCGTGTCAATATCGCAGCAGAGGGTTAAGGCAGGTGGTGAGGGAGGGTCGTAGGGGGCAGAAGGGGGCATCTGGGGTGGATCTGTCGGCCCCGAGGGTTGGGCAAAGCGCGTCCGGAATGGCACGCTATGGGTCTTCAGAGCCTCGAGTTCAAGGCAGAGAGGGTGTAACCCGACACGAGAATGGACGTTTACCCTTTGAGTATGTGCGACAGAGAGGGACAAATAAACACAAAAGGGGGGGGGACGGAGCGGTGCGGTTTGCACCTGTTTCTGAGACCCAGAAGAGCCGCTCTGCTCACACTGAGTGTGTGTGTGTTGCCTTTCAGTTCACCTCCAGCTGCCTCTCCTCAAGCACACAGACTGGATTTACAGCTCACGAGGAGAGAGAGAGAGAGAGAGGGTGTTAACACTGGGATTACATCGAGCTCAGTATCAGCCACTATCATCTCAGACAAATCACTCATCACACTTATCCAGTTCAGCCAGTTAAGCTCTGAAAGGAGCAGATCACAAGAAAATTAAAATTGAATGTATTTACCTGCTCTATCGTCATTCAAGACATTTAAATTTAGGACTCATAAAAAGCTCTCGTGTGACTTCAGATGATGTGCGCCGAGTCATAGTTAGTGCATTCATGGTTTTTTAAATTAATTTAATTTTTATTATTTTCGTTATTGTAATTAGTTTAATATTTAGATTTTTTTTACATATTAAATATATATATATATTTACTGTATACATTAATGTTTATTATTGTTTATTATTATTATTATGATTTAACCCCTTGAGATGTACCATGTCGTTTTCAAGGTATACTGTATTTAGTATGTAGAAATCCTGTTATTCATAATTTAAAATGAATTAATTATTGATATAAAAATATATGAATATAATAATTAATGAATTAATTTAAAGTTTTATTACATTTTATGATATTTTAAATAATATTTACAATTATATTCCACCAAATATAACCCATTATTTTAAATCATATTTGGCCAAATCTAACCCATATTAAAATATTTACTAAAGCCAGCTTTTGAATAAAGCTTTTTGCATTTATGCTATATGTTTTTATTAAACGTTTCATGAGGATTCATTATGTTTTTGTCCTATTGGCTTGCATTACCATAAAAAGTAATTTTATAATAATCCAAAAATAATTCTAAAATGTAAAAAAAAAAAGTAATTAACTTTTAAACAAATCATTCTTTTATTGTTTTAACATTGTTTTAACCTTTTTTTATGTAGTTAACAAAATAAATTAAGAATTTTTTTTTTTTTTAAATATGACTTTTTACCTCAATAAACTCCTAATTTTCTGCTTATTAATAATAATAATAATAATAATAAAGTACTACCATCATTTTTAATTGAAAAATAAACATGGGCAATATAACTATTATAAATTATAAATACTACTAGTATTAGTATTTTTAAGGAAATTAAATATTTTTTGGATATTTTCTTATGAAAAAAAGTAAAAATTTTTATGACAAAAATAATTTATTAATTATTTCTTTCATTGATAAATGCTGACTCTGAACCAGTAATTTTTCACTGCTGCTTTAATGTGTTTTTAACCCAGGATTAAGATCAGTACAAAATCTTCGAACCATTCTAGATTCAATAAAGGCTGTAAAAATTTGTGCTGTGTTCCTGAGGTCTGCTTTATAAATCTGGAGCTCAGAGAACCCAACAGTGTTTAGCTAAACCAGATAGAGCTTCATTCATAGCTGCATTTGACCCCAGCAATTTCTGACAATCACGCAAATAGCGACAATCTACAGCGCTTAAAGAATGACGAGAATTCCCACAATGCACTCGTGACCCTTTTCCAGAAGTCCCAGCAGCGTTTTCTGCTGGTATTTGCGGTGTGTTTGTGGCGTTACGTGTGTGAGTTATTACCCAGCTAAGAGCACCATGCAGCGTCGCTTAGATTGTTTGGTTTTTGGTGCGCTGGGTGAAAATTCAACAGGCTTTGCCAAAGAAAACATTTCTTGGCTTCGGTCGTCACTGTACCGTAATGCATTCACTCTCCCGACCCGTAAAATTACACACAGCCGCTGAAAGGAAATACATTTGCCATGGTTTAATGGCTCCCAAGCATCCCGTCGCAAGATAAGTACCCACATAATGGAGCGCTTCTACACCTGTTCAGAAGTTGCTGAAAAAAAACAGCACTTGACGTTAAATGCACATTTTTCTGTGGTTGTGGAGGAATATGGGGCGGATGCTGAAGAATGAGAAAGCCCAGCTGTGTGGGGCTGAGAAATCATGCACTTTTCAGATAACATTTTTGTATTTTGGCTTACACGTTGCGGCTCTGTGAGCATGCAAAGTCAACTTTGGAATGAATTCAGTTTTATTTTTTAGGCTGAAAATTATTTTAAAATGAATTTAAACTTTTTGAAAGTCTCTTCTGCTCACCAAAGGCGCATTTATTTAACCAAAAATACAGTAAAAATACCAATACTGTAAAATATTTTTACAATTTAAAGGAAGCATTTTCTATGTGATTATATATATAATTTTTTTCAGCATTATTTCTATTCATATAATCCTTATATACTGATTTGCTGCTCAGGAAACATTTCTGACTACTATTAACTTTGATAAATAAAATAGGCAAACAAATAAAAAAAATAAACATAAATCTAATGAAACTACAAATAAATAGATAATAAATTAAAAAATAAAAATAATATATAGTAGTGAGAATGGAAAAAATGCTGAACTCTCATGAAAATAATATAAATATTAATGTAATTAATAATATTAATTCACATGCAGATCAGCATCTATAATCTACAGAATCTGAGATAAAAGATTTTTGTTCAGTCATGTGATTAAAATGTCTAAACATATGTTATATATGTATTTTAATTTATTTTATTTAAAATATGACTTGATTACTTGATTTACTAATCTGCAGAAATTGGGTGGGGGGAGTTTTGTGTATAAAAAACCTTAACAATCACTGTCAGCATTGCATTGCGTTGTTTGTAGCTTTCCATAGTGTTTATCTTTGGCACATCTTTGCACTTTATATACCCAGAAAAGATGCACCTGAAGTGTACATATTAGTTGCATTTTAAAAGATGGACACAGAAATGTCACACTGTGCGCAGTAAACAGACAACATACTGCAGAAACACACAGCAGTCCTTCATTAGCTGCCTCATGTCAAACAGATGGAAAAAGCCACCCGTCCCTCACATACGCTTGATTTTTCACAGGCCCGTTAGAGGTTCGTTTATGTCTGAGCTCTCTAATGAGTCAGTGTGTTTTGCTCATTCTCTCTCTTTGTTTTGCTGAGGTCACGGTGGGGCCCTTCAGAGGTCACGAGAGCAACTCGGCTTTCACCCTGTGTGATTTGAGTCGGACACTTCAAGGAAGAATATGAGAATTACTACTTAGTCTTAAAGGTCTTGCATGTCTGTCTGTGTGTCTGTCATCGTTTGCTCACCCTCCAGTGCCATATTACGTTCCTGTTTGTTACACGAGCAGCTCTTTTCCATGAGATCACAACGTGCGTTATTTTGATTGCTTTTTGTGAGCAGATGCACGTTATGTGCTGCTGTTGATTCAAATATTTTGTCTCGTTCGAAATCAGTTTAATTTGAATTTTCACTTAAAAGAATAGGTCATATGTCATTTGTTCTCGAATCGGACAGCACTTGTTGAATTGCAGGATTTTGGTTCACTAAAAATAGCCATTAGTTTGTGAATCAAACTTCAGAGGTCACGCTGTATGTTTGATTCACAAGAAAGAACCTGGTTAAAAGATTCATTTGTGCTGACTGACTAAAAAGAGCTAAATTGTGAGAGTCATTAGTTAGCGGTCACTCTGTACGTTTAATTTACTACAAAGAACCTGATTAAAAGAGTCGTTTGTTCAGGCATCAGACTACGCTGGTCGTACTGATTGTTTTTGATTCACTAAAAAGAACCAGCTCATATGATTAATTTAAGAGAATCGGACTGCACTCGTTAACTTGTAGCCTGCATATGCTTTTGATTCACTGAAGAGAACTGACTCATGAGAGTCATTTGTTTGTGAATCAAAGTACAGAGGTCACATTGTATGTGTGATTTAGAAACAACCAGGGTATAAGAGTCATTTGTTCATAGTTAAACAAAACCAAGTGCGTTGAATGTTCTTGATTCACTAAAAAGAACCAGTTCATAAGAATCATTTAAGAGAATCAGACGTTACTCAATGAGTTGTAGTCTATTACTTCAGAGAGTCATCATTTTGAAATTAATCTAAGGTCACTCTTAAGTTAAACGAGTCATTTATTCATGCTTCAGACTACACTAGTCGTGCTGATTGTTTTTGATTCAAACAAAAAGAACCAAGTCATAAGAACTATTTAAGAGAATTGGACTCAATGTTATTGATTCACTAAAAAGAACCGAAACATGAAAAGAGTCATCCAGGTATCTTTTGTACTATTTTACGCTTGCACTTGAATTAATTTAATTTAATTTAATTTAATTTAATTTAATTTAATTTAATTTAATTTAATTTAATTTAATTTAATTTAATT
>JAUCMS010000055.1:1776987-1801422 GCA_032357445.1 Enteromius radiatus | reverse complement strand
GATATGTACATAGAAGGTATGTAGCTTAGGTAAGGGGAAAAAATGCCCAGAAACGGTTTTACAGGTCCATTTCCAACGCCGCTCAACGTTTGCTTAAGCATTTGAACGAGTGCCGCTGGAGTTTGATAAGGACCCTCGCAGTCCCTCGTTTGCCTGAGGCTAAATTTTCCCAATACTTCCCATCCTCGGTGACAAAAGCGTCTTTGTGTGTGAAGGCCTCTGGTGCAGGTGCTCCTGACTAATGACCATCAATCCAGAAACCAAGCCCTCGTCATTCTCCTTTAACACACGTCCTCCATTCCTCTCCTCCAATCACCCGCCGGCCGCAGGGCACTACTCAGGGAGCGACTGATGGATTGGGTGGTTTCTATGGAGATGAAGGGGGTTTGAGGATTTGATTAGGACTGTTGACCCAAATGATTCAATTTAGCCGAAGAGGCAAATCAAATGGTTTGCGACTAATTGATGAGATTGGCCTTTCACTGGAGAGAACGGGAGTGTAATTGAGGATCTGACTGAAGACACGCTCCTGGTTCGCGTTCCTGTTCGGTTAACTGCTCTGAAGCTTGGAAAGAAAAATATGAGAGCTCTTCTGTTTAAAAAAAACACCAAAACCAAGCATTAAAGTCAATGGGAATCATCAAAAACATGATGTTTCCCTATATAATGAAAGAACAAGTTCAATAAAAGTTATATATAGTTTTTAAAATAAATAAATATATATGTATATATAAATAAATATGTCATATAATGCTAATGATAGCATTATTTATATTAAAAAAATATACTAGTTATATTAGGAAAAAAAGTATTTTAAGGTTTAAACTAAATGTTTTACATTGAAAAATGTATTTCCATAACTGCGTTTTTTTACAAAATGTACTGTATTTAGCAGCACTTCTCTTCGGTCAAAAAAAATATATTGCTAATATACATATATATTAATACATAAATATATTTTGACATTTTGAAGTTTTAGTTACTCATATGTCCAACATTTACACAGAATATATTTTATTGTACATATTTTTATAAATTTGAAGGTTTGAAAAAAAAGGTTATTTTGGCCAGTAAAATAAATAAATTAATATTATGTATTAAAGTAATACAATTTGACATTTGAAACATCTATTCCCTTAACCTGTATATATTCCTATTTATTTTCACCTAAAATCTAAAGATCAGAAACAAGGGTTTAAATTAAATATTCTACATTAAAAAAAAAAATTATTTAAAGATTATTTAAAAATTAGTTATATTTATATATATATATATATTTTTTTTTTTTTTGGTAATATATTTCAGCATTTAATTTACACAAAATATCCCACTATATTGTCAAGCTGAATTATTTTGGCCACCCTGCATTTCAGAAGTCCACTGCATTGCGAAGGCTTCACGACGCATTAGAAACCAAATGAAATGGAAAAGAGGGCTGATATTTAACCTCTGGAAACACTTCCAGGCCGCATGTGTTCCAAAACCTCTTCCAGTCGATGTGAACACAGTTTGAATGGATTATTGGCAGCTAAATCAGGTCTTGGAGATACAATCACCCTCGTGATGGGGAACAATCGGCTGCTTTGTGGCGAAGCCCCCCCCCCTCTCGTTCCCACTCGACGTCACTCTTACCCCGTCCTGAGCGCTGCGAGCCGCCTCTGTACTAGTCATTGTGCTAGCGAAAGGCCAGCGGACACCGTTACACTTCCCAACCAGGATGGCAAACAAAGCTGGAGCGTGGCTCTCAGCCAGGCCTCTCAGTGAAGCTCAGAACATAGTTACACAACACCGAAGCCAGCTAGTCTCCAGCCACAAGAGCATGATGGGAAAACGCACACTTCTCGAGCATCCTTGCATTTTATTGACACCCGATCTGTTTTTTTTTTTTTTGCCGTTCGACCTTGTCTGAATCTAAAAGGTCACGTTCTTTACTCCTCAAAGATGCTTTAAGAAGATCATCTGCGTAGGAAGCCCTCAGTTTGCCGACTCTGAGAAGTTCAAGTGTATAAATTACAGCGCTCTTGTCCTTAATCTGTGTTTTATCTGCTAATTCATCCTCTGTTGTGCTAATGAGGTGAATCATGCGATACTCGAAGGTTGCTAATCGCTTTTTGGAGTCTCACTTAATTCACAAAGGAAACTGTCACATTACATCTGTTGTCAATTAAATAGCCGCTCTCGACTTTGATCGTGAACTCGGTGTAAGCCGAGACGGCTCTTCGGCGCAGATGCGACGTGAATTATTGATGACGCGTTTTCATAGAGCTGTAATGAGAATCTTCTGAGGTGCCGCCAACTGCTTTTTCCAGTGGAATCTTGCTGTCAGCCAATCAGACTGTTCTATTCAGCCACCGTTTCCACTCTCGGGTTGCTGATTGGGCGAGACGGCTGTCAATCATCGGATCTGGTGAATAATTACTAATTGAGTAATGGTTTGCTGCAGGTTTCCAGTTAAAACATTGTGGATCAAGCTCAAGGTAGGAATTAAAACTAAACTAAAAACAAACAAATAAATGACTTTTTATGTAGTTATTCCACACCAATTTAACATCTCAAAACAAACAAAAGCTCATCATAATTTTTTTTTTAAATATATATATATAAATTTTTTTTACATATAATTGCTAATATATTTTGAAACCTTTTTTTCCCTTTTTTGGGAGTTTTATTGTTCACAATATATATATATATTTTTTTTGCATTTACAAAAAATGTATTTTAAGAATAAAAAAAATTTATTTTATTGCACATTTTAGCATTTTGAAGGCTTTGAAATATATTTTTAATATGAAAAATTAATTTCCTTGAGCTGCATGGTTTACAACGTATATATTTAGCATATTTGAAAAATATATTTGCATAAAAAAGATTTTATATAAATAAAATACAAATGGTTTCTTTTCCCTTTTTAGGCCTAAAAATAAATAAATAAACTAGTGCCGTCATAAGATTAATTGCATCCAAAATATATACGTTTTACATTATGTATGTGTGCTGTGTATATTTATGTGTGTGTTATGTTTTTTTCCAGAAAAACATGTTTATTTATTTATAACATAAATTTGATTAATATAAATATAGACATGGAAATACATGTAAATATTTTATATAAATAAGTATGTGTATTAATATATACATAATAAATATACACAGCACACACACATATATTATGCAAAAAAAAAAACAAACAAACCATTTTTTATGCAATGAATCTTGATCAATCATTTGACAGCACTAAAATAAACTAAATACATTCCAGGTTTAATTCAAAACTAATTTCAGTTTTATTGTCACTGTTGTGGATTCCCAACCTTTATTCATGCCCCCCTCATCCTATTGTTTAATGTCGTCTCACAGGGGGTCTCTGTCATGGAAATCCACCCTGCTGCCAGCGGGACCCCACTGAAACTTTCATAAGAGTTCAGGTACAATAGAGATATGAAATATTCATGTGTTCAGTGACAGACATCAGAGAGACTCTCCTGTGATTCAAACACACAAGCACAGCCTCCATCAGACAGAAGCTGATCACAAATCACAATGACCAACGATGAGAAGTGCCGTTTGCTAAAGCAAGCATCACTATTATTAGTGCTCATGCTTAAAGGAACACTCCACTTTTTTTGAAAATAGGCTAATTTTCCAACTCCCCTAGAGTTAAACAGTTGAGTTTTACCATGTTTGAATCCATTCAGCCGATCACCAGGTCTGGTGATAACACTTTTAGCTGTAGCTTAGCATAGATCATTGAACCGGATTAGACCGTTAGCATCACGCTCAAAAATGACCAAAGAGTTGTGATATTTTATCTATTTGAAACTTGACTCTACTGTAGTTACATCGTGTACTAAGACCGACTGAAAATTACTTTAACAGGGTTAACGTTCTTTATGCAAAATGTTTTCCTTGACAGTCCACTGCAGCATGTAAATCCTGCCCTACTGTATAGAGATGATTGTAAACACTGAACCTTACAGACTTGTGCGTGACAGTAGTAGTATACTGTATATTTTAGTAGCAACTTAGGCTGTTTTCATGGGAAAAACGATTAGATTTTTTTTCCCCCCCTGGCAAAATGATGTACCTTTACAGTTAAAAGCCTTTCAACTTCTAGGAAACAGTTGAAATCGCACACAAATGTGACCCTGGACCACAAAACCAGTCATAAGTGTACATTTTTCACAAATTGAGATTATATAATCTTTCCTTTTTAATGTATGATTTGTTAGGATTGGACAATATTTTTCCCGAGATACAGCTATATGAAAATCTGGAATCTGAGGGTGCAAAAAAAAAATCTAAATATTGAGAAAATCGCCTACAAAGTTGTACAAATTGTCTAAAAAACGAAAACTAAAAAATGAAGTAGCAATGCATCTTACTAATCAAACGTTATGTTTTAAGGAAATTTACAAAATAACTTCATGGAACATGATTTTTGGCATAAAAGAAAAATTGATAGTTTTGATGCATACAATGTATTTTTGGCTGTTGCTATAAATATACCTGGTGCTGCTTTTGTGCTCCAGGGTCACATTTGTCGGTGTATCTAGAGTAATGTGGAGGGTTGCAGACTCACCCAGGACTCGTGGTAAAGCACGGTGAGGAGGTACATGGCGTAATCATAATTCTGCTGTCTCAGCGGGCAACTGCAATCACGCACACAAACATCATTTTAATGTAAGAGAAATGAGGAGTAAAACAACACAGAATGCGTATCCGTATGACGCACCTGTCCGTGGTGATGGTGAGCGTGTCCGTGTCTTTACAGTATCGCTCTTCACTGAGTCTGATCATCTTCTTTCTGGCGTGATCGTCCAGATTCAAGCTGGAGAGCTTCACCTGTGATGGAGAGAAACACATTTCAAGGAGATTTTGAGAAAGTAAACACTGATACGGTGATCAGGAGCCTGCTTATTATCTCTTGATGTACTAAAAATGAATATTACAAATGACAAAAACATATAAAACCAATAATATAACAATTCTGATAAAATCATAAATAATTGTTTTATAAAATGTATAAAAATATATTTTATTAAAAATAATATAGCTGTAATGTGCTGTCAAATGATTAATTGCAATGACATCCAAAATTAAAGTTTAAAAATGTTATATTTTTATATCAAATATATTTATATATAATATAAATTACATGTAAATATTTTCAAAATATATACTGTTTGTGTGTGCATTTTTATATAGAATAAATATGCACAGCACACACACATAAACACAGACTTTCATTTTGGATGCGATTTATCATGATTTGACAGCACTAAATAGTATCAAAAAAGAAACATGACCAAAAAAAACGAAATCAGTAAAATACATAGAAAACAAAAATGTAAACGCATACATTTATAGATTTAAAAAAAATACAATTTATTTAAAACATTTATAATAAATTAAAAATATTAATATATAAATATTACTATAATAGTATGTCAGGGATACAAAATAATACAAATAGTCGGGAAAAGGATAAAACTTTAATAAAAACGTATTAAAAAAAACCCTACAAATATAGTTAATAATTTATATTTATTCCCCAGTCTTGAAAGTTCATCAAAGGACAACGAGTCACTTAATCCAAATCTTCAGCAATCATTTTCACTTGGCGTTCCTCCAGTCGTCTGAACATACTTTCTATTCAATTTTATTCTTTCAAACAACAAACCCTCAAAAAGCACTAACTATCATCATGCACAACTCTGCTCCGGATTGGCACGAACACAACCCAGTGTTGTCACTAAGCTAAACTAAACAATGATGCACAATGCAATATCACTCGATGATTTATCTGGGGTTTTCTGGTTGTTTCAGTTAAGAAGGGGGGGGGGACCCTCATCCCGTAAATCTGCCCTTTGATCCCATTCACATCCAGCCCTAATCCAACGGGATTAACGTCAGATGGCGATTCTCGCTTTTTCAGGCAGATGGTCAGAGATTTATGATAAATCACACATTTCAGATTATAAATAAAGAGAAAATATATTGCAAAATCAATGAGGCCATCACGCATGTCTTCAAGTAACAGCATTTCACTGATGAGTAAATCCATCTATTGACAAGTCAGTGTTTAACAAAAACGACGTATTAATTATCTGGATATGTCAAATCGCTATCATTTTGTTTATTTAAACAAGAAATCATCACAGTTATCACCAGTAAAGTATGGAGTACCACAAGGCTCTATCCTAGGTCCTCTGCTATTTTCAATATACATGTTGCCCTTTGGTAATATTACTAGAAAATTATTTTTTCCCCATTATTCTTCCATTTTAGAAACATGTTACCTGTTTCTGAAGATAATCCCTGCATTTATGAGCTTTAGACTGGTTGTCCTGCATCTTCAATAAATCTATTATAGAAACTTAATTTCCGGTAAAGGTGCTTTGCAATGATTGTGAATGTTTAACTCCAGTTTCTAGGTGGATGCTGGGCTGTTTTGGCTTCATAATTTGGAAAATATTAATTAAGCTCCAGAAGGTATTAAACAAAGCAGTCAGTCGTACCTTCAGTGTCACTATCCTCGCGTCTGGGTTTCGCAGCGACAATCCAGCGGATACAAATTCCTTGCTCTGCACCTGGATTGGGAAATGCTTCATGCAGTTCTCATCCGAGTCCAGGGCAGACGGCCACTCCGTACAGAACTCTGGACAAATTAATGTGGAGACAAATTAGCTGCCACATAACACATGCTACCAAAATTAAAAATGTTATCAAAGAAAAAAAACTCACGCTTCAGGGCCTCACAGTGCTTCTTAATAGCAACCGGGGTTAAGTGTAAAAAGTTTGGGATCTGAAAGACATTAAACATGTTATTTTATTGAAATGCCATGTTTTAATGTACATGCAAAATAAGATGAGCTGAATAGGTGCATCCTATAAACTGCATCCTATAAACTGACCTCAGAGATACGCTCTGCCACATACATCATAATGAACAGGGTTTCTGCAGTTTTTATGAAGGTACATTTGAGACTTTTTAAGATCAAGTAAAAGGAATCCTTTGAATAGAACAAAATATGTCAATATGGTCTCTACGTGTCTTGTATTAGCCACACCTCAGAGGTCAGACTTCCAGCAAATCTCCATTATTTTAGCAATTTGTTTGAGAAAAAGGGCTTAACTAGCTCAAACACTGGAATATGGAAATAAATTGTGCTATAGCTTGAGATCACAGCGCATAAAAGTGTATTTTAAATACAAAACGTCTTAAATCAAGACTTCATATGTTCAGTTTGCATCTCAAATGTGACTTGATTTAAGGATGTTTACGTTTGTATTTTGTTGTACAGTGCATACAAGTTTAATGCCATGCCTTCACGATTTTAAGATGATTTTAAGGCCTTAATTGACTTCACCGCATTTTATGCATAATCATTATCTATTTTTAGCCATTTTAATTTTATTATAAATCTATTTTTAAAAGATTTTAATGTTTTTCATCCACCATTTAAGACTATATAAAGAAATGACCATATGACGTTTTTTCTCTCTATTCTCATTATTAAATTATTGATATGTCTATTGCTCCCCCTCACGTGTGTTCACTTGTAGGATGTTATTTTGTTCATCTAAAAGTTGATTACAAAAAGGTTTTTAAATTCCTTGTTTTATTGTCGTGATTATCTTTTTATGATTATTTTATTTTTTTCACTTTGAATTACTATTGTGTATGAAATGTGCTATATAAATAAACTTGCATTGCCTTAATTTGTGGAATGCCGAATTAAGACTTTTTAAGACCATCAGAAATATATACATCAATAAATATTGTCCATTGCATTTGTTTTAATTATTTTTTTTCATTAAATGTAGTTTAAAAGACTTTATCACCTTTATCAGTTCCAGGTTGCCCTTCTTGGCAGGCGCTACACCTCTCTTCACGGGATATCCCATCCGCACCGGCAGAGGAACCGTGGACGGTTTGAATGATGCTGCAGTGGGATAAACCACAGTCCAGTCCTGATCCACAGTCATCCGCTCTGTCCTGGGCTCCCCAGCCTGTGGGATACAATCAAATGTGTTTTATTAGAAAGAATATAATTGACCTGATTCATAAACATAAGATAATGATTAAAAGATTATGATGAGGTAAAGTGTAATAATAACCTGTCTCTTTGACCTCCGTTGACCCCGAACACCTCGGCCTGCAGACTCTGTAATCAGACATTTGATTAAGAAGTAACTTTATTTTTAACAACCATGCCAGATGAGCAATTAACCCTTAATTTGATATTCAAATGATTGATACTACAATATCAATGTATACTAGGTATTAAACGATTATTATATTCAAATACAGCTGTATTTACTTAGTAATACCATGGTTGTATTATGACACGTCTAAAAACAATGTCACATTTTTGTTATTTAAATGTAATATTCCATTTTAGAAATGCAAGGACATAGTTTCTATATAATAATAACAGTAGTAGTAATAATTTGGTAGCTCTCCGTGATACTGCACATAGATTAAATAACAGATAATACGATTTGTACCTGTTACTGTGGTCACTGCGCTTGTTGAGAGCACAGAGGAGACGGAAATCCTCCTGCTGAATAAAATTAAGCTGTATTTTCCATTAATATGACCGTTTATTTTGCATAAGGAGGACAGCGCAGGGTGAGTGATGGACGCAGCCATGATGGGAAAACCTGCAGCGTGCCTACGGCGGCCCGGATGGACGCAAATAAAGCGAAGCTGAAAACGTGAGAGACAAACACGAGAGTGTGTTGATTTGAGAACAAAACTTTTAAGTGTAACTTTTTGAAAGTGAAGCATATCAACTGGAACGCCCTTAACTAGATGGAAAACGAATGAATTGAACAGAAAGTCTTGAGATGCGTTTTGAAGAATATATTTTAACTGATTATCGTTTTGAGCTATTTTTATGTATACGTTAATAGCGCGTATTATAATTACATAATTATATATCTAAAATAACGATGTGAAACATTTTGCCTATACCTATTTGTTAAAATATTAAATTATTATTTTTTTATATTATTGTTTTTATTATTATTATTATTATTATTATATTATTATAAGCGAAATCTTTTTTTCCCCACAGAGAATATATCATAATCCTCTTTACATATATCAGAGCCGAAAACGTTTGAATTTGTAGTTTATGAAATATTTCAAAAGCTTTCTCCGTGAGTCCGCCTTGAGGCGATGACGTCATCAGCATCTCTGTTGCATCGCTCCACATGTGTTTCACTCACAGCATCACAGATAACTCAAGCACATCTCCTCGTCACTGCAATTAACGCGTTTACCTGATGATGATGATGAAGATCTGACGCGCAGCTCTGCACGACACACATGAGCCCTGCTGGAGAGGTATTGTTGATTTAAAAGTTAATTTCCTTTGTTTTGTGAAGTGATGTGGTCCATCGAAGAGAGATTAAAAAGGACTTCTTGTAGTCTTGACGCGTGTAGAAATTAAAAAAGGGACTATTTGACATTTCACATAGAGTCTATGAAGATAAATATAGCTAGATAAATATTTCAAGACGGCGTATGTGCTTATTGTGGCTATAAATATAAATATAGTTATATAGCTATAAATAAAGTTATTTATGAAATAATGTGTTAACTAATATTACTGTAAACAGCTGCATTGTAAAGTGTAACTATAATAATTTTCTGAAATTATTTAAATGCATAAATTCCTGTATAACATACAATATAACATAGAATATAAATATACAACATATAGGTACGTGTGTGTGTAATATATATTATCATAGGTCATATAAAATCTGGCTACATAAAATAATACATTTATAAGACTCTAATCATTTTTGTATAAATGTATTTAGTTCCAGTTGTCTTGGTTGGATAACTTGAAGAGTGACTGGTTTCATTCATTTGTTGCTTTTGTGCTTCGTGCACACATGAATAAGCGTGAGTGTGTTTATCTCTCTGTCCACTAAATCCTCTCGACACGCTCTGACCGTGAGTGGTTTCTATCTCTTGACATTGTGATCTGCAGCTTAAAGCGGTCTGAAACTATATCTGCGAGCAGCCGGCGCTGTAGTCTCGCTTCTGTCAGCGTCTCTGCTTCTGTGACTGACAGACACGGCAGAGAGGACGACAGGGTCCTGTTTCGATTTGTCTCCGCTCAAACAAAGCTTTTTCCAGTGGCTTTGTGTGTCCATCCACTGGTCATCTCATGATGGACTGGCGATCTTGTGATTTCTCTTGAGGGGAAAGTCTGACCTCATTCATGAGGGTGTTTTACTCCTCTTCATCACTGCTTCTGAGGAAGACTACAGTCAAATCACAATCAAGCTGGAGTGATGACACTCATTTGACACATGACTGGTATCTTTAATGTTGCATTCTTATACAAGAACACAATACAATATTAGAACCTAATACAGAAAACAAGAGCTTAAGAACCATTGATGTTCACTACTTTTAAGCATGATCTCATGGCGCATGTCAGAGGAGGGTTATGGATGTGTCTGGTGATCTTCAGTGCATTCTCATGCAGTTTTAACCTGTCTGAGGTTGTCTGAGCTGTGACCTGCTCCTTATTTAAACCCGCAGACTTGGAGCACGTCATGACACCTCATGAGTTAATGTGGGCTGTGACTTCCCAACAACTGGCGATCAATCAAACGCAACCAAACACTCAAGACTGTAAATGATCTTAAAAGATGAGCAATTAAAGGAACAGTGCACCCAAAAATGACCCTCACCCTCAGGCAATCCAAGAAGTAGATGAGTTAGTTTTTCATCAGTTTTGGAGAAATGTAGCAGGACATCGTGTACTCTCAGAAATAAAGGTGCAAAAGCTGTCACTGGGACAGTATGCAAAAAGTACACTTTTATATTAGACTTAAGTAATATGTATTTTTAAAAGTACCAAAATTGACTTTTTAGGTGCAAACATGTACTAAAACATGTACCGCCCCAGTGACAGCTTCTGAGAGTGTTTGCTTACTAATGGATGTGAATGGGTGCCGTCAGAATAAGAGTCAAATAAAAACATCACAATAATCCACATGTAATACACACCACTCCAGTCCATCAATTAACATCTTGAGAAGTGAAAATATGGTTTTGTAAAAAATAAAATCCTGTGTAAACCATTGCTATGGATAAAATATAACTTATACATGTTGTCTATCTATAATATTGCTTTTAGCAGTTAAAAGGTCTGAATCAGGTGAGAAATCTGCACAGATTAAACATCGTTTACGAGCCAAAACAGCTCTAAAAAAATGTGTTGGCATATTTTGTCCATGGAGATGGACTTTTTTCACAGATAATGGGCTCATATTTTACCAGAAAAAACCATCTTGATGGATAAGTTTCTTATAAAAATGCAGCTTTCACAAGTCATTAACTGATGGACTGGAGTGCTGTGAATTACTGGGGTGTTTTTATCAGCTGTGTGGACTCTCATTCTGACGGCACCCATTCACATCCATTAATGAGCAAATTACATAATGCTCCAAATCTGATGAATAAAACAAAGTCATCTACAACTCAGAAGACCTGAGGGTGAGCACATTCCCAGCTAATTTGATTTTTCAGGTGAATTTCTATTAAAGGAGTCATATGATGTCACTAAAAGGAACATTATTTTGTGTATTTGGTGTAATACAATGTGTTTATGCAGTTTAAGGTTAAAAAACACATTATTTTCCACATACTGTACATTATCGTTTCTCCTCTAAGCTCCGCCTCCTGAAACGGATCGATTTGTACAAAACTCATCGTTCTAAAAAAGCAAAGTGTGCTCTGATTGGCCAGCTATCCAGTGCACTGTAATTGACTGAACACCTCAAGCGTGTGACGGAAACGTTACACCCCTTACCATAACGTGATCATAACCATTTGTAGCATTCAGCGGAGACATAATTGCTGATTGTAATGACTTATTACTGTCTTTTCCGTTGCGTCGTGTCTCGTAAACCATGTCTGCATTCGTGATCTGAGAAATGATTCCTTTGTGGAAACATTTGAGTGAAGTTTTGAAAATAAACCCACTCTGTGACGTAGAAAAGTGGAGGCGTGGTTAAACGAATCGTTGTAGAGGGGTGTGGACAAGTCCTAACTTTTATAAAGAATATCTCTTTGGTTTGTTCTTCCTTTACAGGTTTAGAGCCATGTCCGATTAATCGCTTTGGAGCAGCGCCACTG
Organism: Enteromius radiatus; assembly: GCA_032357445.1. Taxonomy (NCBI): domain Eukaryota; kingdom Metazoa; phylum Chordata; class Actinopteri; order Cypriniformes; family Cyprinidae; genus Enteromius; species Enteromius radiatus. The sequence continues at coordinate 1,789,250 of JAUCMS010000055.1, read as the reverse complement.
AAACGCATCTCCACCATGGGCGACAGGCTGGGCCGCCCCACTCCTCTGTTATCCCGTGGACGTACATTCGGGTGGTCCACCTCCAGCAACAGCGTCAGTCTAAAGCATTGCGGTCACAATGGCCACGACTTCCTTCACAGCCTGGAGGAGGCAGCAGCGCCCAGCGCTTCCCTCGCCGCCGAACACTCTCCTGTTTCACTGGAACTGGAGCCTGTGGTGAATAATGGATCAAGAGCGCCTGTCGCTCCAGGTGGCCACACAAAGGAGCCACCGGCACACAGCGAGCGCTGCCAGCCCCTCTCCATCTCCACCGTCCCGCTTCCCTCTGCCGCCCGCTTCCCGCACAGCCCTTACCACGCCAAGACTAGCATGCAGGGCGATGTGTACAACTTCCTAGAGAGACCCGCCGGCCTGAGGTGCTTCCTGTATCACTTCCTCGTGTGAGTAAACCTTTCCTGTTCACTTCTACTCACCTGCATGCAGCATTTGCGGTCATAAAGTCTTTTATCATGCGTACTTCACATTAGGGCTGCACGATTATGAGAAAAATCTGAATTGTTGACTATTGCCTTGAAAATGTAATTGCGATTATTAATTACGATCATCACAATATACAATCTTTATGACATTGCTTGAAGCAACCGCATGCCATATTTTTAGATGAAAATAAACAACTTAAAAAACGTTTATTTTATTAAGCCTGAAATGTGAAATGCACACTGGATTGGTTTCTTCTTTAAATAAAAAAGGACAAATATGCATAGTATTATAGTGTTATACTAAAACTAACATTAAAACAATGCAAAAACCTTTAAGATAACATCTAAAAGAAAACATCTTAAGCACACAGAATAATATAAGGATTAAGTATAAGCATAGGAAAGGATTTTGAATGAATAATTGCTACCTTGAACGATTATGGAATTGTAAATTAGATTAATTGTACAGCCCTATTTAGTAGGGATGTAACGATATCACAATCTCATGATACAATAATATCTCGATATGAGGTCCACAGTACAATATTTATTGCAATATGTAAAAAAACAAAACAAAAGAGCAATAAAGAATGAAAATTAAAAATGTTCTATCTAATGCACTTTGAAAGTTCAATATTAATAATATTAATGACTTGACCCTCTTTTTATTTGTGGTATACTGGTGTTTTAGGAAGCCAAACTATAATAATAACAACAATGACAGTAGTAGCCATACATTGTAAAACAATTAAAATAAATGAAAATGAATATTTCTACACTTGAAAGAGATGTTTTTAATTGGGACTAAATTTGAGCAATTCTGCATCAGCACGTTTAAGCTTTTATTTTGAAAGCTTTAGTGAAAGCATGCTTACAAAAACATAAATGTGTCTCACTACAAATCCAGTGAAATGCTGTAATCATCTGCTGGGAAAATAAAGCCTAACCAGTGTTAGAAGCTGGTGTGATGTTAAATGCCATTTAAATGCATTTATAAATATGAAGATTATTTATTTAGTGTAAATATGATTTATTTAAGGCATGTGATTCATTTACAGGATACATACAATGTATTTTTATGTATATTATTTATTTTTTTAATATTTTGGTTGTTGACATTAAATAAGAAGTTGACGTCCTATCAATAGTATTTGCTACATGGCAATATTAACAGGCATGTCTGTTTGAGGAATCTGATTAATTTAGGTAGAAAATAGAATTACGTTTGTATGTATAGTATTGATTTTTATATTTGGGATGTTAGAAAGTCTGCTTCGTGAAATGTCATTTAGAAAAAAAAAAAAGCATTTTATTAATTGTTTTGTACTACACGTGTAGATATTAATTGAGCAACAATATGGAATATTTGCACAATTTGTGCTTTACAGGACCTACTGTATAATTTGCAATTTACAATTTTTACCTATGAAGTGTCCATGGGCACTTAATGCATACCACTTAGCATGCTTTTAAACCGCTATATTAAAACCATATTGTTATTTGATTATTTTGATAATGTCTATGTCTGATGTAGTTTGTTTTTGTCTAAAAGAGTTGTACGTGTGATTGTGCTCAGAGGTTGTGTGTTGTAGGATTGTGGGTATTTGAGCATGTCCTCATTTAAACTTCTTTTTATTTCTAAAAATAGCGTGCGGATGTCTGTTTTGGTGCGTGCCCGAGGCATTTAGGAGTTGATTTGAACAAACCCCTGACATGGTTTGCACGTAGTACTTGTTTTATTGTTTTGTTTTTTTAAAAGTGCACGTTGCTCCAGCTGTGTGTTAATTACAGCTGATGCCGTGTGGCTCTCCGTAACTAAAGGAGAGTGTCTCTGTGACCCGGATGTCTCCCCGCACCTGAAACGGGTCAACCTGATCCTGAAAGCAGCACCTCTGAGCCCGTCTGTCTCTGTGATACACTGCAAACTCACACGCGGCAAGACTTCATTTGTCTCAAAATACTGTATTAACAGGCTGTTGGAGAAAATGGAGGATTTCTGTGTTCCTCACACAGATCTATCATGAGGATTAGAAAATCGGACGTTTATGCATGTGATTGTTTTATGGTGTTTTTGCAGTGCTAAGCTCACTATGCTAGGGTGCCTGGTTGACCAGACATTGTTTTGCTGTTGCTAAGAATAATTGTTTCTGTGTGGTTGCCGGGGTCTTCTAGTGGTTGCTAGGTGGCTTTAGGGTTGCTTTCAAACGATAATTCACATCCAAAAAAAAGTTTTATTTTATTATTATTTATTATGTATATATAAACACACAGATATGGTGTATATTTTGAAAATATTTATGTGTGCATGTGTTTGTATTTATATATACATAATGAATGTACGCAGCACACACACATATATTATGGAAGCAAAAAGCTTTATTTTGGATTTGATTAATCGTGATTAATCATTTGCTCAAAATGCTCATATGGTGGATGTTAAATGCAAAAGAATTAAGAATTAAGGTGAAGAATTAGGTGTGAAACCATCAGGAAACATCGAGTCTCCAGGAATGCCATGTGTCAGGTTCTTAAATCCTTAAAAATGACCCTCATTTAATAAGAGGACAAATCTTCCCAAACTTTCTAAAAATACAATATGAGAATTAACTGCACAATTACTAGAAATGCGTATTTTGGACATTATACAATTTTCATCCATACAAAGTTTTTTTGGAAAAGACACATTGTTTCCAGCTGACTTTGGATCAATTGTCTAGAATAGCTCATATATATTATTTTAAAGCAATTTTATGTGTCATTATTTTTTGTTTATATATATATATATATATATAGTATTACTGTTTAGGTTTAACTTAATTTAATTTAAATGTAACTTATTATTCATTACTAATATTATTATTATTTTAATTTATTTTGAAGTTATTATTATTATTTTAGTTTACAATAATAACCCTGCTCAGAGTAGTTCCCTATCAACTTTTATTATATTGAAAATATCAACATGGACGTCTGGCTAAATATCTCCTTATTTGTGAGTCGACGTGATAAAATAATGTAAATAATGAGAGATTTAGGTGAACTATGTCTTTAAGAACACGCTGATAACTCTCTGACCCACTTTTTTCAGTGAATGAATTCCAAAAGGAGGAGAATAATGAACGTTCAGAAGTGCCGCTCGGCCCGGCGTGTTTGGCACGTATTAGTACTTTTTGTGAGCTTATCAGACAAGCATGTCGTGACAGCGATGGAAACTCTCTGGCTGTGTGCCTCGCTTCAGTGCGGTTTGCTTCGGTGGTCTGATAACCGCTCTCTGTCTCTCTCTCTGTGTGTAACTGAGTATCTAGAGTTGCAGTCGCAGCAGTGAACCTGATCTCACCCTCTTACAAAATTAAACCCCACTGACTGATATTCTGTGCCGCTCCTTTAAGTAACTCTTACTTGCTGATGGTTATCGATGCCAGGTTGTTCTCTGGCTGCTCTGCCAGCGCTGAAGTGGACACATACAGATCCAACGCATCCATCCCGACAGACTAATGACCTGTCTGGCTCTTCAGGTGACCAACGAAGGACATTGTTGTCAAAAATCCTGTCTGGGTCGAGAAATTAGACTTTAGAAATTAGAAAAACACCTCTTCACCTCATAATTACGTATAATTAAAACTAAATAGAAATGTATATAAAAATAACTAATAAAAATCACCAAAAATTAAATGAACAGCTAATTATGAATACATTTTTAAAATAGTTAGCTAAAAAGTACATTTGAGATGTTTCATAGACATTTATAAGCAATTTATGAGTGAAAATTGTTTCTGAAGCATTTTTTTTTCAGTGTAGATTGAAAAACTTAAATATTTGACATGAAAATTAGAAATGTCACCTTACTGATGACTACATATAAGAATAAAAGCTGAAAATGTAAATACAGAAGCTAATTATTAATTAATATGCACAAAAATAAAGTAAATTAAATACTACTACATTACTTACTTTATAATTAAAGATAATAATTATAATGATATCTTTATAATTAATTAAATATAAATATTTAAAAATTAATAAAAAAACCAATAAAAATGACAAAATTACTCAAATTTAAACTGAAAAATTACATTTAAAATAAAAACTAAATCTAATTCCAAATATGAGTGATTCTAGATATTAAAATTGTTCAAAACCTGCGTTTATAAAAGAAGTTTTGAACTATGAATTTCAAAATGAGCTGCTCAGATCATCTCATGTTGTCTCTGTTTAATCTCATATTGTTGTAGAAAAGTGAGGTTTTATATAACGAATCTCTCGCCGGCTCCATCATTAATGGCTTTCACGTTCCCAAACGTGTGCCTTATTTTGCCAAAGGCTACAATGTGGAATAAGTGAGGAAGATAAAACAGACGACACTGTTGCATTCTGGGAGATTTCCTATGGCTATGCACATGGCCAGGTGCCTCTGAATCTTACGCAATCATCCACATTTCACTCGCAGCGTTTCCCGCACTGCAGATGTTTGGATATTTTACGTAATGCAGGGATGCAGCGACTGCATCTGTGAAATTCACCTCCGTCTGAATAAAGAACCATTTTTGGTTCCACAAAGAACCGTTCAGTCAAAGAACCATCTCTTTCTTACCTTTTTCTGTTATTGAGATGTTGAAGGTTCTTCTGTGGCACCGTGAAGCACCTTTATGTTTAGGATTTTAAGATGTGTTTATCTTCAGAGAGTTGGACACAGACATCCCTTACCAAAAAGTTGTATACTTCAAGCTTATTTTATTAAGTATACTTAAGTAAAGTGATGTTATATCAGTGTTCTAGCAGTATACTTGTAAGTGTAGTATTGGAGTCATACTCTTTTGGACTAAATTAGCCCACTTTCTAGTATATAAAAGTGTACTTTTAAATATAACAGTAGTACACAACTAGTTTACACCAATGTTTTATCTTGTACTCCAACTATACTGATAGTTTACTAATTAAATACTTGTAGTGGTACACTCAGAAGTCTCTAGTTTAGTAGGTTTATATTGCAGGAGCAGACGTCCCGAGCCCTGGTCTTTAAGATCCGTCTGATCTGTCTGTGCTTCTCATTTCAATTACAGCTCACTGAGCAGCTTAGGTATGATGGGACTGTCGGAGACTAAGCTGAGCTTTATCATTGATACTTATAGGCTGAGAGAAAGGGATGGAGAGCCGTAGGATCATCTGTAGGATCATCTCGGGTCATCTCAGAGCTTTCAGAAAGCGTTTAGGAAATGTAGTGCATCTCGTTGCTGGCGTCTGAACTCCACTTGTAATGTTAGTGTCGTTTTAGATCTGTCTGACTCATAGATTTGTGTATTATATGTATGCACATCCCATTTTAGTATGCATATGCATCTATGTAGCGATATCAAACATCGCCCTATATTTTGAGCATCTTAGCCAGCTCAGCTGAGAAAATGTTGGCGTGAGACGATCCAATGACAGATGGCGAAGTACAGTAATTCAAAAGGAGTTATTGTTCATTATTTTTGGCAGTGGCACTGATTTTAAAGCAGCTAAGTAATGTATTTTCTGGAATATTAAGTATGTTTTATTATCTGATATGCGAAATGACTTATTTTCCCAATATATTATGCATTAACATATTTGGATTTGTGCTAAATGAAGTTTATTTCTATAGCACATTTCTCACATGCCAGCAGTTTAATACATTTGTTTAGGCATGGTGTTTATAATAAATTGTTTATAAATATATTAGTGCTTCAGAATTTCATATTAGTACCACAATGGTTTCATGTTTTAGTGCTTGAAAAGCATGTATTATTACCTTAAACGTACATATGAATGCTTTAAAATGACATATTACTACCTTAATGGTACATGTTACTACTTTAATACATATTAGTGCTTTAAAAGTGCTAATTAGTACTTTAATTGCACATATTAGTACCTAAATGCATATTATGACCTAAAAAGTGCATCTTTGTAGCTTATTTACCCTGAAAAGGTGCATATTAGTGCCTTAAGAGTATATATTAATGCTTTAATAGTGCATATTGGTACCTTAAAGGTACAAATTACTGTTATAAAAATACACATTATTACCTAAATTGGTATATTAGTGCTTTAAATGTACATATTACTATCTTAAAGGTACATATTAGTACCAAAATGGCACATTTAAATGTATATAATAATATTAGTAATGAATAATAGTTTAATAAATGTGTTTAGGCTTGGTGTTTATAATAAATTGCACATAATTGAGCCATAAGAATACTCAGGTCATGCCAAATAAGATCATAACTCATTGGTGATTTAATCCGCTCCAGACAGCTGGATTGATGCAGGAGTCATTTTGAGCTCTTTCCAACATGAAATCAAATATATGATTGCTTTTGCTTGCTTTGTGAAGCGAGTCCACGCTTGGCTGGGTGGGCTGCTAGTTTAGCTTGCTGTAATTGTCATTGATTATTCGCTCTTGGAGCGGTCTGTACTCACCGAACTGCAGCGTACGGAGACCAACCGTCATTTCGTGCTTAAGTTGAGCCGTCGACTGGATTACATTCATGCTCTCTTGTTTCTCTGTCAGGATCCTTAAAACTGCCTGCCATCAATAAGTAATCTCAGGCCAGAGCCGGGTCAGGTGGTGTTCATGAGCTGCTGTACTTCACAGCTCCGCTTTTACAACGGTTTGTTTGTGCTGCTTCGGGTTGCGCTAGACAAACTGAGACATGCACAGGTTATTATCCTCACTGCATCTCGATTGGAAGGTGTATTTCCTGCTACTCTGTACGCTCTCAGAAAAATGGTGCAAAGCTATGACTGGAGCCGATGGTACCAGATCTGAAAGATACATCTTTGTAGCTTATTTAGGCTGAAAAGCTACATATTAGTGCTTTAATATCACATATTAGTCCCTAAAGGGTATATTTTTGTGGTTTAATAGTGCATATTTATACCTAAATGTGCATATTAATACCTTAAAGTTACAAACTGCTGTTTTAAAGATACATACCATTACCTAAATGGTGCATATTAGCACTTTAAAACATATTAGTGCTTCAAAGTTGCATGTTTTATTGCTTGAAAAGCATGTATTATTACTTTAAAGGTACATATGAATGCTTTAAAATGAAATATTACTACCTTAATGGTACATGTTACTACTGTAATACATATTAGTGCTTTAAAAGTGTGCTTTAATTGTACATATTAGTGCACGTGTTAGTACCTAAATGCATATTATGATCTAAAAAGTGCATCTTTGTAGCTTATTTACCCTGAAAGGGTGCATATTAGTGCCTTAAGAGTATATATTAATGCTTTAATAGTGCATGTTAGTACCTTAAAGGTACAAATTGCTGTTATAAAAATACTATCATATTACCTAAATTGGTATATTAGTGCTTTAAATGTACATGTTAGTGCTTTACAATTTCATGTTACCATCTTACAGGTGCCAAAATGGCACATTTAAAAGTTTTTTGAAAGTTACTTTTCCTTGAAAATGTATGACTTTTTTTGCTTTTCCTTGGTTCAACGCAAAAAGAAAAGAGTGTGTTAGTTTGCTGAAGTGAATATGCATCACAGTTTCTTTGCAGTATGCCAAATGTGCAGTATATGATATCATAATCTTCCGCATCACCCTGCTAATGAGTATTAATATCTTTGCTAAGCTGATGGAGGACTCTGATGTGAGGGCCATGACTCTGGGAAACAGCCATCACCGGCTTTTCCTGGACAACAGGAAAACTAATCGCTGCCAGACAGACCAGCAGCGTTCCTCTGTAACCTTGAAAAATGTGCAACAAAAAATACATCAAAGAAGCCTGATCACTGTACTTTAAAATAGCTGTTGTGTTATTGAATATATGTTAAACTGTAATTTATCAAAGCTGAATTTTCAGCATCATTACTGCCGTCTTCAGTGTCACATGACCCTTCAGAAATCATAATATACTGCTTTACTGCTCAAGAAACATTTCTGATTATCATCAATGTTGAAAACAGTCGCGCTGCTTCATTTTTCTGGTGGAAGTCATGCTACATTTGTAGAATTTCTTTGAATAATAAAATAAAAGTTCAAAAGAAGATCATTTATTTGAAATATAAATATTTTGTAACATAAAAGTGTCACTTTTAGCGTTAATTTCTTAAAAAAAGTCATACTGATCTGCTTTTAACCTCTAAAGTTTTAGAAAAATACGTTTTTTTTATGTCTTAACATTGTTTAGCGCATTAAAAAATGATGTAAAAAATTAAAATTATATTTCATTCATTAATTATTCTGTGTTCTCTGGTTGAGGACTTTGAGACTCAATTTCTTAAAAAAAAAAAAGTAAATGAACACGCAAAGGCAAAAGCAATTGATTTTTAAAATCAACAATACATTTAAAAAAAATTTAATATATTTTTTAAAACCAAATTTTGATTCTCAACTATGTTATAACAGAATTACTTGATATACCCTTTTTCTTTTAGCAAAATGTGTATAAAATGTTCATAAATGGCTTTTCTCATTATATACATTGTATCTATAAACTAAATCTAATTTGCATATTAATGTGTTTTTGGGGCAACATATCATGAAAAATGGGAGTAATAATTGACCAGATTTTCATAATAATATACAGTATAATATTTCATAGAATAATTTCCCAATTCATTTGTTACGTCTCCCAAAATGCATAATAAACATGCTTTTAGTCCCGGTGTCCTCATGAGCACCTGTCAACGTCATGTTTCGTAACACAAAGTCATATTTTGATCTGAAACCCTATAATATTTTCTTGAGATGTTGATTTATGACTAAATTAATAAATACCTATGTATTATTCATGATGATTGTTTGTTGTGCACTCTCACACTATATGTACTTCTATGACACCTTATAAACAGTTTTAATAGATGTGATCAATCGGATTTTGGAATTTAGCTCAGTAATGCATTTTATTTCAATCAGGTCTGGGGTTTGTCCTTAACTCAATGGGAGGTTGATTGAAAATGGCTCGTCTAAAGCAGGGTTCGGAGGAAACTGTTATTGTTTTTGGGCTGGGAATCTGGTTTGGATTTGGAATTTAATTTGGCTAAAGACAAGAGCCCTGGATGTGTCTGCAGGGGTCCATGGGATTGACAGGAAAATACTGTTGGGTAGAGACTCACAGCTGCACACAGAGACAGTGATCCTGCTGTGAGAAACCGTTCATGGGGCGTCTAGGGTCATGAGGTCAAAGGTCAAACACAACCCGACACTCAGAAGATGCACAGTCCTAGACAAGATTGCTATTGGTTTAAAGCTGTAGTTTTTGCTAGTGAATTAAAACATCTATATTTGTTCATTGTTACGTTTTAATTTTTTTAAATTCTTGTATTGTAATGTATTTATCGGTTATGGGATGACTTGCCAGTGGACATTAGAATGGCCGCTAGTCTTGAGGCTGTTATAAATTGAAGATTTAAGATATTTAATATTTTTAATATTTTTATTAACTTATCTTTCAATAGAAATTATATAAATATTATATAAATATATTGCAATAATAAAGGAAATAGAAATGTAATAGAAATATAAATTCTAAATTAAAATATTATTTAATAAAATAAATTGTGTGTGTGTGTGTGTGTGTATGAATTTACTTTATTGAAATTGAATTATTGAAATAAATTATTGTATAAATATAAATAAAATAAATATAAATATTGCTTTATTTAAGGCTATATTTGTGTGTGTGTGTGTGTGTGTGTGTATATATATATATATATATATATAATGAATTAAAGCCAGTTTGATTCTTTCCTATTTTCCACACATTATTCACAGATGGTACCTGAACAGTTGCCTGCTGCTGAACCTTCAGATAGATTTAAAGGGATATTCAGCTTATGAAACATTATTACTCTTTCATCTATTGACCTGGCTCTTAATCCAAATTTGAGAAAAAGAGGGAGGCCATATTCGTTCCATTTACGAGCGTCGCGTCCTGCTTCTCGGTTAATCCAGCTGTTGATGGTGTGATATCACAACATCTGCTCATTTCTCAAATGGATTAGAGGAGCATTTCGTTTTCCATACAGCGCAGCTGCAGTCTTTTAGCTCATCTGAGATCGCTTATATTTTTCTCTTTAGGATTTTTACATGAGCCCAGTATGCTCTGAAGCGGCATGCAGTATGCACTTGATTTCTGAACGTAATCTCCCTGTTTGAATAGCATTGAGAGTGTTTAGCGACAGAACTTTACGAACTTGACTCATAATCTGTTTGTGGACTTCAAATGTTTAAAAGGCACCGCTTTTAAAGCGTACAGACGCCTTTTAGAGCAGAAACCTGAGTGTTTTCAAGCTTAGAGCAGAGCCAGTGCTGAATCCAGTGGAGATAACAGAGCAAAACACTTGACTGTGACTTAGAAAATTAAAATAAGCATCTCAACTGCCATAACATTCAAAAGCTTAGTCAGTATAATTTTTTTAATTGTTCAAAAGTAACCATAAAGACATTTATAATATTATATTTCAGATAAATGCTGTTCTTCTGAACTCATCGCAGAAACCCGAAACAAATTCTACTCCGCTGTTTTCAACTTAATAATAATGCTAATAATGCTAATGTGTATTTTTTTTAAAATCAGCACTAAATCAGAATATTAGAATGTTTTCCTAAGGATCATGTGACCCTGAAGACTGGAGTAATGATGCTGAAAATTCAGCTGCGCATCACAGAAATAAATTATATTTTAAGATATATTCACACAGAAAACAATGATTTTAAATAGTTAAAATATTTCACAATTTTTACCATTTTTTTTCTGTACTTCTGTATCAAACAAATGCAGGCTCGGAAGACTTCTTTGAAAGCCATTACAAATCTGACTGTCCAAGAGCTTTTGACCGGTAGACTCTTCACTGTGCTATAGAACCTTTTTGTCTAAATGCTCTAATAAAAAGGGTAAGAAAGAGACGGTTCTTTGTGGAATACAGTATGTTGCCCAAATTAGGACCTTAGAGATTGGATTCTTGGTGAGCAGAATCCTGTAGAATCATGAAGAACCCTGACTCAAGAATCTGCTAGAAACATATCTCTTCCATCTTTAATTAACACTCTGTATTATAATTCTATTCTACTCTAATTCTATTTGCTTTCTTTTACTTGTTATACAATTAACAACTGAGACTTGTTATAGCACTCGTGTATCATTGCTGTTTTGTTGATTCTGATTGCTTCCATTATCTTCATTCGTAAGTCTCTTTGGATAAAAGCGTCTGCTGAGTGATGTAAATGTTAGGAGACCAGAATCAGTCACAACAGACTGGAGCCGCTCGAACACTCGAGGTCAGCATACATCTGGACGTGACGTCACTTCACTCTTTTATCTTTTCTAACACACATGTGACTTTTTGATCTCTGACTGCTGTGTGAGTGGCATTGTGTGTTTGTCTTTTTGAGTTGGAAGGAGTGTTTGTGTGTTTGAAGGAAAATGTCTGGGGATGTTCAGAAGCATCACTAGTCTGCTGCTTTATTTTCTTTTTGGTGGCTGCACTTGTTGCCCAGCTAAGACATCTACTGATTAATTTAATTTAATTTGTTAAAAAATTACTTTACATCCACTTTTTAATTTAATTTAATTATTATTTTTTTTTTTTACTTTAATACCCCAGCAAAAAATATTAATTAATAAAAAAAATAAATAAATAAATCAGAAAATACAGAATGCTTGTTGTCTATACCTATTACCCAGTGGAGATATCTACTTTTTATTTTTTTTTAAATTGAATTGAATTGAATTGAATTGAATTTAATTTAATTTAATTTAATTTAATTTAATTTAATTTAATTTAATTTAA